>CM042194.1:26980293-27017864 GCA_023539305.1 Ilex asprella
GTGTTTTAAATTGAACGAGTCTTAGTGATCGTACTTAACATTGATTGAAGTTTTACTTGCATTATGTGATTGCAGTTCTCTCCCACATCTGAGCATTTGTTACTTGCCTATGGTCGTCGTCATAGTTCACTTCTCAAGAGTGTTGTGATTGATGGAGAAACAACAGTACCCATTTACACCATTCTGGAGGTAAAGTTCATGTATTATACTTGAACATCTATAAGTTTTGCGCCACGTATATCTCTTTCTATTTTAGAAATGGAGTGGAGGTGCTTTTAGTTGTTCTGTTTCCTCTGCCATAAGCGTCTCTCAGTGGATATGAGCATTGGCTTTACTTTGTATGACATATTGCTTTTTTGTATTTGACATGCTACATAATCCGCATTCTCTCCAACTATGCAGAATATAAAAGTCATTAATATCTTACATCATCAATATCATGTTATCAGTTATATATTCTTTGTAGTAGTAGAACAAGGAATACATAAAATTGTGTTCTACTGCACACTTAATCTCAGATTGTGCCTTCCCTGGCCAAAGTACCTACAACTGGTATTAGTTCGTTGTTGGGTAACAATGTGCATTGACCGCCAAGCAATTGTTGCTGGGTTTGACATTAACCAACTAAATGCTTTGAGATTTTTTATGTCCTTTGTGAGGAAGTTGTGTATGCAAGGTTGAACATGTTTTGGTTGCTTATATTCTTGTTTGTTGAACTTGCAAAGCACCATTCTGAGACTATTCAGAAGTTACGGGCTTTAGATCGCCAGCTGCTAGCTTGGACAGCAACTTTTGTCACCCTCGAAAGGGGGACATGCTTTGAGTCATGGGTGCATGCATATCACGTATTAAAAGAAAACAAAAGAATTATTTATTGTGTTTCACATTTGGCGTCTCAAGATTATTATGAGGTAGGTCAGTGGTAAAACAGTTAGTATGGGTTTTGCCCCCTTTGGGAGCTTGAACTGTGTCTTAACCTTGCATACCTGCTTGCTGCTTCCAAAAAGCAAAGGAAAAATGGAACTTCTTAAGGCGAAAGACATAAACATAATAAGAGAGCATGCTAAATTTAAAGTCTGTTGAGGATAAAGAGAAGAATACTACTAGTTACTAGTAGAATTCATATATTGATAATGTCATATCCCAAGGCATGCAGAGCATTTTAAAATTCTACTGTTAAGAATTGCCGGTAACAACGATCATGTGCGATTTGTTATGAAATGCTAGGTAGGTACTATTTTTTGCTCATTCTCATTTGAGAATATAGTAGGATATGAATTGCCTGTGAGGTTTGAAAACTGATGTTTACAACATCTATGAGGGATTGCTATTTCTGGATTATTTCATGGCAGGAAGGAGAATTTGCAGAAAGTGACACTAAAAGTGAGGAAAACGTCTTTGATTCAAGGATAAAAAAGGATGATGTTTGTGTTAGAAATTGAGTCATAATTACCTCTGTGGATTCTTGTGCACATTATCGTTGAAATAGGAATAATGGCATATGTATATGGTGTCTCGTCCCTAGTCCCTCAAACTTTTCCTTCTCTCCATGGATCATTTTTAGGTTCTTTATTACTCACATTGAGTGTTATATACATGGTTGACTTGTGTAATTCAGTCTAGTGTACAAGCAGTACTGGCGAACTTATTTGTAATGTTATACAGAAATGCTAAGAGCACCCTATTTTCACTCCACATAAATTGCTCCAGCTTCGTCATATATACTTGCGCTAACCATTTGGTTGCATAAAATGAAGTGAATGTATTAGAAGTATAGCTGTAAGTAAGGCTATCCTAAACTGAAAATCATACTAAAATATGTACTAATATTCAACAGTATTGGTAGTTTTGCCATTCATAGTCTGTTTTCATTAATCAGGTCTATAGAGTTTCTGATATGGAACTTGTGAGAGTTCTTCCTAGTGCAGACGATGAGGTCAATGTGGCTTGTTTTCATCCCTCTGTTGGTGGTGGCCTTGTCTATGGAACTAAGGTGAACAGCAGAAATTTGTTATGAATTTTTATGTCTTTGCTTCTGGAAATTATTTTTCTGACATTTTTCTGTAAACATGCAGGAAGGGAAGCTGAGAATCCTACAATATGACGTTTCCCATGGGTCGAATCTTATGGCATCCTGTTCTCCCGATGAAAACATGCTTGAGGTATTACAAATGCCAAATTTACCTTTTGATTTACCACCTTTCCTTTAATTAAGTTGTGCATTGTTATATATTTTGGTGGATGACCCAATTCCAAATTTTCCCTCATAAGTTGGGTGTGATGCCATGAACACATTACTCTGTGGCATTCTAACTACATTCAATCAATCAAAACTCAGATTTATAGAATAGGCTTTACTTTGGCCTTCGAAGACTGTGGGAGCTTAGGTTGCTATATGAGATCCTGTATTCAAAAGAAATAGATCGACAGATTTGGTAGAAGATATCAAACCTTAGGTTGTAATCATACACTATGAATTATATATATATGTTTAAGACTGTTACAAAATGGTGGTTACCAAAATGCAGACCAAGTGCCCTATTTATTTTTTTGCTCAAGTGCACCCAGCACCAATTGGTTTCTGTTACTTTGAGTTTTATTTTCACAGTCATTTCAAAATTTTGTTTTGATGTGGTAGTTCAAGAGTTTGCAACATATTGAATGCCTCAAAGAAATTTAACTGAGTTCAAAGGGGCACAGCGGAGGCATGGCTCTACTTCATGCAAAGTATGATTCACATTGTTGGAATTTGGTGGGGAACTGTTGGTAATATCAAAGAGAAATGACAAATGTCAATGAGATATATATATTTCAAAGTTGTTAGTTTGATGACTGTCTTGTTAGTTAGGCATCCAACTGGCCTAAGCTACAAGTGCCATATGTCAAGACTCAAGTGCCAAACTAAAATTGATCTGAAAGTAGAGATGACAGAGAAGGCACTTGGACAAGTGGTGTAACTCCCATGAAATCTCTACTTGGAACTGCATGAGTATATGGATGGCCTTAGGTCCTTCTCCACAAGAAAATTGGATCTCTCATTCAATTACTCTAGCTTTCTAAAAGGAATCGAGGGAAGGGAAAGTAAATGGTTACAACAAATTCTCTTCACCCATGTCGATCAATGCAGTAACATTGTGACCAACAGCAGGTTGGGAAAAGAATGAGAATGAAGTTTCTGAACGTGTCAGGCCCAAAAATAGTCTTTTTACAGGTCCTTTTTTTTAAAAAAGTTCTTTGTTCTGGGAATGTGACAATGTCTTTAGAGGTTTACAGAAGACTAAACTAGGTACAAGGGATTATCATATTTTATCTTTGTGGATTTAGTGTATGCCGGCATTAATTGAAATGTGTTCATCAAAGGATATGGACAATTGGGTATTCGAGGAATGGAATTGATCCTAATGGATAACTAGGTTTCTATGAATTCCAAGACTTTAGTTTGGAAATGCACGAAGTTTAACTGGTATATGTGGATACACTATATTGGAACATTGAAGAATGCTGAAGTTTGGATTGCATTGTTGTCAAGATGCCTTCTTGTGCTTTAGTTTAGCCCTCTTTTTGACTATAAAGTTATATAAACTTGAAGGAAACTTGCTTGGCATAAATGTCCACCACACATAAATTTATTAGAGCGCATTTATTTATAAATAATGGATGATGCCATAAAAAATAATATTACAAGAAGCTGCATATCGCAAGAGGAATGGAGACAGTCGGTTCTTTTCTTCTAAAAATTGTGGCCTATGCTCGCCTTGGTGACTGAACGTATCATCCCAAATACACAGACTGCCCCTGGTGCCTATTTGTGTGAAGATATTTTTGGCTTGTGAATTGAGATTATCTTGCATTCTTGTGCTTTACCTATTGTAGTCTGGAGTATGTACTAATAGCTGAGTGAATGATTCTGATTATAATAGTTATTTCACTTTTGTTATTTTCATCACTATTTCATTTGTTCATGTAGGTTCCAACATATGCTTTAGAAGGCTAAATTCTGTTGATTATGGCCAATATATGAGATTTTCAACCCCAGGTAAAGATGGTTTGACTTTTATCCTCACGGTATTTCTTTTGAGAATGATGTTACTATGTAGTACGGACCATCTTCCTTCATATATGTTTTGTTTGGCAGCATTTGACAAGGCATCTGTGAGTGTTGTTTTGTACAATGTACATTTGTTAGTGAAGTATCTTATTAGTGTGAGATGAGTGATTTTGTGCTGTATGGCCCCATTTGGTATACCTGAGGTGGAGCAGCAGCCAGCTTGGCTTGTTAGCCTCATGAGAGGAAGAACAAGGTGGGAATTGGGACTATGTAAGGGAGTGATAAAGGAATCAAGTGCCAAAACTTGTGGTAGATGATGATCTGTAGCTGGTATAGTTTAGCTTCCCCTGGTATAGTTTAGCTTCCCCATTCCTCATTATGTCAAATATTCAATTTTGGCAGGCTTATCAAATTGGTCAGGGTTAGGGTTCCTCCTGTGGATTTGAGGATTTTACATTTTTTCTTTGAGATTCGGATCTAGGGTGTTTGATAAGGGTTTCCATCCTTTTGGTTCTTTATATTCTCAACATCTCAAAATAGCAAGGAGCCTATTTGAGCTTGAGTTTGGGCCATGGTACACAGCTAGAATTGGATCATTGATGAAAATAACTACAAACATTTTCCAAACCTGGTGAGGCTACCCCAGACATATTCATCTGAATACAAGTTCAGCTTGCTTACTCCAATATTTGGTTTTACTTTGTTCCTTTTTAGGTCTAGTTGCCTGCTTTATATTGAATGACAACTTAGAACGTGGAAGTCATGACATTTTCTTGAGTGTCGGTGATGCAGTTTTTCATATCTTTCCCATGGACTTCGGTTTGCTGGTGTAAAGAGACTTTGTATTCATATGAAAAGATAAGACCAACCAAGATTGGTTTATATGGTTGAAGGCCCACACCACCCATTGTGAATTGTTTTTGGTTTGGATGCCTCTAACATGGAATCAGAGCAGACCTTGCCTGGCTAGTGGATCCAAGCTCTTATCCCTTTGAATTTTTGGGTTTGTTTGTTTGTTTCTTTTGGTTATGTAAGCCCACATGAGAGCCCAGGCTCTATTTGAGGGAGGTTATAAAGAGAACCCGACGTTGTTTTATATGGTTGAGGAGTCATTTCACCCACTGCAAATTGGTTTCGAGTTGGTTAGCTAAATTACGTATTTAAACTTTCCTTTGGGCACAAGCTGCATATCCAGATGCATCTGGTACCTATTCAAGTCAAAAGATGTGTTAGTCCTCGAAAGCTCTGATCAAAGGATGCTTGCATCATACTACTCTGGTATGAGTAGTGCCTGGTTTGGATCTGCTATTTTGGGATCCTAGTGGTGTGGGCATTTGATTTGCTAGGTTATGAATCTATCTTGGTTGAATATCAAAATGGAAAGAAGAGGCTGATGTTTTAGCTAGAGGGTAAACCTTATCTGTGGGAATACATGGAGCATGGTTACCCCTGGATCTTTTGCTTGGGACATGGATAGTGGGCTCCATTCTCTGCTTCTGGTTTTTGCCTAAGTTTTCCTGTGTCTGTTTCTTTCTGAAGGAAGCTTTATCCGTCTTTGTACTTCGATTTTAATGAGGTTTCAATTTTTTTTTTGTATGAAACAACACTTTATTTGTTTTCTCTCTCTCTCTCTCTCTCAAATTTTGTTTTCATATCATGGGTTGAGGATTGCTTTATATGGATGGAGAGGATTGCTTCAAACTTATATTTTGAGTAGGCAGGTGTGCTTCCACTAGAAAGAGGGTCTGTTGGTCCTCACTCAATGCCATGCTTGGAAGGAGATATTTAAAAGGGTGAGGTTCTTGTGGCATTGTATTATTCAAGCCAATTATTGGCATTCTAATGAAATGGCCATTGGTCAGGAGTCACTCTCGTATGTACTTAGCCGCTTGGAGTGATTTAGTGGCTAGACACTGAAATGTCGAACTTGAGTTCAGGTTGGTATTGGGAAGAAAGTTGAGTATTGAGACTGATGGTGGTAGTTGGGGTTTTGTTATGTAGAGGGGTCAAGATGATTATGGGCAACAAACTTTAGGTGTTTACCTTCTGTGCGTTTGTCCATTTTCGCCTTCATCAAGTTGATAGTTCTTTCCCTATATGGATGGGATGCCGGTTTGGCTCCTTCCAGAGTTGACCTTTCATTGTAAACTAGTATCTTCCTTGAAATGTGTCTGTGGATGAGATTGAGAGAGTAGTTGGTTTCCATCAGCCAGTGTATATTTTCTCTACAGAACTGGTGGACTGCCTTCTGATTCATTACCAGTTTACTTCATGCCTCAGCCCAACCTCCCTCTTAGCTTGTCAAGTTAATTTACTAAACTCAGAATTTTGTTTGGTTTACGAGCTTTTAACACTAAAGACTTACAGGTACTTTAGAAAATTTTCTGTTTAACCACAGGCATCTTAGAACTATGGAGTTCCTTCACTTGTAGTATCAGTATGCTACCTGCTTTTGCTTTGTAATCCATGTCCTGGGGATATTAAAATTAAGAGAAAATGATTTGGAATATGCCTAAAATTTTCCCCAGCCAAGTCGAGGTACTCTTGGTACAAAGTATTTTAGTTTTGACGAATGTGTGAAGTTTAACTCAAACAAGATTTTGTTTCTCAAATTTGTCATTGGCTCTCTCTCTCTCTCTCTCTCTCTCCCATGTATATTATACTGCTATATTGTCTTCCTTAAAAATAAAATGTCCATGTTTCTGGACAGCCTGCAAATGAGGGTTTTTCTGGGTTGCTTGTATGTTTGATTATCTCAATAGGTTGGTTCTAGATTTCCTTTAATGGGAAGGGGCATAAAATTTGCACAGATGGTAATCACATACATTTCGTTGGTTGCATTCTTCTACCTCATAACAACCATTCTTTATTAGTCTGTTATGTTTACTTTGGTATCTGCTATAGCTTTTATATGAAGATTTTTAAGTTGAGAAAATAAGATTTTAAATTTAATGAGAGCTTATTGATAATGTCTTGTTGCTCCAGGGTGAGATTACAGCATAGTGATTATGGATGTCACTCTCTCTCCGTAAAAAAAGTGAACCCAAAACCATACCGATCCTCCTTGACAAAACAAACTATTGTGTAATATGGGAGTGTGTCGAAGTTTGTATCTAAGCCCTTCTTTAGATGTGGTGTTCTGTGCACCACTAAATCTGCAGCTAGAACTTCATGCTAACTTGCAAAGAGATTTGTCAGTGCCAGTAGAATTTGTGCACCATCTGTTGAGGAGTTTGTGGAGGTCTCTGCATCAAGAACAAAGCTATCCACAAAAGGGGAAGAAATCCATGTGGAGGAAATGCTTTTTTTTTTTTTTATTGACTTCCACCAGTCTAACTTAAGTTTTTAAGCATCTTATGCAGGAGGGCTTTGTTGTAAGAAACGTTCCTTTGTACATTACAGATTAAATTAGGTCAGCTGACCCGAAATGTGGGGAAAGTATATTGGATATCTGAAAACTGTTTGATATGGTGTATCTATAACTGGGTTGAAATATGAGCTCTTGCTGCCTTTATTTTCAATCTCCCCTTTCTAAATCATTCAATTGTTTTCTATGTGTGTGTGGGGAAATCGAACATGAAGGCAGAAATGATCTACAGGGAAGGAAAAGAACGAAGGGGGTTCGTCGCCTATTTTACAAAGTTATTGCCGAGATGTGAAAGTTTCAGATGCCGAGGGTCATTTTTATCTCACTTCATTTAAAAAGGGGTTTAAGAATATTTACTACAGATCATTTGGGTTTTGCGTTTGTTTACAACTATAAGCATTCCTTTATGATCGCTTCATTATTGGTTATGAATTCTTCAAAATAATATAGCCTGTTAGAGCATCTCCAAGGGGAGTTGTCAAAAATGGGGGTGTCAAATACAATTTTGTAATCTTGAACAGTGTTTTGGCACCTCTGAAAACACAATTTCCTCCAATGGTAGGTGCTAAAATAGGGTGTCATTTTAATATTTTTAGTGTTTTCAATTCTAATTTCAATATCAAGTTGTATTTTTAATTTTAAATTGTATATTCAATACATAGTTTTTCATAAATAATAACAATACAAATAAATTAATGGTGTAATATGACAATACAAAAAAATTAATGGTGTAATATGATAATATAAAAATATTTAATAGTGTAATATGACAATACAAAAACATTTAATGATATAATATGTAATATGAAAAAAAAAATTAGGGTACAAAATGCCTTTTGTCCTAAATTAAATAGTTGTCTGGAACGATCAAAGCAAACCCTTTCTTTTTCCCTTTCCCTTACCCCCTTCCCCTTTCCCTTTCAGACTATTTCCAGGCAAGCAATATTCAGACTAGGCATGCGATTTCCATTTTCTTTCTCTCTGCATTTCCCAACCTTTTTTTTGCAACCTCCATTTTCTCTCTCCAAAGTTTACAAATTTACCACCCCAAACTCATAGTTGTCATTTTGCCACCCCAGATGCCACCCCCTTTGAAGTGAATTTTTTTAATTTTAGGGTGATATTTTGACAGTTAAAAGTTTGCCACCCCAGATAACACTCCCGTTAAAGTTGCTCTTACATTGTTTTGGCTCGTATCCGAGGGATCTTCCCCTATTGCCCCCTACCCTACTGACAGGGGAAATGCTGTGTTTTGTTTTTTCAAATAAATTGATCTATGATCGATCATGAGTTTTCACAGGTAAGTATAACTTGACTTTTAAAACTTGTAATTTTAAAAGTAATAATTTTTATAATCAATCTCAATGATTTAAAATCAAATATACTTTTTACAAGTTATAACTTGTAATTCAAAAGGTTATAACTTGGAGTTGAAAAATTAAAATTTTCGATATGGTACTAAAATCCTTCCCTAAAAATTAACACTAGTTATTATACTCCAAAAAGATCCCATACACTTTTCTTCAATTTTCGTTGACAATCTGAAACATATGATTACATGTATAACATTTTGTGAACTCAAACTGCAACCGTTAAATATCAATTGGCAAAGGAAGATCTATTAAAACAAATAAGTGGAATTCATAGTCTAATCTGTACAAATACATGATCTATCATTTAAGAAAATTAGACCAAAAAAAAGTATTCGAGGGGTCCAAAACGCCAAGTGTAACCAATGCATTAAAGTTATGGCCAAATTAACAGCAATGACATCCGCATACCAGCTAAAACAGCCACTGCATTCATTTGACTATATATCTCAAGGCCATAACCACAATGTCTAATTCCTCAAAGCCATAAAAAGATGGTGTTTTCAACCGGAAAATGTACCTCAGAACCACATAAACCATCAAAATGATCCACCCAAAAAAAAAGTGTACCCCTACTGGACTATAAGCAGTTTTGGCTGAAACACAAGCAAAATCCAGTGTAGCTTACTAACAATGGGTAAGGCTGCTCTAGATTTATCACTCAAACCCAAGTCATGGAGTTTTTAGAAAGCCTCACAAGCTTGTCTCCTAGGCTGTTGGTAACTTAGGTTGTCTTCGAAGCTCAATTCCTTTTGTAAAAGGAATCTGAAGAAGGAATTGGAAAGAAAGGATATGGAACCCCTTTTTCATTTTCTTGTGTCAAATGAATTTCTAACTAATAATTTGGCTACCAAAAATGTTTTTTTCCTAATATTCTCCAAAAGTAGAGGAGAATTATAAAGAGAAGGGTTTTCATTCAACTAAAAGGTACATAAGTCTGTCCCAAGTCCTACCATTTTCAGCTAAGGAATATATTTCGTCTCCAACACATCTTTGCATTTTCAGATTCCATTTTCAAATTCCTATACAACAAACCTTATCCTCCTAAAACCAGGATAAACTAGTTTATTCCACGGAAAACCCATTTAAAATTCACCATAGAATGCCTAACACCCACACAGCAGCATAAGACCAAACAGATTTCTAATTTCCGGACATTTAATTTGGTTAAGAACAAATATCAAACACACCATATGCATTCAAGAAAAGAGGAATCTTCCAAGCACATAAAGGTACCAAACAACAACGGAATTGAAAATATCACTTGTTCACATTTTTGAATCTTACGTAGAAAACATAGAAATAGAGGGATTGATAGACAAATATCAAACACCTCATAGGTATTCAGAGAAGATGAATTTTCAAAGACAATCATGGTATCGATTCAAACTCACACAGGTACCAAACAACGAAGAATTCGAAATACCATTTCTTCGCAATTTAATTCTTACGTAGAAAACCTAGAAATAGAAGGATTGATAGTGGCAGCAGAGATAGAGTTAGTTGATGTCGGAGTCGTCGAAATCGTCTTCGAATGAGTTAAAGAAGTCGGCGTCGGCAAGCCTGTGATGGTCGGTGGCGACCGATGGACCCTCTCCACCGAATATTTCGAGGGCTTCGACATCGTCGACGTCCATAGCCATCGTCGATCCCTGCTCTTCAAAATCCGCAAAGTAGTCCACCGTCATCGCCTTCATCTCTTTCTCTCTAGAAATCTCGCTTGCCTTCTTTTGTATCACTCTCTTTCTAAAAATCTCACTCTATATATAGATGCTGAAAATCTGAAACGATGTCGTCTTAATGTTTATCCTATACGAAGTCAACTCTCATCTAAAAATACAGTACAATATGAATAATTAAAAATGTCGGTTTGTTTTATATTTTAGATTAAGGGTAATTCGTGTTTAAGGGTACGGTATAATGTGAATAATTTTAATAAAAATATTGGTGGACGTAAGATGAGACTGTCGAATAAGTTTATTAAAATATATTTTTTATTATATTATAAATTTTGCTGGGAAAAAAAAAGATGAAAAATATAAAAGAGGACGAAAAACAAGTTTCTTTCATATATAAATTGAGAAAAGACAAAAAAAAAAAAAGAAGAATAAATAGAAATTTAAAATTTTACACTTTTTTGTCCTTCTTTTATTTTTCGCTTAAATATATTTATTCATTTTCTCCCGGCCAAACAATAAGAAAAATATTTCCTTTTCTTTCATTTTCCATCTCATTCCCTTTTATTAATATTCCCTTCTTTTTCCTTCCTTGCCCAAACCAAACACCTTGCTAATGTTGTGAGTTCTTTTTTTTTTTTTTGTAAAAATGAGTGTGGATAAAATAAGGCGTCCAGGGACCACCCGGATAAACTCTATTCGCGTTTGTTATTCTTTTCAAGAACAAACTTAGGTACACTAATATAACAGTTAATCATCGAACTTTAATATGAACTCTAAAATCCAAATTTTAATTTTAGCGTGAAAAGTTCGATCGATACTGCAGTGGACCACTCCCACTTGATGGTTAGTATTGTGAGTTATTCTTTTTTTTTTTAATTTAATGGTCATGAATAAACTCACATTGATAAAAAAAAATTCACTTTTTTTTTTACTTCACTTTTTATTTTTTAATCATCTTTTTTTTGCTAACCAAACGATTGATCTAGGTCCAGGGAGGTATGAAATTGACTTTCAATTTAAGTTAATTAGATTTTGAAGTAAATATAAATAACATTTAAATAAAAAATAAAAAAATCTCAACGTTGGTTTACTGTTGTATGTATGCTCTCTAGCCAGGGGAGAGGATAATCCCATAATGTTGGATCGTGGCAAAGGCAAATGAAGGCTGCAACCAGTCTTCTTCTCCATACCTACCCATGTTCTCTTCCTCTTCTTATTCTCTCTCCTCAACAATTTCACCAATACCCATCACCCCAAAACCCCCATACATTATCTTCCTCTCATCTTCTTCGCCAAATTCAAGTTTGCAGGTACCGCCGATGGGACTCTAACGCCGAGTCCTTCCGGAACCAAAACTTCAATTTTAATTTCGATTCCAATTCTGGGAACGATGGCAGTGACGACGACGACGACGACGATGATGATAAGCCGTTCGGTTTTGAGCAATTGGGTGGGGTTGTAGAGGAATTCATTGACGGTGTTTGGATTTTTAAGGTAACTAATTTTTGTTCGTTTTATCAGCTCAGTTATTTCTTCTGTTTAGTTTTTAAGTTTGAATTTTGTGTTCTGGGTTGATATAGTTTTGAACTTATATGCATTTTTCAACCTTTTAGTATCTTAATTTAATAAAAAAAATTAGCTGATTTTAGTTGCTTGATTGACTTGCTAAGAAGTTCTTATGTTTGTGAGAGATGCTTCATTTATTCTTTATCTTTAGTTTATTTATGCAGTTATATTTTCTATATTAATGTAATTAAGCCTTTGGTTATGTAATACTTGGCATGGTATATATTTGTAAGTATTTTACTTGGCATGAAATTTGACATTGCTAAGAAGGTTGCAAAACAAATTGGGCTTTTTTCGCGTTATAATTTTTAAATGGATTAAACTGTTAACATTTACACTCTGATTTGTGCTTCTGTGACTCCAAGTAATGATCTTGAGGATTCTTACTTGCCTTTGCATTTGATGATTAGCCTGAAGAATTTCTTAGTGTCATTCTGGGTAGGCTAAGTTGGTACGCTGTTTTGGGTTGTGGTTCATTTTCTACTGGATCGTTTTCTTTATTTTATGAGATTATATATAATTATACATTCATATCCAAATAGTTAACTAATATTTGTTTAAGGGTTTGAGATACAATTTGGAGTCGGGAATTCTACCATCCTGATATCTAATCTAACCTACATACATGGTCACCTGTTAATAAAAACACATGAATTTGTTTGCGCTAATTATTCATTGAATTTAGAGGATGACACACGTGACAAGACTACAATTTCTGAGAGATGATATCTGATGCTGAGAATTAATTCACCAATTATGTTAAGTTCCTGAAGGACCATTTTTATTGCATCTGATAAGTGCATTGTATATTATTTTGGAGAGAAACCAATTGCTTTATTTTCTCTCAAAATCCTAATGATTTACTTCCAAAGTGAAAATCAAATGGTAGACTAATGCTACCCAAATACTTCTTGATTTTCTTAAATTTTTTGGCAGTTGGCAAAATAATGCACAAGAGTTCGATAGCGTCTAATCTCCTTCCTAAAACAAGACAATTAGGGAGAGTGTCACATGATACTCAGTGATTTGTAGACTTCTCTTGTTAACTTACACCTTAACATGGGATTCGAACGGCTGTGGTTATATCATTAACAACCTTATTCTCTTTGTTTGGCATTTCTGCTAACCCTGAGTTGACCTGGGCTGCCAATGTGCTACTGATTTAGTTTTATTCATAACTGATTAACAGCTAATTTAATAATGTTTATATTATTGGGTATATTGTTGACAAAGCTATAGTGATAGACTGATAGTCTGAGGCATTTGCCCAATTTTCTCTTCCCGTTTATATATGTAAATGCTGTTGGTCACCTTAGTGTAAAGCTGGTCTGTAGAAGATCTAGCATGCTATATGTCCTTAAGTACTGTTCTTTAGTACCCTTACTAAGAGATGGTCTAGTCTTTGTAATTGGGGTTTTTTGGTTCTTTAGCATACACCAATACCAGAATTAAAAAGGGAACTAGACAGTCAACAACTTAAATTTTAGTGCGGAAGGGACTTAGCTGATAATTGGAAGTGTTCACTTGCCCCTGCATTATTACAAAAATGTATGTACTATAGGGCATTTTCACCTAGCCAAGTGCTTTTTATGTTTCTCAGTATGAGAAGGGATAAGTAGTCCTTTGTATTACAAGGTTCTTTCGTTCTCCAGTGCACTAATCCAATAAGCGATAGCTTACTACATACCTGCACAGGATAGTACAATATATTGGTGCTCAAGAGTCAATACTAGTTAAGAGGTGCGACATGAAAGAGCTTTTTTTTTACTGCATTCTTACCTAATAAATTATTTGGACACCCCAGAATCAACAAGAATTGAGCTAGAACATTTCTGTTGAAGTGATATGAGCCATTACCCAGTGTTGGTCCTGTTGGTGGATTAGACACTGATGTATCCTTGGTATCATTTGCACTTACTCGAACTTGAGCATGCATTCTTACACTTGGAAGTAAAAATTTTTACATTTTCACCAGGCAGTGGCCACCTTATTAAGTCATATATAGGTACCATCCACAAATATTATGAGACATTATTCTTATTCAAAATAACTTGGTGCCTGGTTTATGTTTAAGAAGGTTAATAAGCAAGTTCCTAATATAATTTCTTGCTATATATCTCTGTGGCCAGTGCAGGCATTCAGATCTTTTGGATGGTTCTTTCCAGCAACCATCATACCCCTCCTGCTATCAACAGGTCCCAAAGCTTTTCTTATGGCCCTCGCACTCCCTCTTGGGCAGTCAGCACTTTCTTTAGCATTTCAGAAGCTCTGGGGAGATAAACAAAACAACCCAAAACGCAAGGCAAAGGCTAAGAAGAAACCACGTGCCCGCACTAGAAGAAAAGTTGAACTGGAGGAGGATGAAGAAGAAGAAGAAGAAGAAAGCCAAGGGACCAGAAAGGGAAAGATGGGATATCAATCATGGGTAGGTGGTAATGAAACCCCATCTGATAAGGACAGCCAAGATGCTTCCAGTTTAGGTGGATGGGATGTGCTGGATAGCATGGAGTCTATGAAAAGGTCGGCTCGAACAGAAAGGGGCCCACGAAGGACACCTATTAAGAAGGGCAAGTTGAGTAGGGGAGGCAGAAAAGGTGAGATGCCCTTATTGTTGAGGCTGCTGATTGCAGTTTTCCCATTTTTGGGTTCATGGACAAAGATGCTATAGTTATTCCTAGAAAGCTTGAAATAGAAGAACCCTGGCTTGGCTTCCTTTAGCTTTCAGTTGCTGCCCTGGGTTGAGGCACCAACCTTGAACTACTTACACATGATTACAACAGTCGAAGGACTAAGATTCAAACTCTTTTCAGCAAGTTTGAGCTTGGAGCATGAATTGGCTTGGTCTTGCTTGCAAATGCCTGGGTCAAGTCCCCACAGTGGGACAATCATTCAGTCATAATACGCTGAACAATGCCAGTGTTACACTGATTACTGCTTCCATAACCACATCATACCTCATTCTTGGCTGATAAAGCCTTTCAGAAATATTTTATTTTTTAATTTTAATAGATTGGTAGTTTTCAGAACGAACGAACCGAAAAAAGGACTGCTGTTTGGATATTGCTTGGAATGGCAGACGTGCTCTGGTATGCCTTCTTGTCTTCTGATTCAGTTGTGTTGGTCGATATAGACAGTCTTTTTTCTTCCATACTAACGTGTTGGGACAAAACTTTGCCAAATTGAGTCAACTATTCTAGTGTGTTTTGCTTGTACAGGCATTTACATGTCATTCCCTTTTTCCCTTCTACCCTGTTTTCTTTGGTCATTTAGTAGAGAATGAGGCTCAATGAGTATATCCACTGTGAGGAGATGGTTCCTTGCTACTATGACAATCCCTTGGCTTTGATTTCCAGAGTTATAAGAAGAGAATGACAACTACTTGGTACAAATTCCTTATTCCCTCACTGTGTAGGTTTTCATTGTAGTACTAATAAGATGAAGTGGGGGTACCTAGACTCAATGCGATGTTGATACCTTAAAACTTATGTGATTATAGAAGTGTAAAGGACAACCAAGTATATTAGATTCCTATCATTAGGAGATTTAGGAAAGATTAGATGTACATCATCTTACTCACATACAAAGAGATTATTCTTCAGGGGCAAAAAATTACTTATAGTTGTTTCAATATAGGAATTTAAATTTTAAAAAATAAAAAACGGTTACAAATCTTATGCCAACACACAAATGTAAAGAAAATAACATATGATTTACACAAATGCGTTATATTAAAAAAAAAACAAAAAAAAAAGCCATTTGTTTCAACTCCGGAGTTTTTAAGAGATATGGCATTGTAACATTCCACTACGTTTCCGTAGTCGACATCCACGACAATTCACTCGATCATCATTGACTCAACAGTAACCTTTTTTCTTTGACAACTTCACTCGCCTATCAATAGTCAATAAGATAATATTATATTCATACATAATACCAAATCATCTTAATCCAATCTATTGGTCGCCCTTTCCATGACCCAACCACAAAGAGCCACAACTCACACTGCATTTGATCTCATATTCGACATAGTGGCTAGCTTTGATACCAATTGTTATGAACCCATGAATAAAACTTACCCATAAAAATCGACTTGCAAAACAAGGGTGCCTAAAAATTCATATATACACATTTAGTCTTATTTTTAACCCATGGATCATAACAGATGGTGAGAATACTTTCAAATAGATGTAATTCAATTGAAAATTTCTTTTAATCAACAACCATAAATTGGATGCTTGCCCGTGTTTTGTTTGCTCGCTCCAGTGAAAGAATGATGAACTCTAAAAAGAATGTCAGTTTACATATTGTAAAGAACTCTTATCATCTAGAAAACAGCTCAACTCTGTTGAGATAGCAAGCAGATGCACTGTCCTGGATGCAGCCGCAAAAACTCTCATCATCCTTAGGAAACGATGCAGGTAGAGGATGGTCAGGGATTACGCCAACCTGGATAACAGCAAAGACCAGGTGATGCCATCACACACAGTCATACACACCCACACACACAGAGGAAAGAGAGAGACAGAGAGAGAGGACCTTGTCAATATCAGTGTGAGAAGGTGTCTCATAACGAGCAACTGTAACAGCCAAGCCAGAGCCATCGGATAGCTGAAAAACTGACTGAATCTTGCTGTGAAAGGGGATAGTTTAGGCCTGTTAGAAATAAATGATTAAAATTCAGACATACATTGTTAAGCAAAAATCTTACCCTTTCCCAAATGTGGGTTCTCCTAGCAGCACTGCACGTTTATTGTCTTTCAATGCACCAGCTAAAATTTCGCTTGCACTTGCAGTTCCTTTGTTCACCTAACAAAAGCATAAGATGTCAAGTTGCCAATTCTTTTGTATAGGATCGAAAAATGAGCCTTCCAAGGTTTAAAGTGAGAGGAGAGAGAGAGAGAAGGAGAGATGATTGCAGATTTTTTTTCTTTGAGAAGGGGAGGGAGTAGAGATACTAAGAAGCACCATCAGACATCCTAAGTCAGCTATTGAACATGAGAAAAAGTTCAAGATAGCATGCCATGGTGGAACCAAATAAATATCCACAATGGAAAATATTCCAGTATTACAGATTTGGAAATGGAAAAAGGAAGTTCAGTCATTTTTCCAAACAAACAGTATTACAACCCAAGAAAAAAGGATCATGGTCACTCAGCATGTAGACAGCAGAGCAGTGAAAAAGAGGCCATAGAACACAGTACTGGATAAAGCATAAACCTCTTTCACCAAAACCACAATTATAGGAGCTAAATGTAAAGCCTAATAAAATAATCACAGCTTTATATCATACATCTTTACAAAAGTTCGTGAAAGCTTTGAGGATATGGAGTCCAAACCATATCAGTTTAGAAGTAAGTTACCATACCAGCACAGCTAGGGGTTCTGAAGCTGCTATTGCATTGCTTCCATCTGTGTCATATATATCACGAACACCACGACTGTCACAAATGTACACAATCACACCCTTGTCCAACCTACAACAAATTTGGGGGTACATCTGACATTAAAATCAAACAAAGGGAAGAAATTGCAGGTAAAGAGAATACTCACTATAGCTGAAAGGACTGGTGCTACTAAGATACAAAAAATGCATGTGAACAAGTAGGATTAGTTAGCTGCAAACACATTGAGTAGAACAGAACTGGTTTATTTCAGACCAATAACTGATATACAGCAAGTAAATGAAATATCTCAAAAAGGAAAAATAAACGGTAAATAACTTCATACGATCTACGCGTAAACAAGCAGCCAAAATAATCCACAATACCAGCAAAATGATACCAAATTGACTGGCAAGGAAACTAATTTCATGAAAAATAAAACAAATCTGCCTAAAAATCTTACCAAATCTTGGCATTACCAAATCTTGGCAATACTAAATTAACTGGCAGAAGAAAGGGAAACTCATTTCATGATGCATGAAACAAATCCACCAATAAAGCTTACCAAATCTTGGCAATCTCAATTCCTTCAGGGAAAAGACCACCACTGCACCAAATTTACCTTTTTCAGAAAATCTGCTCAAGTAGAAGTTCAAAATGAAGCAAGTTTAAGCATATCACCTATTATCTCGAAGGTCTAACACAAATGCATTGACGTTGTTTCTCCTTAAAGTTTCAATTGCTTCTTTTACAGCACCTACAAAGAGCATGTGCACTTAGACCACTGAAACACACACTTCGCATTTAAGAACAAATGCTGTAATATACTAAACCATTAGAGTGAAAAAAACAAAAGTTTAACATATTTCATGGTAATTGATAGATTATGCATCCATCAAATCCACAGTGGGCCAATTTGCAACAGGACCCAGGATATAAAATTCTTAAAAGGTAGGTTTACTGCTTCTGTCAAAATAGTATTCATAACCACAACAAAGCATTAAGCAAGGTTGATGGAAAAAAATCTTTAAAATCAGAACATTCAAGGATAGAAAAAGAAAATAATAATTCTCTGTCTAAATCTGCAGTTAGGTTAATAAGTGCAAAAAAACAATCTCGACGTGCAAGGGTTAGATCATGTATAATATGACCGATTATGGACTTACGAAATGGATTGAATGTAGCTGAGAAGGATATAAAATAGGGTTAAGTTAGGTAGCAAATGAGTAGCTATAATTATTCAGAACATACGCCCTAGATAAAGAGGAATGATCCACAAAAGAATAAAACAGAACAACATAAAAGACATGGATGAATTCTGCTTAGGGGTTGAAAACCAAGATTTAATGATATAATTTTATGTGTAAATTCAACAAAGAAAACATCGATGAAAAGTGTGTAAATCCTGAAAACTAACTCATAACAAGTAGCTGCACAATACCAGAGGCATTTTGGTTGAATGAAGTAAGTTTGATGTATCCTATTCTCGGGGCATCTTTCCCCAAACCAGGTGTCTCGCAGATTCTTGACTTTACTGGATTCAATGAAACTTTCTCTCTTCTGCAAAGCAGCAGTTGGTTAGTTCGTAAGTTCTAGCAAAACAGCATATCCACATACATATGTCACATATTTAATATCTTGATAGCTTATAACAGAAGTGCAAAAATATGCTTCAGAACACATCACCAACATTTGTTTCTCTTTCCTTTATAAGATTCTCCCTACGGGGTAAACAACCAGAAATTGTCCTAAACAAAGGAAAGATACAAAGTCTAAGATGGATGAGAAATCCCTATGAAAAGAGAAATTACATAAAACAATTTTATGACTGACAATACATAATATCCTTGCCTGCCTATACCCCATCCCCAAAGGAAAAAACTTACAAGCAACATTTTCACTGACATACGAGGTAGAGGCTGTAAATAGAGCTTGTATTCCACTCGAATGATTAGGACCACCTAATGTTGGTTTGTATGCTTAATGGGCCTCTCCACTACTTGGCAATTGGTTATCAGTTAGATGCTCTAATGGATGCAGCATAGCTTTAATGCTTAATTTTTTGAAGCATACACAAAACAGACCCTGTGACAGAGGACAGAAAGAAGAATCATTGTGCTTAAGGAATTGAGAATGAATGAGGCGAAGAGGGCCAAATTCACAAAGACTTGAAATCAAGAAGAAAAAGAACAAAAAAACAGGATAACAATCCCCAATACAATATTTTATTCATTTCAATACTCAAGTCATGTACCAAAACCATCACATATAAGGCCTATTTATAGGCAACACTGAAAACACTAATTAACAGTTACCAAACTAAAACACCGAAAATAATATTTAGTTCCAAAACTGATAAATATACCAGTGAACCCTAAATAACAGAATATATTTTATGCTTTACCTAATTTCTATTTGATCCGCACCATCTTGACTTGGGGTCATTTAAGTTGCAGGATGTGAAGCTTGCAGCTAAATCAAGAAAGAGAATGAGATGTACTTACGTCAAAGATAGGTGCCTTATCAAGGGTCCACTACGAACTGTGAGTTCCACTGCACTTCCTTCGGGTCCCCTGCATTTCATAATTTCTTTTCATGTTAAGACATGTATTCTTACACGTAGGATTGAACTGCATGGCTCAAGATCAAGACAGATTCTCTTTGTCCATTCTATCTTACTATTTTGGTCTGATTGGTTCATTCTATCTCAAAACATAGAACTGTAAGATAATTACACTAAAGGATAACCATGAA
Source organism: Ilex asprella (assembly GCA_023539305.1). NCBI lineage: Eukaryota > Viridiplantae > Streptophyta > Magnoliopsida > Aquifoliales > Aquifoliaceae > Ilex > Ilex asprella. Next base: position 27,000,459 of record CM042194.1, read on the forward strand.
CTTACCTATGATAGTATTTAGAAGTGTTTAGTTTAGCTTTTCAAAAGAAGATGTATATATCATGAATAATATGCATTGTCAGCCTATGATCTTTTCAACATTCAAATTGGTTAAGAATGTACAATCTCTAAAGCAGTAAATAATTATTTACTTTAAACAAAAATGTTTCTTTGGTGGGTGCTCATGTGTGTGTGTGAGTGAGAGAGAAGGAATTCAGCTTGCATTATAATAATAGCAAATGTGAATGTTTCCCATTCAAAATTTTGGAAAATTCACAATAGAAAATGTTAAACAACCTTCTACTCCAAAAGCTTATTATGTTGAAAATGGTACAACTTAAGTATTTATATTTCAACATGCCCCCACACGTGCAAGCTAAATTTTAGGTCAAGCATGTGAAAATCTTTTTAATAATTAGGGTGACGGCGTAATTCGAACTTAAGACCTAGTGCTCTAATACTATGTTAAACAATCATCTACTTCAAAAGTTTAAGTTGTTGGAGAAGGTGTAACTTAAGTATTTATACTTCAACAGAAACCATTGTATGTCAAGAGAAGACCATACTTAACAGAAAAGAAAGCTGTTGCAAATAAGACCAGAAAGATGGGGCATTCTATGACCCACTGGTTTTTAAACAATAATATCAAGAATAACTAAAAATACTGCAGATCTCCAATAAAAGAAGTGGATAAGGGGAAAAATGGAAACCCAAATGCCAAGTTGCTGCACCAAGGATATTGGCATGCCTTAAAGATCTATGTTTCAAATGCTATCCTCTACCCTTTTTTATCCTTGCCGGAGTCTCATTTCATACAAAAGAGTAGCAAAGTTGCTGAACGAATAATCCCTTTGATGTCCAACTAAGGTACCAATTAGAATACAGGGGTTCCAGTGGGGCTTGAGACTACATTGAAAATAATTGCCAAAGTTAAGATATTAACTCAACCATGGCAGACTACACCACCCAAGGCCCAACTCTAATACCATTTTAGAGCATCCAACCAAAAACCAATTGCTAATGGGTGGAGTGACTCCTCAAATATATAAACCAACGTTGGGTGTACTTAATCTTTCAACGTGGCAAATGAGGCAAACAAAGCAAATATTTCCTTCCCTGTGTGCTGCTTTTCTAGTGATTTAAGAATAGGTCTTCTAATAAATTGTAACTTCATTAATGCATGCTACTCTATTGGAAAGCAGCATTGCATTTCATTTAGCAATAATATTTTTCCTTTTTGTGTGTGTGTGTGTGTGTTTGGGGGGAGAAGGGGGGGGGTTTACAATGCAAATAAAGTAACAAGCATAGAAGAAAACTCACTGCAAGCGTTCCGCAGCATCATATATGCCCATCGCTTCTGTACTCGTATCGTCAATTGCCAGAATTACATCCCCAGATGAAATGCCAGCCCTATTTGCAGGACCTCCTTGAGCAGCTGAAATAACCACCAGTCCAGCTGTAGATCCATCATTTCCTGTGGGATAGCCAATTGACAAACCTACTCCCGTAAGAGCACTTTGTGTTCCTGACTGCCTTCAAAGAACGCATTAAGAGAATTTAGGAATAACATCTGAAAACACTAAATTCCTTTGAAGCAGGAACTGCTACATAAAATTAATACATATTTTGGTATGTTGTTCACCCAAAGATGCAGTAATCTATAAAAAAGATGTGAAGAAACATCCCCGTACCCGCAGACTCTTAAACTTTTCAGGCTCCAAAAACCGGGTGAAAGGGTCATCCAGAGTAGCAAGCATCTTCCTTATCGCCACATCTAAATGCAAACACAGAACCAGGAATTAGGCCGCTGGTACATTTAAAAAGATGGAAAAGCAGTTTAAGAAGTCTACAGACCCCTAGAACATGTCAAAAAAGGTTACACAATTGAGATAAATTGAATCAAGTTACATTAAGACACAACAGCCTTATGTGGTTGACCTAATTTAGGTTCTCACTTTCATTATTTAAGTGTTAATTCAACTGAATGCAGGACAACATTTTCTTTCCTCAATCATGCCCGTGCAAAACCTATCATGAATTAAAGCACCTATATGGCTATATCGGGATGATAAGTACGATTACATAGGTTAGACCATCAACAAGACAACAAATTTTTTAGTATGTAACTCCAAATTCAAAATAGCATTAAGAACAAAACTTTATAGGTCCTATTATTTTGTTCAAGTTCACAAGTAAAACAAGAACTTGGCACCAAACAACCATAACTGGAAGCACTACTGGTTAACACTTCAAATTAGCATAGAAACATACCTATCAAATATGATATAAAATTATTGCAATTTACAGTCCCCGAGGTCAGTGCAGATCTTTGTTCTACCTAAACAAATTAAATCAATAGAATTTGTTTGTGTTTGCAGACCTAATGCCAACTTACCAAGATAGTGAATATTTGAAGTGTACAAATTTTCTGTAACTGCATACGGATACAACTAGGATGCATGCAAACCACCACAGCGAAATAACAACAAAAAATGAAAAGGCATACATGTCTCTTCTCGTGTAGTCATTGGTTCATTGCGCAGTGCATTTTCCCTGTACCTAAACCAACTTTGACCATTGAAAGTTTTGTCAACGTATGCACGGTCAATTGTTCTCCAAGCCTCCAAGAAAAGGAGATTCTCTTCACTGAGGGCCACTGCACAATGATAGTATTTAAATGTTGTAACAGAGAATGAAGTAAAAAGAAATTCTCATAGAGGTTCTTCTCACTCCAAACCAATGCCAAAACATTATTTGATTTTGATAGAATATTCAAACTTACAGGAAGGAGTTCGGCTAACGGCAATACTAAATGTTGTAAACAGCAATACTCCAACAACAAGCCGTACAAAAAGAACGGGGACGGTATTTTTGAAGTTTTCAAAACCTTTCACTGCATTCTGAAAACTGGACGTAGATTTCCTGATCAAAAGCCAACCACACTGAGATGCAAATCTTTTATTTTGCATCCAATCCGACTGGATAAAGAATCTGTGTGTGTAATCTCCTTCTATGTAGCAAAATGGGTAACAACTTCCTGGTCGGTCAATGGCTTTCTTGCTTATACAAGAGAGGGAACTTCGTAATCGAATTTCTACAGTCATCACAAATAGGGAATTCCAGGGCAGCACCTGCATTAAGTCCGATTGAAAATTCATTAACTGAAATGTTATTACAACATTTAAAATCTCCATATGACACAAAGCCGTAATGGAAACTTTCCAGTAATAGGAGATGTTAAGTTACACAATCTTTTTCTATTCAATCAGCAGGGGATAATAAGAAAAATGGACCGCCAGTTTGAATCCATCAAATTGATAAGCACAAGCTCATCATGTGACTTATGACTTTGTTTGACAAGTTACTCTAGCTCAGAGAGTGGCAATGATCTGGTTTTCAGAAATCTTGAAAGAAATGCAAGTTCGAAGTAGTGGACAATCCAAGTTGTGTGCATCTCCAAGACAAAAAGATAAAGCTTCAGTTAAACTAGGCACTTGTTGTAAATCCAATTGAGTGCCCTGACTTAAATCAGTATCCAATAACTTCGGATATCATGCACAAAACAGGTTCATATGATCATATCATATTGTGCAGGTATCGCTGCCAACCTTTGCGGTTAAATACACCAACATGCATCAGAATCAGAATTGAGGATGTTTGGCCAGACCATTCATTGTGCTGGCATGGAAAATCAGCTCATGACAGTTAGCACGTACTTCTTTCCAACAAATAAATCCACATTCCAATCAGTGGTAAAAATGGATTTGAAGCTACTTGGAGCCATCCACAATATGCTGTTTTCAAGCATACAGCTTCAGTCAACTGCAAGGCAATCAAGTGCTTGCTCATAGCCTCAAACTAGGTTAGACTTGACCTTTCTGTGGCACCTTCTACTTCAATCAGATCATTCATTTATATTGTGTGTCAAAGACTAATCAGATGTCGACTTCCCCTCATTTTATCTTATGTCATGTCTAAGTTGTTCGTATTAAAATTTGCTCAACCATATATGACTCACTTATATAACAGGGTTCGTGTCCTGCATAAAAAAATCTGTATCGTGTATAGCCGAGTTCATGTTAATCCATTTATTAAACGGGTTTGGCAGGGTCAACCCAGTTGTGACTAGAACTCGCAAGGCAAAACCATAGTTTTTAAACCCGGCCTGAACCTCAACCCGGTTAGGGGACCGAGTCAATGGATTACTAGTTCAACCATGGATCAACCGGTCGAACCGGTCATATAATAAATAATAATAAAAAATTATAATAGTAATGAATATGTTAAAAGATTATACTAGTTACAACAATAACATGTTTTATTTTATAATTGATGAACTAAAATGACAAAAAAATATCCCTTAGTCATTAATTTGCTCACACAATTGATATAATTTTGATAGAACACAAAAAAAATCACTAATAACCATTGAATATTTGGCATAAATAGTAACAATGTGATGACACTAAAAAAAAAATAAGACAGCAAATTATTGAGATTGTCGGGGTGAATCCAAAGCTCAAAAGGTCTAGGTCTCAGATGAGTCTCCCACATCAAATCATAAACAAGCTCTTATGACTGAATTGAGTTACTGAGTTCATGAGTTACTGAGTTCATGAGTCTTTCATGTATTTTTTAAGTCCCCGGGATTGAATTACTGAGTTCATGAGTTGATGAATAAAAAGAAAAAAAAAATAGCCAAAAGTACACTACAAAGCTTTGAAAAAATATCAGAAGAACTTGGACAATTTAATCACACTACCTAACATCCCACATCAGAAACAACCACAATAGAAGATAAGTGTTTGTCTTAGGGCATCTCCAATGTTAACCCGAGCTCAAACTCAAATTTGAGTAAAAAACTTGATTTGATACAAAACACTCTAATGGACAAATTCAAATTTAAAGAAGGACAAACTCTAATTTAAAGGAAGGTTTAGATCTTTTAAAAGAGTAAAATATAACGATTGAAAATTTGAGTAAAAGTTTGGGTTTGCCTTGATTTGAGTAAAAGTTTAAATCTCTCTTTATTTGGTATAAATTTGAGTTAAACACTGAACTTATTTTTAGTATATTTTTACTCAAATTTAAATTTGAGTAAGGAGTGAAAATGGCCTTATAAGAAGAGTACTTCATTTCTTTTATTGGGCTCGGCTAATAACTTGGATCTAATTGCTATGAATGAGGTGGTCCAAGTGGAAAAGTAGTGATTTGAGAAAATCGTCTGATTTTAACGGAATTTATAAGATTCGTCCGGTTTGGGCCGATTTGAACGGGTCTTAGGTGGGTGAATGGCTTGAACGACCCAACTTCAAATCCGGCCCACCTCAGGTGCTAGTTGGACAATTCTCTGGCTAACCCGCCAGGCCGATTTTTAAAACTGTGGGCAAAACTCATATCCGATAACTTCGAGCCAATTGAGTATATTTGGCTGATCGTACTAGGAATTGTCAGACCTAGTTTTGGGCTACAAAAGCAATGCCACGCAGGAAGGGTAGACCTACCCTAACACATAAAATCCCTTCAAACCCAACAGAGGGATTTCATCCCAGGTCATTGGTGTGTACTAAAAACTCTACCAGAAAGGCTATCAAGCACCTTCATCCGTATGTTGATTGCGTCCATTTTTTCCTCGTCCAATTCTTCTTAATGGCCAGCTTTTCTAAACACGTTTGATCTTTCTTACGCTTGTGTCCAACTACGCATATTTACAGGAACATTTAGACATCCTAATACCGCACAAAACTTTGCAAACATGATAGAGCTCACTTATAATAACGTTTTGCAAATGCAATAACAATATTTCTGTTATGTACTGCATAATTTTGAATAGTCATCTAATCAGGAAAGACCCATAAACACAATTAACTAATATTCAGGTTTTTTAATTTTGTACGAACAATTATATCCATTTTTGATAATCCAGAACATGCACGAAAGTATAATGCTTTCGGAATCTAAAGATCAAGCAATAATATCCAAAGCTTTCTTCACTTATTTCTCTTCTTTTTCACTTTTTATTTTTATTTTTTAGGTTTCCTCAGTTTCCTCAGCAACCAAACAGAGAGTGATACCGAGAGAGTACCTTGGGAAAGAAATTAGGGTTTCTGTGGACATTGTAAAATCCAAACGATGGAGATAACGAAGCCGAAGAAGAAGCAGAGCCTCCGAATACTTCCATTTGGAAAAAGCGCTTCCTCTGGGCCACGAATTTCAACTTCTTATTCAATTTCGCTCTTTATCGTTGATTAGCGGCTTGGCCCTGGGGAGGGATCGCATGTGAAATTTTCACATGGAGCCGTTTGTACAACCGAGTTAATGACTGTTAGATTGTCTTACTGGTCATCGTGTTTTGTGGATCCCATTATTAGTTAAGAACCGCTACTAATTTAATTCAATGATTATAATAATTTAAGCAAATTAGTTCTAAGTAACATTTTCATTTGTGTATAATAAGATTTCAGTTGACTATGCATATATTTTTATATCAATACCAAGGGTAATCCGTATCTGAATGTACGGTGAAATGTGAATTGTTTTGAAGGGATGTTGGTGGCCGCTGAATGCGTTTATTTAAAACCGTCGAATGAATTTTTTGAAACCTACCCTATTTTATTTTATAGATTATAAATTCTGAGCAAATCAACTTCTCTTTTAAAAAAATTATTATCCTATCGGAATTCTATTGGGACAATTGAGATCTATTTTTAATAATTCATTAAAAAAGAGTAAATTTAATTTAAAAATCTAATTTAATATATTTATTGAACTAACTATAAATTTTAATTTTATATGGAGTTCACTTTTTAATTAATTAATTATATTTTTAAATTAAGCCCAAATAATATTTTACTTCCAAAAAAAATTATCACTTCCTAAATAACATGTGTTTATTCTAATTTTATAATTTTTAGTGTGGAACACATGAATTATACTTTTACCCATAACTCATAACTATCGTGAGTTTATGCCCCGTTGGATTGCAGTGAATAATTTTTCAAAAGATGTTGATTTATTGTCTAATTAAATCTAATGTGAGGGATTTGAGTTAAATACTCTTCTTTATGGCCAAGCGTATATCAATATACATAATTGATTAATTAAGGGCTTAAATTTTCTAGTTTAATATTTGGGTTTAAATCTGTATAATTATCACAATTCAATGAGACTAAACCTACTATTTAATGTTAGGAAACACGGATACGAATACGTGACACGGGTACGATACGATACAGATACGACGATACGATAAAATTTAAAAAAACAAAATACGAGTACGGTGAGGATACGTCTATAATAAAATATATTTTATATTTTACTATTATTTAACAACATATAAATTATAATTTTTTAATAATTTTTTATCATTAATAAGTAAAATTAGAAATTTTTACCACGAAAATTATGTAATATCGTCTCATTATGATATTTTCATAAAATGAGCATGACCAATTGAAGGAATCATAACCACATTTAACTGGTTAGTTTTACAAGTATTTATTTTTAAAAATATAGTATAAGTGACTCATTTTTTTTATACTCTCTTAACATATAATAATTGATAATACTTAAAAAATACTCGTATATTCAAAATTAGATGAATTTTTGTTGATGTTTTATATTGTATGTGAACCTTAAATAAGAGGTATAATTTAAAATTAAAAATTGTACATCTTGCTCTATGTTTTGAAGTATCCACATGTTTTGTTAATTATCGGATACGAATGATGTGTATCCGATGCGTATTATCGAGTATCCGACGAGTATCATATCTGATATAAATATGTCAGCCTTGATGAAGTATTTGTGTTTCATAAATTTAATGCCTCCAACATGCAATAGGATCTTATTTTCAACATTGACGCAAATGTGATGGGACCTCTCTTAAATAACTACGTGACATCGAAAAAATATTCATCGCAATGGTTATACTATGTTATCAACTAGACATGGTGTAATAGGATAACAAATGGCAAGTAGATCTTACCAATGTTTTGTAATAACTATACATGTAAGATCCACTTATATACTGACATTATATGGTTATACCATGTAAATATGATAACATGATATAGCCGTAGAATGTTTTCTCGGGTAATATTTTATATAGAGAATTACATCAAATTTCTTGAAGTTCGTCACTTAATTACTCAGGTCTTCAAATATTTGAAATATTATATACAAATTTTCTAAAATTTATATACGTGTAGCACTTAGACCCCTATTATCAAATGTCTATTAATATATTCATTAGTAAATTATACTCGGATCTCCTAAAGTTTGTAAATATACAATCCTTAAGACCCCTTAAGTTTTAAATGTTATAATTTGACAAAAAATACTCTAATTAAAGATAGAATATCAAATATTTTATTTTTTATAACCAAAATTCATTGTATCATTTATTGAAAACCATATTTTTCCTAAAAAATAGTAATCAATATATAATTATACTATATATTAGAATAAAACTAAAAAAATCAAATAAGGAATTTAAATCATTCATATTAGAATATGAATTTTATAACAAAAAATATATTCTATTGTGTCATTTATTGAAATAAAATCAAAAATAAAAATTTAATTTTTTCTTAAAAAATCATAATTAATATACAATTATACTATCTATTGAATTAAAGCTAAAAAATCAAATAAGAGGTCAAACTGTGATGAACACAATATATTACAGTTTTAATTAGAGTAATTTGATAGTTTAAATGACTAATTTAAATTTCAATAAATAGTATAATTGTATACTAATTATGATTTTTTTTAAAAAAATAGATTTTTATTTTTAATTTTATTTTAATAAATGTTATAATAGAATATGAATTTTGGTTATAAAATTTAAAATATTTGATATTTAATTTTTTATTATAATATTTTTTGTCTAAATATAATATTTTAAACCTGAAAGCTCTAAGTATTACATGTCTATAAATTTAAGGAATTTAGATGTAATTTATTAAAAATATATTAACATTGACGATAGAGTCCAAGTGTTATGCGCGTATAAACTTCAAGGGTTTGTATATAATATTTCAAATATCAATGATTTAAGTGATTAAATAACAAATCTCAATAGGTCTGAACGTAATTTTTCCTATTTTTTTTCTCTATACATTCATTTTATTATATAGGAAAAAAAATATAACAATATATCAACGTAGTTTTATTATTTTTTTGGACAAAAATTGCCAATATATTAGAGTAAAATACAAAAAAAATATATAGTTAAAAGAGTAAAATAAAATAACATTTCTTTGAAATTGTAATGGATGTCAACTATTGTGGTAATGTGAACCTAATCACTTGAAATTATGATAATTGAATAGACAATATTAAAAAGAGTCATAATTGAGGAGGTCAAAGTGTAATTTGCCTTTACCTCTGTCGTCTGGTAGAATTTAATTTAGTTGTCTTTGTCTGCAACATTCTCCACTCCCTTCATCTCTACTCACTCCATCTATGTAAATGCCACTACCCCTCCCCAGAGCGCTTCTTTCCGTACTTCCGAGGTCATTTTCGTCAATGGGAACAAATTCTCTTCCCGTCACCGTTACCTCCCTCACTCCCAAGCCCCGACTGAGGGGAGTGGTGTTCGACATGGACGGAACCCTAACCGTCCCCGTCATCGATTTCCAGGCAATGTACAAGGCGGTGCTCGGAGAAGATGAGTACGTTTCTATCAAATCCAGAAGCCCTTCTGGAATTGATATTTTGCACCATATTGAGGATTGGAGCCCCGATAAGCAGCGAAAAGCTTACGAAATTATCGCCGATTTCGAAAAACAGGGGCTTGATCGCCTCCAAATCATGCCCGGTATAAGAATGTTCATTATCAATACATTTATAAAGTTCGTGTGTTATATATTGGGAACTAAATTTCATCTCAAAATAATGGTAGAAACGTTCTGAAACGTCGAAAATATTTTCGTTTCTATATAAATCGAAAACGAATTAGAATGAATATGGAAATACAAATTCTTATGTTTTGAGTTTTATTTTGGTATGTTTTGATTAATGTTTAGGTATAGTTTTCAGACAAATTTTCAATTTTTTTTGTTTTAATTATGTTTTCGAAACATTCCTGTTTCACCTGAATTATGCATTGCAACAAAATTTTACTACTTCATGTACATATTTGATTTGAGTACAAAAAATTACTACTTTTTTTTGGTCAAATTAAGTTGCAACTGCATGAGATAACTTCACGATTGATCATAGAATGTTATGATCAATCATAAATACCTTGATCATTTGTAATTTTACATTTAAAAAATATAATTTATCCTCAATAGGTAATAACTTTTAAGATAAAGTTATTACCTATTATCACTTTTTCAGTTATAATTTTTATTTCAAAAAAGTGTAATTTAATTTCAAAAAGTTGTATTTTGGTACTGTAATATTCCTCATTTGATTTGACATTTTGATAGTGCAACAATGGTGGCAGGTGCATCAGAACTTTGTGGTTTCCTTGATTCAAGGAATATTAGGTAGAGTTTCCCTGCAGATTTCCCCCTTTTTACATTGTTATAATAACTCCATTATATTGTATTCTTTCCAAAGGGATGTTTATAATCACTCCTTTTTACATTGCTTTAACTTGGACTGTAATTTTCTTGCTAAGTCACCACACATTCTGTTTCCTTATGTCTATTGCTTTATTTTGACAAAGTTAAATTTGGTAGAGGATTGACGAAACTTTCTTTTGTAGCTACAGTTATTGTATTGGTTTATTATTTGCTCATCTTAACCAAAAAGCTAAAATATGGCACTCCTTTGAACTCCTCTGGATATTCAATTCTCATAGCAACTTCATTAGAATGTATTTGTATCTTTGAGATAATAATTGCCCAGAACCCAATAAAAGGTAAAATATTTCAATTTCTTATAGAAATTCTGATGCTCTTTTTGGGTGACTATAATTTTAATCCACCATACATAAGCTTAGAACTTATCACGTGCTTCACTTTAGTAACTTTTCCAGAAAGTCAGCACAGTTACTGCATTTGTGTACAGGAAAGTGTTAAAGCAGTCTTATGTGCTCCAAATTGATAGTGACAAAAAATAGGGGTTTGTTATGTGATTTATAATCATTTTTATTCCATGATCCATGATGGTTTGCTCCTTGTTCTCGGCAGTAATTAGTTTTTTTGATTTGTTGTAGAACCATCCTCTTATTGAATCTATGGCTGTCTTAAAATTAGTTTCTTCGATCTTCTTCTCATCTCAAGAGGAGCCACTCGCAGTTTACTTCCAATCTAAGTTTACCTGAATTGTTAGTTCTTTTAGAGGCACTCATCTCCTCATTTTAGAATGTGGATCCTGTTATTCATGACAAGTTTTGAATTAACTCAGAGATGAAAGTAGCATATGATCAATGTTCAGACTTCAGACCGAGGAACTGTATCATTCTCCTTCCTTGAATGCCAGTTCTCCAGCCTCCACTCTGACGAAGTGTTGCTGACCTATGTTACACTTACAGCCTAATAAGAGATGAGATTTCCTTAAGATTTTTGACAAGTAAAGAGGACAAAAAGTGAGATAAGTCTTGAAGACTTGTTAGCTACCCCCCCCCCCCAACACACACACAGAGCAGAGTACTGAACAGTGTGTGGTTTCACTATAGCAGCCAGACTAAATATTTGCCTCTCTTCTTTGGGATGTGGGGATAGCTTAACCAGATGCTTTCACATCTGCCTTGATTACTCATTCCTAATCATGCCCAAACCATATTGTGTTTGTATTTCCGCTTTGTTGACTTGAACTGTTGACTTGAACTGAGAACTTTTAATGAGTTCAATCAAATGTTAATAGTAGATTAATTTGAATGCTACATGTGCAAGTTGAAAAATAACTCTACTTTCAGGTTGTGGCTGTGCACCTAAATTTGTCATCACTTGTTAGTAGATATCACTAGTTTTTTCATTAGGATCATTATATGTCGAGGAGTGACATATGATCTAGAGTTAAGAACTCCGTGGAGTGATCACTATCTTATGTCTAAAAGTAATAAATCACTGGATCCAGCATGCTTTTGAAATTTCCATTAATTAGCTTGTGTGGGTGCTTGCATGTTCTATTGAGCTCAATAGAATCTATATTTGTTTTATGCATACTCCGGTCTATGAATCAGTAGCAATTAATCATTGAAGAATTCATTAGTTGTGAACATGGCCATGTATACAAATTTTGCAATCTTATTCATTTGTATTGTCACCTTTTATTTTTTATTTGTAACTTGTTCTCGTAATTGCGGGGATACAAATTTACTGTTCTTCAGAAGGGGACTAATCACTCGAAATGTCAAGGCAGCAGTTGATTTGTTTCATCAACGCTTTGGGGTAAGTTTTCCTTTGTTTATGGTGCGTGTAATCATATATTGTGAGCATAAATCATTATTTATTGTTTTTGTAGAGATTGAAAATATTAGACAGTGAAGGAATTTACACAAGGACCGGAGGAGGTTATCCCTGTAGAAGTATTCTTCAAATATGATTGTTTCTTAGTCTTTATCTTTTATTATCTTTATTTGCATGGGGTGTAATGGGAAGCTTACTTGATTTAAAATAATATTGAAACTAGTTTTTCTTCCTATCCTTTTCTTGTAATGTAATCATGTATATACCCATGGCCGGCTGCACATGCATATCATAGTTTGAGCAGCACTCGACATTTACTTGATCATGCTCTGACTCTTCAGCTTTAACTAGGTCCACAAGTCTGCATTGAATAGTAAGCTTTAAATTAGATAAGAAACCTTCTCTGGATATGTGAAAGAAGCATGGTAATGTATAAGCTATATTCTCTAAGTCATTTGATGTTTGAATTGTGTTCAAGGCGTAATAGGTATTCTTCATATTCTTTACTTGGATAATCAGTTCTTTAGTTCACGTCAACCAAGCATTTTCTACCCCCGGGGAGACTTGGGGGGCAGAAGTTCTCCCCCTTTTTGGCATGAGTCTTGCAAGATGTCCCCTGTAATTTGTGTGTTACTTTCCTGAATTTTCTACTGTGCTCCCAAGCAGTAACACTATTGTAGGCCAAGAACTATTCGAATTCTTGAGCCCGATGAGAGATGAGCCTGGAATGAAATATGCCGTCCAAAAAATTTTGGAACTCAAAGCTGTTTCCATGTCTGAAAGGAGTGACTTGAGGGTTCAAACAATTTTACCTTAACTTGGAACAATTTATCAACACTAGATAACACATAGCTCTTACAAACATCGTTCTCAATAAAAACAGGAGAACTGACATGTTGATGACGGCTTTTATGGCTCAACTGTTCACTCCACGAAGAGATAATAGACACTGTCATAGGTTCACAGTTTTGCATATAATTCTTCAATTGTGACCACACATAAAAGGGAATACAAACATAAAAGTCAATTTTCATGCCTCCAGCATACTTTGGGGATTCAAGTGTGGAATTTGTCTAAGTTCTAACCAACTTAAGTTTATTAAATACAAATTGTTTCAATCCCTATGTCAAAATTTTGAGTTTAGAATAGATATGGAACTAAGACTTACTGTTGAATTCTCGACAGAATCTTATTCTGGTGCATTGAATTGATTTCTGAACAATAGTTCTTTTCTTGTTCACGCTACCAGAGTCAGAATGTAGGCCGGTATGTCTGAGCTGAGCTCAAACATACTGCTATTTGGCTCAAAACTTTTGTGCCCCATGAGATTGACAATTGAGATCATGGTCTCTAGTTGCATTAATTTGAGACAGAAAAGGGAGATTGAAATGAGTCATTTGAAATAACTAAAAAAATCTGTCGAGCACTCCTCTGACAGATAACTATATGGAAGCAAAGCAGTTTTTATTGTGCCTGTCAGACTCAACATCAATATCTTGTTACTCAAATAGAGCCCTCTGACCCCACACTGAGGATACTCTTGCCCAGTAGGAGTGATAGCTTTCGTACTTGCTACGCGATCTAGCGGTGCCATTTCACTATAGATTTATCCTACACTTTGATAATGCTAGACACGTGTGGCAGCCACTTGTGTGTTCCTTCCAACTTGTTCCTTTCATCAGCTATATCCTTTTTTTTATCTGGTTCATCAGCTGTTTTGAATTAACATGTTTGCTTTGTTTTCTACTTTTCTGCAAAATAATTATTCTCTCTTCTTAAAGTCGTCTTTGACTCTTTGCAGACTCTTAATCTTCTAGAGGTTGTTAACATTTTTCTGAAAACCTGTTGGAGCTAATTGGTTAGTTTGTGCGATTGTTTATTTCTTATTTGGAGAGTAAACTTGTTTACATAGAAGAAATGAACCAAGAAGTTCAATGCTAACTCTTGAATCTATTTGTTTCTTTCATGATTAACAACGAAATTTGGGTTCTTGTGTGTCCTTGAATTTTATAGTTTTGTTTGTTAGGATGAGCATGCAGAATGGTCCTGCTAGTTTGCAGGTAAAGCTTGTCATACGTGATTGTACAAACCTAGTCAAAAGTCTACGTCTTTGTCATGTTGAGTGCACATTCTCTTCTGCGTGTAGGTATTTTGAGTATACACTTTTAATGTAATGAGAAAATGACTTGTAACTGTGAATCAGTAAGGCGTCATACAGTCCTTAAAGGACTCTTACTTTCTATTCTCAGAACTTTTTGGCTCACCTTTTGATTTTAACAAATGTGAAATTGTAATTTGTTGTTGCCACAGATCACATTTTCTCCAGCACTGAGCAGGGAATTTCGTCCTTATAAACCAGATCCAGCTCCACTGCTGCATATCTGTACAACCTGGGAATTTCAACCAAGTGAAGTTATGATGATCGGTGACAGCCTTAAAGACGACGTGAGTATTTGTATTTTGGTGGAGTAAATGTTTCTGATTTATTTTGAGGTGCTATCTTGTTGCTCCTCATGCCTTGTATTTAAAGGAAGAACTCCTCTTTTGGCACAAGAAATTTTCATTTGATATATAGAAATCCATTATTAGATAGTTCTAACCCAATGATACTGGGCTTTACTATTGATTTCTGCATGAAAAAAGGGTCTGATGGTCTTGAGCATCTAATTTACCAAGCTAAAAAAAGGCAGATTGAGGGAAAAACTTTTCCAACCCGGTGCTTCAAAATCATTTGTCTCTAATCCGGCCAAATCTACATTCTTGCTATTTATATGCCTTTTTTTTTTGGTAATTGATGATTGCTTGCATTTGGAAAATGAATCATGACATGCTCTACCATTACAGCTTTGCCCTGTTGAACTAACTGTTCATCCTATCTGGGTTACCTTTACATTCTCTTATTAACTTACCATATAAATCCTATCTGGAATTTGTCACTTGGATAATTGTATGGTTGTCTGTTGTTATCTGGTCTTTGCAGGTGGCTTGTGGGAAACGAGCAGGAGCTTTTACATGCTTGCTTGACGAAACAGGGAGGTATGATTCTCCGGTACATGCCACCGTGGCTTATAAACCAGATTACAAGGTGTCTTCTCTTGCTCAGGTTTCTTCACTATTGGAAGCAAATTTTGACCTGACACCCTAATCCTCAGACTCTCTGAGACTTTCAAATGGATAAGCGCCGAGATTATGATTTACTCGTATAGGCCCGACTCTGCAAGTTTTCAGACATGTTTGTTTCAATTATGTGAAGATTTCAATGGTAGCGGAAGCCTCTCCATTCCAAACAAGGAAAATAACACAAGAATTTGTGGTTCCCAGCGAAAAGAAACTCTTCTTTCTTGAATCCAGCAGCCTGAAGTCTTGCCTCGAGTATTACCTGTTGCTTTGTGGTGGGATCGATGGCCTGCAAAGTACCAACATTTTGCAAAAAATAGTTTGCTTTGATATATAACTATTTGAGGGAGATTGTCCAATGCATATCTCAGTGCGCATTCATATTGTAGAGAATGGTTCAAGCCAGTCACGCTTACCAGAGATTGAAGATCATCGTTTTACATGTACATGCATCTTACTTTTATTGTAATCTTATTGCCTATTTATGAACTCGATAGGCCTCTATTGCAATTTTCTCTTTCCTCTTTTGGGAAGGGAGAGAACATCTTATAACTTTGTCACAGTTACTCCATTTCACATACACTTGGAAACCCAAATGTGAAGTATGAAAACAAGGGGAGATGGCTGGGTTTGTTTTTGTTGGGGGCAAAATAGATCTCCAGGCAAAGCAAAAGCATTAGAATAGGTTACCATGGCACACTACTGGAGCATCCATCTTACCTACTTTGTACAATGCAGCACTGGTAAGCCCCTACCACAAGTTGCATCGGTCAGATTGACACCCCTAGTTGTCTTTCGATTTTTTCAGTTTTAATATTTTGTCAATTCTAATCAAGTTCAATCATTCATTCTTGAATAAATTTATTGTATCCCATTGGTGGTCAGTGAGGTCCATAAAATCCACTACCGGAATTTAATGATTAAAATTAGAAAAAAATATAAAATTGAAAGAATTCTGATGCCCCATAATTTTTTGGAAAGTGTCATACATAGCGGTCTCTCAATACGTGCAACAGTCAATCAAGACTTGTACAGTTGGTAGGGAGTTGAATCCACATATGAAGTTTAGATATGGTTCGTCCAGTCAATAAAGATGTGTTCTACTAACCAAATTGTGTTCATATGTAGGAGATTGACTCCAAGAGTTGTCAAGTTTTGATTTGAAGATGTCTGGATTTACAGTTTGCCTTTATATGGATATGATTTTGTGCTTCCATTCCTAAAATTGTGCAATATGTTATATTAATTTTGAGTTGTATCAATTATAATCAAGTTCAATGGTGTGATAATTTAACAATTTAACAGTGTATGATTGAATTTAAAAGATTTAACGGTTTATGATTGAACATAAAAAATTTGAAATTAGGAGGATCCAAAATTTTTTCCGTTTTGCTCATTGCCGCCATTACAGGTAATTTTGTTACACGCCAACAGCCAATATCCCGCTACCACGTGTAAAATCTTGAGGGTAAACTTTCATGCTATGTTTGGTTGGAGGAAAAATAGGAAGGATGAAAAATGGAGGAAGGAAAGTGGAAGAAAGGAAAGTCTTTCCATTGTTTGGTATGGAGGAAAAATGGGAAGGAATGAAAAATGGGAGGAAAAAGCTTTCCCTTGGGCCCACCAAAAATTTTCCACCCAAAAATGGGAGGAAAATGGATTGAAAATGGAAGGAAGATTGGTCTTTTTGTGAATGGACTATTTTACCCACCACTATTTTAAAAGTGAGATTTTAATAAAATGTAAGTTCAACAAAATTTTTTTTTGCCCAGAACATGTGTGGCTTTGGCCTTTTTAATGAATAAGGCCTAAAAATTTATTTGCCTCATTTTTTTTCTTTTTTTCTTTTGGTTCCCAATAGTTCCATAATTTAAACCGTTTAGGTCTAATTTTTTTAATTATATATTTTTTAGTATTTAATA
>CM042194.1:27025817-27041671 GCA_023539305.1 Ilex asprella
ATATTTATGTTTTAGACCTTAAATTAAGATGAGCTGCCCTTGAAATTGTCTTGTTTTTCACAAGTGATAAGATTTTGGTGGGAACTTTTTGTCTTCTTCAATTGGAACAGTTGGGGTAATCAACTTGTACCGTCCAACCAGCCATACGTGGACGGTTCATTTGGGCATACACCAAAAAGAAGAGACAGGTCGGTCACAAGAACCAAATGGAGCCTTCTGGAGCTGGTAATCATCACTATCACCCCACTGAAAATGGAGCTTTCTGGAGCTGAAAAGCATCACCATCAACGTATGGATGCTTTTGAGATTTTGAATCTTTGGCTTGTGAGTACAGTTGAGGATTGTTCATCCCATGCCACAAAAATAAACCACTAGATAATTTTGAATTTCTAATTAGATTTGAACTCCACAACATGAAGAACCTAGAATGCTCGATATCAATCATTTCATCTTGGAAAACCTATAGATTCTGTGGCTAATGCTATATCTCAAGTCGGACGATCGTGTCATGTCGTGTTCGGTGTTTAATTCATGTTAAATTAAAATGACTCAACCAATTTATGATTTAGTATTTGAGCAGACGTGATGAGTAAATTTGAATATGATTTGAACTTGTTGGATCAAAACAGTTTTTTAAGTGTAAAAATTAAATTTTTGATCGACTTTGAGTTTAAATTAAAGTGGGATCCGATTGTTATTTTGAATAAATTTTTGTGGGTTCATATTCTACTCTGTGAGAAGACTAGTGTAGTATATTCACTTGTTCAAATCAAGTAAGAAATAAATGAAAAAATATGTTTCAAAGTGACTCCCTTGAAATGTGGAAATAAAAGATGTGCAATGTGGGATTTGACATCAATTCCACATTGGTTGAGGAAGAAATTCAACATGTGCATATATAAGTTAAGTTTACTCTATGGGATTGGGTCCCAAGAGGTATCATAATTTTATAAGCAGAGTGAGCGCTATATGCCTTCGATTCGACCACATGCCACCTGCATGTCTCACCACGTACGAGTTTAGACAAATTTTTTTTTTTTTAGAGAAAATTAATTGAGAGAGAATTTTTGACCCAAAATTTAATTTTCGGTATCCATTGGATCGCACTGGATCGGATTTTTGCTTCCTTCCAATTCGAAATTTTGGATTGTCTCTGTTCATACAAAACCGTTAAAATAGTGGTGTCTCCTAGCTATTGTGGTTATTTTGGGTTGTGTCTTTTAGTATGGTAGTTGTCCGAAAAGTCACCAAGAGGTCTATAAATACCCAAACATTCATCGTCATTCAATAATTCATTAATCAGTCCGTTATCAGAGTTAAGACCATTGCATATCGGCATTTAGACAGTTTGCATTTAGAGAGTACACAACACAAGTTTGGTTCGCTGGACGAGTAGATTGGAGCTGCTCATGTAAAGATTATTATATCCTGAGAGGCAGACGATCGATATTCCATAAGCACCGTGTATGGGGACGAAATTTGTCTTAATGACATAATGTCAAAGATTAGTCTTGATCTACATCAACTTCAATAACAGTACCTATGCTAAATCGGGTTAGTATTTCTTTTGGTTTGACTAACAGTTACGTGTAACTATTTGTTGTTACTGTTTCGTAAGACTGTTGTAACTCTTTTGTGTAACTCTTTCATGTAAGACTATTTTTGTGTAACTTTTTCGCACTTGATTGTTACTGTTTTGTTATACATTACATATTTCAGATCAAAAAATTTAATAAGTAATTTTATAATATTTAGAATACCACAAACTCGTTAATATAAACTCTATCCAATATTTTTGTATTTATTTTATCTCAGGTTGACGAATTATTTTAGGAATTGTCAACCTGTTCCATACCTGAATAATTATTCTCTACCACATCATTAAGTAGATCTTGGTGAATTCTAACCAAGAATTTTATGTCATATCATACACCAGAGACCTCAACTTTCTCATGTGTCCAAGAAAGCAATCTTTCTTTGTGCCCCTCAATTTTATTGCAGTAATACATCAAATGCCTAATTATTTGGTTAATCATTCGTTAGTCGATAAGGAGAGTTGTAAGTGCTTATACTTTCGATTCTAATTTTATGAATCAGATGAACGAATAAGGGGTTTTCGTATCTATCAGATAGGTTGAACAATTGTCACCGTTATGAATATTCTATGTTAAAGATTAATTAAATATTTAAATTTTATATTTATTTTTACATTTAAGAGATCACAGTTATTTTTCATAAAAATCGAAAGACTATAGTTACTGAAATAGAACCATAAGAATAATGCATATAAGCTAAGCTTTACATGTAAATTAGCCAGCTCCCTTAGAAATATTTTACTGTCTGAATCTAATCAGAAGAGAAAACCACACAACCTTGCTTGATGTCTTGGATCTTATGAAAGGTTGCAGCCAAAAGGAAATGCAGCCACACATTGAATCTCATGTGCTAACCTAGAATTTGGTAATGTGGCCTAAGACATCAGTTTTATCTCTATCATGCATAATCTTACCGCTGCAAACAGGGCCTTTGCAGTGTTTTCTGAAAATGAATCGTGTTCGGTGCAAGAAGCATCGAGGACCAAAGCATTGGAATTCCTTGGCGTCTAATGAAATACTATGTGCATCAAATAACAATGGCCGGAATGGACAACGCAGTAAAGATAGTCCTTCACAACACCAGTATCCTTCAGAAAATAGTGTATCAGAGAGAGAGAGAGAGAAGAAAATAGACAGTAAAGTCTTGAGGTATTCAAGCATTCTCCATCGTTACAATGCATCTTACAACATGAAAATTACAACGAAGCTACAGTGACCCAACCACTACCAGCACCATGAAATAAACCTTGTTGTCTAAATGACTAAGAAAGCATCATTAGCTTAAGTTGTTAGTGCGTATGAGCAACAGCAGCCTCTTGCACTAATGGCCGAGTTACGTGCACAAAATGTTCAGCGTCACGCTCCACCTGTTCCCAACACCGGTTCACATCCTTTCCTTCCTTCATCTTCTTCACAAACGCGACAAACCGCCTCCAGTTATCGGGCTGGAACAAGTCTGGATTCATCCTCAAATAAGTGAACGCACACATTTCTCTTACATCCGAATCACCATCCACATTCAATGACGATGCTTGCAAGATCTGCTCATGTGCACATTCATCGTATCGTGGCAATGCGTTCTCCCCTGCCAACGGGACCTGAGCTTTTTGAGTGGCTAAGGCCACTTGCCTAACCAGCTTCTCTGGTGCACACAAGGCATCCTGTGGCTGCTCATGATCTCGCATCTCAATACAAGTGAAGTTGAATACAGCACCATGGCGGGCTAACATCTGGGCAATGGGAAGGTATCCATCTCGGAAACGGGTGTTATAGTACCCTGCTGTGAGCTCAGGGGCATGGGATCGAGTTCCATAATGCCAGTGGATGCCAGCAATCTTAACTGAGATTTTCACACCCATTTTCTCAAAGATGGCCTTGGCCGATGACAGAATTTTCTCTCCATGGGCTAGTAGCATCTCAGAATACCACCTGAGGAAAAATTCACCATAAGGACCATTCCAACCGCCACCTTCCTTTTTAAAAAAATTGGTGTCTTCTGGCCAGTTGTTATACTGGCCAGCATCCGTTGGGCCAGTGGATCCCCATTTTGCGTTACCATTAGCTTCTGCAGCAGCTTTTAGGCTACTAAGCATGTACTGCAGTATGGCACATAAGATGATGTAAGAACCAGGAAATTACAAGCAAGATATGCTTACAAAATCATTAAAAAAATAAGATGAGGAAAGGAAAGAAAGCGGTTGGAGTTGTGGAGGACTGGGTACCTTGTCATAACATTGGAACGCTCCAATACCAGGAAATTTCCACGTTCCATTTTGCTCTGGGTATGATGGATAACGGAGCTCACCAGCTGGACCCATTCCAACTTGAATTTCCTAGATGAACAAATTTTTATGGTGTTCAGATGACAGATAACTTTTCAAACATTTTAGCTGAACTTAAAGCTGGTACACTAAGACATGCATTCTTAAACACCCAACGGATCAAATATGAAAGAATACGAGCACCAGTAATTACCACAATGGTGTCACCTAGGAGGTGCTCAAATTTGTCTCTGAAAGCACGCATGAAATCGGAATAGCATTGAACAGGTGTTCGACCCTTTAGGACAGGAAGAGCATCACAACCAAGTGATATATATTCATAATTCCTTCGGCCCCATTGATCAGTGTATGCAAGGTCAGGGTCCTTCTCAACCTCCTCCACGACCCATTTCGGAAGGGGGATACTGTATCAAAGAACATCAAATCAAGATTCATTAAGAACAATATGCCCAAGTGTTCAGCATCAAAGTGTATATATAAGATGCTACTAAATTAATGAGCTAGATGAATGACTGTGCACTGCATATATTGATGACTTAACCAATTATATTCATAAACAAAACAAAAACATCCCCAAGCACATGCATATGATATCTACAACAAAAGAAATGAAACGTAATACCGAACATGTCTTCTCCCTGTTCTCTTTTATCAGTTTCCCTTCCCTCTTTTCACTTGAATTAAGTCTCGTACCATACCAGACCACTCCCCAACAACAGAATAAGACCACAACTAAATCCAAACAACTGGACTAAAGTTATTCTCATCTCCTCCTCAAACAAAAAAGGCTTGAAAATAGTTGAATGCCTAATGAATCTTTTTTCCCTTTAAGAATTGATAGATAGCTGGCTTGGCAATCAGAAACAGTATCATCAAATCATAGCAAGGGAAAATGAAAAGCTATGTCAGGATGAGACCCCTGGTCATATGCATCTATGTCTGTATGATATTCAACGAAACCAAAAAAATTGCTTCTCTTCGTTAGGGCAACAAAATTTCAGCATCTTAAAAATTCTTAATAAACCCAAAGGTAGTTCTTTTACTCGATGAAACTGAGACATAGTAACAAGGAAACTATAACACTTTCTTACAGTCAGCCAATGGAATTGTTTACTAAATCCCACCCTACCTTAAACGTGAATCTAAAGTCCCAGTAAGAGTAATTTGGATGTTTTCCTGATGGATGTCAAAAGAAGGGCCAATTGGATCTGGGTCTAATCTATTTTGTGTTCTACAGCCATTCTGGACATTTTTTAATGGAAATCAAGGAAAGGCCAAATGGAACTCATCCAATCTAATTTGTGATCTACATCCATTCTGGGCATTTTCAATGGAAATCAAAAGAAAGGCCGACTAACACTGGGTCTAATTGGTAACATTTAATTACGATTCCTTCAGTAGATTCCCTCGGCTGACTCCTAGATCATCCCCCACGTTTAGTAGAAAAAACAAATTGAATATAATGTGTCCCACTTAGATGCACGAGTCTTCAAGAATGGAGAAAATATAGTATTAATCAGAGTCTAATAAAAACCCATCAAAATTAGACCAAAACAGCTAAAAACTGTTGATTAATAGCTCTATCCTTTTTGGCACAAATGAAATTCACAGCCCAATTAATCTTTAACAAAAGTAAGATTCTACCCAATCCTTTCCCCTTTCACCTTTTCCATGTATAACCACAGTTCTGTGTATTTATCAAAAAACTGAAAAAGGCCTTAGACTTTCTCCGGTACCAGATCTAAATCACATGAGCACAAACACAAAGTACTAGTAAAAGTAACCCAGAATATTCAAGACTTTTGAATAAAGACAACAATAAACAAATGCACAGAGAGAGAGAGAGAAAGTACGCACGTGCAAGAGTCACCGACGTTTCCGCCACACTTATGAAACGACATGACAGCCTGAACCTTAAGCCCATGCTTCTTCGCCATCTCCAAGAGTTCCGAGTACCCTCCCCAATTATACTCCCCCGGCGACTCTCTCTCCACCAGTCCCCACCACACATCCATCATTATCCCCTCCACACCGGCACTCTTCAACGCCTGCAAGCTCGCATTCATCGCCTTCCTCCGATTCACCGTATTGTTCATCGTCACGCTATCCAACGGCATCATCACAAATACTGGTACCCCCTTACCCTTACCCCCAAAACCACCACTTCTATACTCTCTCTCCACCACCACCTCCTCCGTCACCGCCGGCGGTTCCATCAAAGCCTGGCACGCCACCGACAGATCCGGCCGCATTCCATTCCTCGGACTCAGCGGCGGCGACGGCGATAGCCGGTCGATCTCCGGACCCTGTTTTTGCAGAGGACGGAGACTAGCTCCTGGTGACCTCCACACCGCCGACGCACTCACCGTCGCCGCCGATGGTGCTTCACCTGAAACACTTCCTGAACCGTCGGGAATCTGTGTTCCGGATATTGCACCGATCTGGTGTGGTAAACTCATTGCCATGTCCGTGAATAATTAGATGAAAACTTCAAATAAATGAAACTATTCGCAAATAGAACACCCTTTAACCGATCAACACAATTGGTGATTAGGTTTTGCTGAATCGAAAGATCAAAAGCTGAGTGAAAAGGTCGGAGTTGTTGACAAAGATAAGAGGTTGAAGGGTAGAGGAGATTGGCTATATATAGGGCTGAGATTAGAGATAAACTTTTGGGTAATGATATTTTGTACCCCGAAAATCTTCAAATTTTTTATTTGTACTCTAAGAATCAAAATTATCACATTACGCCCACAATCATAGAAAAATATAGAAATGTGGTTCTAAATCCAACTTCTATTGCTTTCCCCAGCAATTTTTCAAACTTTTGTTGCTTTGTTTGATGATATTTTTTTGTCTTTTTTTATTTCTTATATATAAATATTTTTTAATTTGAATTATTTTATATAAGAAATTTTATTAGAGTGAGTGACTCGTATTACATGGCTCAAAAGTCAATGAGCCATTAGACTTGCTTTGCAAAAGATAAGCATACGTCCACAAACCCCAAGCAATGTCTAATATCAATTGTCATGATCGAATAATAGGTTAGAGGTGCAACCTCCGTAATATGGTATAGTATATTAGAAATTTTTTATATACATCTGATAAAGAAGTTTTACTAAGATTTGGTGTATTTGATTTGCTAGAACAATGTTTATTAGTTGACTATTTCCCCATTATAACACACTTTTTTTTTTGTTACAGATTGTCCAAACTTATGTTGACTATTTTCTCGAATTCAATAACTGGTTACCGTGACGTGAACTGAGTTAAAAGAATAAGAGAGCATAATGATATCATTAGAACGCACATTAATGCTATCATTTATACCATCGTGGGGATAATCATAATTTGTTTTCCTTTAGGGGGTATCAATTGAAATTTGAAAGATTTAAAGGGTACAAAGATCTTATTCATCTTAAATTTTCTAAGACTAATCTTAAAGTAGCCGCTACTTTTAAGCCACGTGGAAGTTTAACACGTGGCGAGATGTGGGCGAGAACGTGGGCTACGGCTACGATTTGGAAGCATGTGAGGAGGGACGGCCAGATGGGCATTGCGCGTGAAGATGGCTAATGGGTAGGCGAGACGTGGGGGAAAGTGACGTTGTCACGTGTCCCGCCCTTTAGGCTTAGGCTTAAGAGTTAAGACAACGGGGTTTGTGTAGAAACTTTGTCGTTTTGTATTGTACGGTTACAAAGAGGAGAAAAAAGGATGAGCAACACGTGGCAGACGTGGAGTGGCATGTTGAGGGCACGTAAAGGTTTGATTTTTCTTTGGGGAGGTATTTTCCTGGAATTTGGGGATTGTTTGATTGGGCTTGTGCAGAGTGGGCCACTGGTTATTGAAATGGGCTAACTTTTTTGGACAAGGCCGGTCTTTTTTTGTTTTTTGTAAATTTATTTGGATTTAAGTCTACTAAAAAAAACTTGTTGGAGAATAAATTTATTTTAATCTTCATTGTCTAAAATACCCTCAATAGTTATATTTAATCAAAACTTGTTTGAAAAAACTAACAACTCCTAAATTGAAAATTATATTAGTATTAATAACTCCTAACATAAGAATTGTGCTAGTATTAAAATTATTTTTCTATGATACATGTATATAACAGTAACATGTTCAATAAAAAAAATTAATTAAAAATTTAATCATTGTAATAGAATAACGCAATACACTGTGTCCTTATTTTGCAGTGGGCAAGACAATAGTTTTAAGTATTTAGATATGGTGTCACTCTATTACAATAATTAAATTTTTTATTGGGTATGTTACTGTTTAATGTTACTATTTATTATATTTGAAAATATTGAAACTAACAATGATAAGTAGTGTTTATAGTAGAGATAATTAGGAAATACAAAAAAAAAAAAAGAATTTGAAATGTGTATCTAATGACAATAATTATATGCAAAAGAAGATTTAATGGAATATAAGTATAGCAGTAGTACTTAAAGCCAAATAAGTTCTTAAAAAAAGGTATCTACGGCTAAATATTCAAAAACAAATTATTTTATTTTTTATTATCACAGTCAAGAGTGTTAAGATCAATTTACGCACACATCAGCTAATCTTCTCTTTGATCTAATTAAAAATAAGTCATTCACGTCAAAACTAAAAAATGTACAAGAAATACATCTCTGATGGCTAAATTTTTTTTTTATCTCAGATGGTGAATTTTTTTTTGTTATAAGTAAAAAAAAAATATAGAAAAAAGAAAGATTGTGAAGTTGTAAAGGCAACAAGTGTAGGTAGAACCGTCCAGACCTCCATCTAGATACGTCAAGAAGGGCTAGAGAATAAAAAATTGCAAACATTCTTAGATGTCGGCCCGACTCATAGCTTAATTCTTGTACAGCACAACAGATCATAATTTATTATTTAAACAAGTACAATAAAATTGAATTTTTCCACTTTAGCAGTTTGTTTGACGGGCCGATGGGTCTAGCAACAACCCGATCCAATGGGTATAATAGCCTGTCCAAGAAAATATCCTTTGTAACGGTTATACCACATTATTATTATTATTATGTGGTATAACTATTAAATGATAACTCAACAAGTGGACAACATGGGCGATACTCCTTCAAATAATCCCTCCTCTATATTTGTCTAACCATCTTAGATAAAAAAAAAATGAGGTTTACTTTACTCATTTATTTGTTAATTATTGAGCAATTACATGTGAGCAAAATGAGCAGAAGTGGGTGTAATTCGGGTGGGTTAGACAGTCAATTCTAAGTATATAATCTTTAACTCTAACTCCTAACTCTACCTCGGGTTGAAGGATTCAACCCGAGCACTGCCCGAGTTGAATTCGAGCGAGATTGGGTTGAATTCGGGTAAATAATTTCGGGCTGATTTCGAGTTACTTTACAGGTTCAATTCGGGTTGAACCAAAAAAAAAGTTGTTGTTTTAAACCTGATACATATATTACATAATATTCACTTAAAACGAAGAAGACTGAGAGAGTGGGGAGGCACAGGGGAGAGGGATCTGAGAGTGAGAGATAGATCGGAGAATGAGAGTGAGAGTGAGTGAGGGTCTTGAGGAAGGCGCAGACTTCATATTAACCATAGGATAAAATTGTATTTATATAGTATTAATTCGAGTTGAACCCAATTATTAAATCGGGTTGGTCCGATTTTAATATTCAGGTTCAACCCGTGAATCCGACGCTTCAACCCAAGGCCCGCTCAAATTGAATTCGGGTTGGAGTTATTTGACCCAAGTCTAGCTCAAATATTAAAAATCCTAACCCAAGTCCTAATTTTTTCGATTGGACTCGGATTAAAATCGGGTTAGTCCGCCCAAATTGCACCCCTAAGCAGAACATTACCTGTAAACAGAATGGGTCATTTATGGACCTCCACATGGCTGGTCTAGTCAACTGATGGCCCAATGAGCCGTAGACTTTTCTGTCCATTTGCCTAGTGCCATACGGTGGTTGCATTTATGTTCATTCCCAGTAGCAGTACATGATCCAAATACACCTACCATTTAACAAAGTGTAAATGTCAAAGTTTTTGTGCCACATGGATGTTATTATGCCAGTGTTTACATTTTTTATTTCTGGTTTTTAATGGCGCTCGAAAGTGATGGACGTTGATCGCACAAACTGAATAACGTGTGTGATTGTTTAAATGGGTGTGTACGAAGGTGCGTTTGCAAATGGACAACGAAGACAAGACAAGACTTAAGTGGTTGGTTTTAGTCAAAAGATTAAGATTACATTTACTGTAAAAGAAATTTTTAAATTATATTATTTTCATCTAAAGTTTAGTGGGAGCAATCAAAAGTTTTAGACGATCAATTCTAAAAGTATAATTGTAATATTAGTGGGAGCAATCTAAAGTTTTAAATTTCAAAGTATAATTGTAATATTATTTTCATTAAAATATATATTCTTAATAAACTGTTTATAAGAATAGTTATATAAAAGAATGTCTTTTAGAGGCGTAACTCATGTATATGAGTGATGTACAAAAAAAAAGCAATAAAAATAGGGAAAAAAAATATCACTAACTAAGAATCTCAGATAGCCAATCTGAACAGAGGCCTTAATAAAAATCCAAAATAGTTGAGTGGTGACCCAAGACGAAAAAAATAAAACCTAAATAAGTGCATAAATAATATACCAAACAACCATCAATTCTAAAAGAACTAAACTAATTTTCTAATATAAAAAATATGATTTTAGATTAGTGCTAATATTACTATCGAAAAATTTGGTTAATTGATTACTTCTCCTTAGTTTCAACATAATCTTCTAGGGTTTCTTCAAATTTGATTTGCACAATAATTGAATCTAATTGGTTGATTTGTTGATGAATATATCAAAGGAACTAACAAAAAAACTAAATAAAAGAAAGAAGCGGGGTTGAATGCTTGTCACTTAGACTGGACTGGAATTCTGGACGAAGAAGACAAAGGCTTATGGGAAAAAAAAAACAAGCGTGAAAAAGAGCTGTCAAAAGTTAGAATTTAAGAGTTAAAAATTATATTAATATACCCTATATTTTAAGAAAATTTCAGTGGAGCAAGTTTAAGAAATTTTTAAAAATTTTAAAATTACACTTAGATCCCAATTTTTTTTAAAATTTCATTGGGGGTATCTGTCAGGCGTGAAAATGAGGTGGAACAGCCAAAAGTTAGCTTTTAAAGGTTGAAAATTATATTAATATACCCTATACTATAAGAAAATTTCAGTGAGGACAAGTTTAAGAAATTCTTAAAATTTTTAAAATTACACATAGGTCTCAATTTTTTTTAAAATTTCAATGGGGGCAATTGCCCCCACTGCCTCCATACTAAATCCACCACTGCTCCTTAGAGGATTGTATTACTTGAGGAAGGCGTTACAAGATATCACTCAATTCTCTCTCCCTTGCTTACCTGTATTTTCCTATTTAATTGTAGCACTCCCAACTATTTATATTATTGATAGCTAGGGTTTCACATTCGTCTTTTTTGGTTGGTCTATTGGTCCTTTCTATATTCGTTTTTCACCTTGATATGATGGTCCCGAACGTTTTTTATTCCACTATCTTAAGACTGTTGTCCTTAATCCGTTGTCCCCTAGTTGCATGTCCCTTTGCAGCTTTTTAGGTTGACCTTGCTCGAGGCTTCCATGTCCCGAGCTCATTAATCCCGAGCTTCCCTTGGTCATATCCTGGCTTTGCACCGTGACCTAGTTCGAGCCAAAGGGAATATTCTCTGGATGGGCTTCTTGAGCCGCTTTCTGTGGGCTCGAAAGGTCTTGAGCCTAGACTTAAATTGACCCTTATCAATTTTAACTCTTAGTTTTTTTTTTGTTATAGGATGTTTAAACTTGCACCGATTACTATTTCGAGCTAAGCAACTGTCACCATGTCTTGAGTTAGGTTAAAGCATGTCCCCGAAGAACAAGAGTAACTAGTCCTTAGATTCCTCGGAGTAAGAAAAATGTCATTTTGACGTAATTTGGGGACTTAATTCAATATAACCATTAGATTGGAAGTGAGTTTCATCTAAATACCTAATATTAGAATTCATAATTAATCTAATGATTGTATTGAATTAAGTTCCTATAATATTATTCTTAAACTAAAAAATACAATGCAATATAATTTTTCCAATCATAGCCACTGTCATTGGAAGAAAAATAATACTAAGACATTAGAAAATATTGTTGATTGCTATATAGATTTACTTCTACCACGAAGTCAGTACAAAACAAAACGAAAGAGTCCTATTGCATATACATTGCGTCAAAGGAATCAATGTGTTGTATTGTATCCTTGCTAACCTTGGAAACCAACAACAGGGAAGTCTTGTGGAGCTACAGGTTCCATCGTACCAAGTCTTACAAGCACTTAAGGCTAATGTAACTAGTTTAGCTTTTATTAGGCAGGGTTAACACCACCCAATGGTTTGTATAATACATTATATTATCATTTTTTAATATAAATTTTTGTTTTAAATATGAAAAATGTAAGAATATATGCAATTAAAAAACCTAGAAAAAATAAAAAAAAATAGTCATATGGGGTAGGCTCAAGACATGGGGATGGCTCAAGGGTTGACTAGACCACAAGAATCTAGCCTATGTGCTATTGTTTTAGGTTGACTCGACCTAGCTTGCTCCATGCCTAGCCCTGACTAATTGTTGAAGGGGGTGGAGGGAGCGAAGAAATTCAAGTTTTCACAGCAAAAATTGTTGATGTGAATAGATCCTTATCATACAAAATGAATTGGAGGATCCTCACCAATTTAATTATTATTATGATAAAAGCTATTTGTCTATTTTTTTCTTATTCATTTCTTGGTATGATATCCTATGAATTCTTATAGATTTAGAGGGGTTTTTTTTTTCTTGGTTTTGTTAGTGAATTTTTTAATTTATGTAAAGCCTATTGGTCATGTGGGGATCCAACAATTGACCAAGGGAGGTCTGACCCATGTATTCAAAAAATCAAAGGTGTCTTATTCTGTTCGATCCCCCCTGTTCTCTCTCTCTCTCTCTTCCTAAGTCATGTTTTTCACAAAATATGAGCTTAGATTAGTAAATTTTATTATGTCTGGGCTCTTGTGAATTTAGGATCTACATGAAAATTCGTGTCTAAATACACGGTGTAATGTAAATGATTTTAAAAGAGATAATAATGGCCGTTGGATGAGTCTATTTGAGACCGTCAAATGAACTTATTAAAACTTGTCCTTTTTTTTTTACTATAGACTAGAGGGTAACACGTACCTGAAGATACGGTGCAATGTGAATAATTTTAAAAGAAATGTGGTGGCCGTTGGATGAACATATTTGATACCGTCGGATGAGTTTATTAAAATATGCCCTATTTTGTATCATAGATTATAGATATAGATACGATATATGTTCAAGTTTGTAGTTAAGACTTAAGAGTGTCCATGAATAAATTTTAGATTTCACCTTATTATATGTGGTGAATTTGATTACGAGAAAAAAAAAATGGTATTGAGTTTGTAATCTATGGTTATGGGTGTTAATATTAATGTCAAAATGTATGATATAATTAATCAAGCAAATTAGATAATAATTATGTAATACATAACACGACACAAACAAGGCCGGCTCAACCCCTAGGCAACTTAGGTGCTTGCCTAGGGTCCCAAATTTTAGAGGGCCCCCAAAAAATTTACTCTTTTAATATAATAGGCTTATTTTTTTTAGGTATGATCCAAAATTTTAAAGCTCAAATTTTAAAACTTTAAATTAATATTCAATTTTATTAAGCCCAAAATTTTTTAGAGTCTCCATGAAATTTATCCCTTTAGTATAATAGACTTATTTTTTTAAGTTATAATTGTATTTTAGATATAATTTAAATTTTTAGGCCCAAATTTTAATAGTCCAATTCAATATCTAATTTTGTTAGGTCCAAAATTATTTACTCTTTGTGAGTTTTTATTTAAGTTTTTCTAGCTCTTTTGGGTGTGTTTGTATTTCATGTGTGCACATAACTCATGGATAAAGAATTATTCTTTGTTATATTAAAATTATTTTTTTCTCACATATTTTATTGTTAAATGAATTAATTGTACTATATATTGAAAAAGATTTATTGTCAAAACTTGATCAATATTTTTGCATTTCAAAAATTAAAAAATAAAATTAAACAAAATATTAATAGAGTCTCATATAAAATTTTTGTCCAGGACCCCACTTGACCTTGGGCCGCCCCTGGACACAACTCAATTTACATCATAATAAAATCCATCGGAATCACACTTTCACAATAATGCCAACAAATTTTCGAAATATAAGAAATACAATTGTAACAAAAAATTTACCTTTTTTAGATAGTTTAATGATATAGCACATTGATATCATTGCGTTGTTAATGAAAGAATTTGTCGAAGTGCCCTATTAATCATCTATTTTAATTAGATAAATTATATTTAAATCCCTCAGGCTGATTACTTAATAAATAGATTCTTTTGAAATATTATATTTAAACCCCTAAAAATATACACGTGTAACACATAAATCTTTTTGTCAGGATCCATTAATATAGAAACAAAATCCCCAAACTATTTTTTATTTCATGTGCCTAAACATAATCTCCAAAACCACTCCCACATCAACGTTGCCTAGTGCCACGTTCTTATAATCACTCCAACAACAACATAATCGTCATAACTACCTGATGAATAAGACTCATCATTTATCTTCTCAAGATAACACAAAATTGCCAACCTTGTTGATTAACGATTTGGGTCCAACATAATTTTTGATATCTACAATGTAAGACACATATCTCAAGAATATATCAACCAAATGAATATGGTCTCTCAACGGTAAGTAACTCTTCACTTTCTCTATAAAGATGGGTGAAGACTTAAAAGTAAGGGCGACCTCAAGTATAAACACATCAGATCCATACTTCACACACACACACTTTTTATCATTTTTCTAACTTTATACACTAGCTGATTCATGTATTGATCGCAATACTGACTTAAGCATCAGAGGGGCTTCTCTTGATTTTGCACCTCGTGGACTAGGTGATACTTGAACACTAGGGTGCACTTCAACACATTTCAGTGCGAATTTTTAAAACACCAACTCATAATCAAGGCCAACACTACCCTTACCCTCTCGTAATATAGAACCCCTTCAAAATCGAACCCCAAAGCTCTCAAATTTTGTGATATTAAAATCCTAAGAGACCGAAGAAGTCGAACTTCAGGTAAAACAAGAAATGAAAACTCAGAGATAGTGTGTGGATGAATGGATATACAAGAAAGTTGAATTAATGGAAAAGAAAGACACTTAATCCAAGGCCAACAATTCACGCGGGTGCTCTGGAGAAAACACTCAGACACCATCACCAAGAAGCATAACTCCGAATACTAGGCCAACAACCCTGATTTTCAGAACTATATCCTTTAATACCTTTCTAATTTGAGAAACTGGTTGGAATGTGGCTCTGGAGGTAGTAATCTCAGTGGAGCCATGGAGGAAGAAAGAGAAAGGATTGATGGAAGGTAACAGTGGCAGAGACATGAAGGAACAGAGAGGTAGTGAAAGGGGTGGAACTGTGGATGGAAGAGGAGAGAAGACGGGGTATAGAGAGCAATGGTACGGTCAGTCGATCAGATTATAATATATTGAGGTCTGTATGTGATTTATCCAATTTGATTTGTTATAGAAAATTTAGGGTGTATTTGGTAACGTTTTTCGTTTTTATGTTTTTTTATATATAAAAAAACTAATTTTTGTTTTGTTTTTGATAAAAATTAAAAATATAAACATATTTGATAGTCATTTATATATAAAAAATTATAAAAACAAAAACAAAAAATATGTTTGGTATTATATAAAAAATTCACCACCCAATATCTCTAAACACACAACCACCTACCTCCACCAAACTTCCACCACCACCGAAATCCACCCCCACAACCCTTACCTTGAAATTCACCACCACCCAACCTCACCACCACCACCACTAT
>CM042194.1:27041771-27053800 GCA_023539305.1 Ilex asprella
TTATTTTTTTGAAAACGTGAAAATAAAAACGTTACCGGTCCCTAAAGACGGGCGTGTTGAACATTAATGCGGTCCATTAATGAGGTCAAGGATCGAACTTTGTTAGTGTAAAAAAACCAACTTATTGGCCACCCATATAAATATCCCAAACCCTAGCCCCTCTAACCTCTCCAAAGCCTGTTCATCGCCTGACTCCCCCTCACCCACTCGCTCTCTCTCAGCCCAGCCTCTTCATAGTCTTCGTCTTCCACGAGTTTTCGGTTCTCCACAAGGTAAATAGCTACTTTGCACATCTATTCTGTGATCTGCGATCTGGATTCTGATTTTTTTTTTTAAACACTGATTTGGGTGATCTGGTGGGTTCTGTGATTTTTTTTTTAAAAAAACACTGCTTTGCTCATTTATTGCTTTTGTGCTGTATTGTTGAAATTTTTTCTGCTGATTTTTTGCGAGCTGGGTTCTGATTTTTTATTTTATTTTATTTTTTTAAACACTGATTTGGGTGATCTGCTGGGTTCTGTATGCCGATACTTCCCAAAGATACTGGAGTGCTGGGGTGAGAGAAGATGGCGAAGAAGAAAGAGAAGTCGGTGAATGTCTCAGGAAAGCCAAAGCACGCCCTTGATGTTAACCGAGATGGGAGTGCAAGCAAAGGCAAACGCAGCGCCTCCACGGTGCGGCGGCTCAAGATGTACAATACGAAGCCGAAGCGTGACAGTAAAGGCAAGATTGTGAAGCACGATTTGCAGTCCAAGGAGTTGCCATCTACTCGAATTCAACCCGATCGCCGATGGTTCGGTACGCAGTTTTTTTTCAATTCAGTTGATTAGAATTGTTAAGTGTCGTATATTGAATTCAATCGTATATGTTTATGTATAATTGCCCTGTATTACTCTTCCATGTTGTTTATTTAGGTCAAATTTGTCCATGGTATATGCACAAATCAATAGATTGAAAATAGGCGGGCTATTGTGGGACACATGGGGCTACTGAGCTGCGGATGGAGGGGTTGGAATCTCATCAGTTATTGTTTGAACAATAAAATAGGACTAACAATAAAAAAGGGTAATTTAGTTTCTGATATGTATGGAAAAGGGACTGACTCGTATATACTCTTTATCTTTGTCCATTTTACAGGTAATACTCGGGTTGTAAATCAGAAAGAGCTTGAATTTTTCCGTGAAGAACTCCAACACCGGCTATCTAGCAACTACAATGTCATTTTAAAGGATAGGAAACTGCCAATGTCCCTTTTAAATGATCACCAGAAGGTATGAAGTCTATGTGAACTTCAATGGTTCAATATGGAAGAAGTGGAACGAGGGAAATGCATGTGCCTTCAGTTTCTTTCTGACCGTATATGCAGAAAGAGTTATTTGAGTTTTTTTACATTTTGTGCTTTTTTTTTCCTTCCAGATTTATGATTTCTTCTCCTGTCAGTTGAAAGGGGATGCATAATCTGAATGCTACCAGGAGGTGTATTTTTTTTTTTTTGGGGGGGGGGGGGGTGTGCCTGGATCAATTCAGATTGTTCAAGTTAGTCCACTGGATGCACTGTTTACAGTTGCAGTCTTGAGTTGTTGCGTGTTTTGGATTATTCTAAGGTGGACTCATGAGATTATAGGTTGTTTTTGCTTTGCTATTGGTAATGCAGCATTGGATAAGCTAGCTATGGTCTAAGTCTAAGAAGTCCCATTTTAGATTTTATGTGCGCACACACTTATTCCTTCCATTGCTCGAGGTTATGCATAGGCAAATGCTATCCTATGCCCTTGGGCCACTGGTTAAGATCCAAAATAAAAATAGTGGGTGACAAATAAGAGAGAGTAAGTGGGGCCCATAAGAGAAAATGGAGTGGGGAGAGAAGTTGGGAGAAGCTGGCACTCCCCTTTCGTTCCTGTTGTCTTGGCTCCTCCTTGCCGGTGTGCCCCCTTTCTTTCCGCCAAATATCCCCTGTCCCTTGTTTTCCCCCACTTTCTTTCTCTGTTGTCTCCCACTCTATCTCTCTCGAAATGTGGCACTTTTTTGGGGGGCGGGGGGATCCAAGGGCACCAATTATAATGACCCATATATTGATACCAACTGTTTTATCATAAGATGATGGTTATGAATGATAATCATTCTCTTTTTATATTCCCATCTTTGGTCGTTTTTGTACCTGGACCTCCTTAAGTGAAGATGTCTTAGCAATCATACTGCTGGACAAGGGCCAATACTTAATTTTCGGTTCTGAAATCCCTTTTAGAACATTGAATAGTATTTGTAGGCCCTTTTGATTAAAAAAAAAAAAGGAAAACTAAATATATTTGAAAGAGTTGGATTGTGATAATGTAACAACCTTTCATTTTCATCTGTTAATTTTGATAATTTGTTTCTGATGTCTATTCAGCAAGCAAGAGTTCATCTTCTCGACACGGAGCCTTTTGCAGATGCATTTGGACCTAAGAAGAAGAGGAAGCGTCCAAAGCTGATGGTATCAGATTATGAGGCACTAGCTAAGAAGGCTGATGGTTCTCAAGGTAAAAGAATATGATTCATATGTTAGGAGGGCCGTGTTTGCTTGATTAGCTGCCTTTTAATATTCGTATTCAGTCTTTCTTAAACATAGTGCACAACAGTGAAGATGCACCAAAGGACAAAAGGTTTCTTATTTGTTGCTTAATGGAAATGTTTTATTTGACTTTTTAGATTAGCTGTTTGGCCTCATTGGTGCATTTCTGTAGCCTAAATCGGCTGTGTACGCATGGCATTTGTTTCTCAATTGTTCAGATGCATTTGAAGAGAAATGTGGTGCTAGTGTATCTACAGAAGGAATTGAAGATGGACTCAGGGACCTGGTTCGGCATACAATATTTGAGAAGGGTCAAAGTAAACGCATATGGGGTGAACTCTACAAAGTGATAGACTCTTCAGATGTGGTAGTACAGGTAATTGTGGCGCTATTTTATTTAATTCTTCTTATTATGTTGGGGGGCAAGTGGGTGGGGAAGGATCAATTGCTTCCAGTTTGTATTTATTTGTAGAAATAGGAACACAACTTTAATATTAATACCTCAGACTCTCAGAGTCAGAGACATGGGCAGGATAGCTATTCCTCGTCATCATAAACATGCTTGATGATGGGTGGTAACATGCTTGATGATGGGTGGTGACATTTATGCTTTTGGTTATTAATGTTCCATGTAGGTGACTAGAATCGTCTAATCATTACTAGACATTATTTACAATAATTAAGTTGTATCAAGTGATTCAATGGAAGAGTAGATAGATGGATTTTTAGCACCGTCAGATTTAGTTGTGGCCAATAGTACCTCCTAACAGTCTAACTTGTTATTTTACTTGTTGATCTAATACATGCCACAATTGTTTGAACCAAGTTCCATCTTCTGTGCTCCCTGTTCATAGTCTTCGAGGAAAAGAAAATTATGAATAGGTGGTACTTATGTTTCTACTTGCAGGTTTTGGATGCTAGGGACCCCCAAGGTACAAGATGTTATCATTTGGAGAAGCATTTGAAACAGCATTGCAAGCATAAACACATGATTCTTTTGTTGAACAAGGTCTGTTGTTTTCTGATTTTCAAAATTTCTCTCAGATTATTAAGAGCTGTCTGCCATTGGTTATTTCCTTATCATGTGAGGTGAATTGAAAACCTATTGCCTAATTTTTGCAGTGTGATTTAATCCCTGCTTGGGCAACAAAAGGATGGCTTAGAGTGTTATCCAAGGAATTTCCTACTCTGGCATTCCATGCAAGCATTAATAAGTCCTTTGGCAAGGTATGCCACTATATTTTTATGTAATGCACATGTACAAAACAATAATGCTATTGGGACCTAGTAGCTTGAACTAATGATTTGTCAGCTGGGGTCCTAATGAAAAGTCTAACTTGTGTAGTTACAAAGATACTATGGGACCATGGTACTTGGCACATCATTTCGTCAAGAATATTGAGTCAGATTATTAAGTTTCAATAGCATTGCTCTGGCTGTTCAAAAAGAAAAATAACATTACTCTGTACAAATATATGCCCCCTATAGAGTGAAGATGGAATGGGGATATATAGAGGAAGATTATTGGAAAACATTTCATGATCTGTGGAGTACTTGGCTTCCAAGAGATGAACACAATTCGAAGGGTGGATGCATATGCTGCCTAATATGCAAACTACCTTGGAAACCAATACCTATAAGCATCATGATTGAATGTTTTCAAAATGTATGATTTGTATGATTTTTTCATGACAATTTTCATAAAAGTTTTAGATCTCTATAACAGTAACATGAGCTAATGGATCATTTTATTTTAGACAATATAAATATTGAATGTGAGGCAGCTTTTTTGAGTATCAAGCTCTATCTTTTCCAAGCTACAGTTTCAAAATATTCAATGGTTTCTAGTATTATTATTTTTTGCTAAGATGGAGAGAAATTGAAGACTAACGAATGTAAACAGAGGAAAAAGTACACATAAATTTACGCAAGTGTTGCACAGAACTTGAGAAGTTTGCACTTTGTAACTTTTTAGTCTAGAATGTATTGAGGATAGCCACTTATTTTCTCATTGCATTTTTTTTTAATGTAGAGTGATGTTCAACTATCCTGCCAATCTTTTTTTTTTTTTTTGAATTTTTTTCTTGCAGGGTTCTCTTTTGTCAGTGTTGAGACAATTCAGCCGCTTAAAAAGTGACAAGCAAGCAATATCAGTGGGATTTGTTGGGTATCCCAATGTTGGAAAGTCATCAGTTATCAACACATTGCGAACAAAGAATGTAATGATCTTCATTATGATTTTTCCCTGGTACCCTAGTACTGAGATCCATATGCATTTTGTTCACTGTGAAGCTTATAAATGGGTTTTGATATATTCAAATTTTGAATGCTGATAAGAAATAAAGACAAGTTAGTTTTCTCATCTTTCCTGCTCTGCAACCATCCTTTTAGAACTGCATACAAGAAGATTGTATGAACATTCGGATAATTTCATTTGTCTGATAGCCCCTTGTGAGAATTTGTTTTACAACAGGGAACACTGTGATTGTAGAGACTTCTAGTTCTTCAAGGCTCCTATTTGAATTTGGTTGATGGCATATATTTGTTTGTTTTCTTTTCCCTTAATGGCAGTGCAAATGTCTCATGTTGTGAAAAATTTCCCAAAGTACATGGGTACATGCTTACCTGCATTGTTGCAAGAAAATATGGGTGATTATGAGAGCTTTTGGGTAAGGGAGTTTTATATCCATGCATTTAAACATTTGCATTCTTTT
Organism: Ilex asprella; assembly: GCA_023539305.1. Lineage (NCBI taxonomy): Eukaryota > Viridiplantae > Streptophyta > Magnoliopsida > Aquifoliales > Aquifoliaceae > Ilex > Ilex asprella. Next base: position 27,047,037 of record CM042194.1, read on the forward strand.
TTAGGTAAACTATTTGCATTATTTTTTAGGTAAACTATTTGCATTTCATTTCTTCTAAAGAGGATATTCCAGAGAAGTTTTTACTTATCATAGAACATCTCCAAGTACCCCATTTTGTGTGTTATTTTGAAAACGGGTGGTTGACCTAGTACAACAAGCTTCTTGCATTTGTGGTTTTGGAGCTGTGATTTTTCTGTTGCAGTTGATGATGCTCCAGTTGATTACCACCACAATTTATTTTGTTAACCACTCATGGTGCACTACTTTGCACAGTTATGGTATCCTTGCATTTGGCCTAGACATAATTGTACATCTCCAATGCTGTTTTCTCTTAACTTGAGAGATCCCTATTGTACGATTAGTAAGGCCATCGCCTAATGTTTGACTTTGCTTCCCGAGGGTACTAGGAGGGATAGAATGGATATAATTAACTTTTTTCCCTTTATTTGCACAAAATGATTGCTCTCATACTGGAATCCATGTTCTCATGGTTGGTTGTCCTAGCTTCTGTCATTGCTTTTTAAACAGTGGTTGCATGTCTTAATGGAATGATAGAATTTGAATCTTGATACTTGTATTGTGTCTTTTTCTAAGTTATTTTTCATGTGAGAACCATTCTCTTATTAGTTTGGTAGTTTTGAAGGATTGCCTACAACTGTAGGATAATACACCTTTAAATATTTTATTTTGGAATTTATGTAATTCATTTTCTCATTTCTTCTTGGAGTTAGATTCATGCTCATTTGGGGATCATTTTAACTTATGTATTGTTTCTTTATGAAAAAGGTCTGCAAGGTTGCTCCTATTCCCGGAGAGACTAAAGTATGGCAATATATAACTCTCACAAAGAGGATCTTCTTGATTGACTGCCCTGGAGTAGTTTATCAAAACAGCGACTCAGACACTGACATTGTGTTGAAGGGTGTGGTATGTAACTTCTGGTTTTGCCAGCATATCATTTCGTAGTGTTTTTTTTTTTGTTGTTGTTTCTGTTTGTGTCATACTTAGTCAATGTGTCCCTTGCCTTAAAAACAATATTCTCTTAACGTTCTTTAGCAATCGATGTGCTAAAATTATTGATGGATTGCCCAAAGTTTCTTAAAATTATTGATGAATACCACTCTGTGTGTATATGGATAGGTGTATGTCTTTAAGAAAGGTTGCAATTCTATTTATACAACTTCCATTTGTAGTTTAATTGTGCAAAGCTCATTGACAATCTATTTTCCAAACCAGTATGCTGAATGATCCTTGTCTCCAGGTACGTGTCACAAATTTGCATGATGCCACTGAGCATATTGGTGAAGTTCTGAAACGCGTGAAGAAGGAGCACCTAGAAAGAGCATACAAGATAAAAGAATGGTGGGCTATTTAATTTTGGTATTTGGCATTTAATGCAATAATAGTATGATTCTAAATGTTAATGGAATGTCTAAAGGATCACGGTTCTTCCCATATTTAGGTTGAGGAGTAGTTTCTTCTCTTTTTTCTCTTCCCGAATTCTTGACAAATTTTGTGACTCCAAAATGCATATTCTTTCTAGATGATGCAAATTTGTTATGCATAGTGTGCCCACAGATGACTGAATATGCTTCTTAATCAATCCTACGTGGCAAAGCTATGAAGTGCATAAAACGTAATGGCATTGAGCTTATAGATTTTACTTACATTGTTAACTTTTCTTTGTTGTTTGTTTGTTATATCAGAATGGGATTTGCACCTATTTTTGCCTTTGATATGCATCCAAATGCAATTGTACATGTTACACAAGTGTAATTGAGTTTTAGCCTGACCACACCATATTGTGCTGTGTTGTTCCCAGGTATGATGAAAATGACTTTCTTGTTCAGCTATGCAAATTAACAGGCAAGCTTTTGAAGGTAATATATTACATGCTTGCAAATTTTGCCTACTTATTAAGACTCGAATCAAATATAAAGGATCAAGTACAGCCAGGATGCTATTAGGTTAACAAAAAACCTGAATCAGATGTCAAATTTTTTATTTAAGTAATCAGAACGGAAATATTTATCTACTTGGTTTTGTGCTTTTGTAAATTAGATGTTGGTAAATGGTAGAACAAATATGAGAATTGTAGAGATATAAAGACTCGAGGACTTTTGTTTATTTAGATGTAATTAAACAGGTAAAGCCAAGATGAGGTTACCGCTTAAGCTTGGTTCTGCGACCCTAATCCTCAGCTTGACGTGCTGAGTACTTCGAGCCCCCTTGCCTAGCCTTTGAAGAACTGAGAGATTTTGAAACAGTGGTTTCCTTGATGTATAAATGGTTTTAGACCAATTGCTATTTGATGATAACGTATGCACTATGTGAACAGTTTAAAATGGGGAGTGTTGAAACTTGTTTAACGTGATGTATTCTTGAAGTCTAGCAACCACAACGTTTTATAACTGAAATTCTTTATAATTTACTCAACACAACAACAACATTAGCAGACAATAAGGTTGTGTGTTTTGAGTATATCCTGAAATGTTGCAGCAGACAACAACGTTAGGAGACAATAAGGCAGACAACTACTTTATCAGACAATAAGGCTGTGCGTTTAAGTATCCTGAAATGTAGCAGCAGACAACAATGTTAGCAGACAATAAGGCAGACAACAACTTTAGCAGACTAAAGGGAAAGGTGTCCCGAAATGTACTAGTTTTGATGGGTTGTGTTTAAGTTTGTCTTGCTAGGTAACCAAGCTCTAAAATTAGTGGAAAAGAAGGATCAAGCTCTGCTTATTTCACATCCATGAGTTGTGACCAAACATGGTCTAGGCTGCCAGCAATTAACTTTTGTCGACTTCATCTTAGAAGCACGAGCACTTCTAAGAAAGTGATGTGACCTATACAGGCACAAACACACCGTTTCCATAATTAAAATTTAACAATTTTAATATCAGAGACGTGTCCACAATGTTTCATTATCATTAAGACTAGTCTTGTTAATATTTACCCAAAATGTACAGGAAAAAATTGGAAGACATATAAAGGTTTTACTAAAGAAGAGGACTAGGGAGGATAGGACAGATTATTATAATTCTTTATTGTGCTACACTGTATCTATGAGAAATTTGTGATTAGTCACTACTTTTATAAATTTATTGAAAAGTTCATTTTAGAATATTTGATATAAAAATTACTTGTCATAGAGTAATAATTTTCTCATATTGTAGAATTATATCAATGTAGATATTGATAAACTATTTATTCTCATTATGGAATACAATTATTTGTAGTGTGCCCTGGTCTTGTCCGTATGTACTCTTTTACGCTTTTTCCCATGTTCGTGTTGTTCTGCATAATTGGGTAATCATCTATTTCAAAGTTCAGACTGGTCAACAGAGCAGAATTAATTAGTTACATGATTTCCTTTCCAGGGAGGTGAACCTGACTTGATGACTGCAGCAAAGATGGTTCTACATGATTGGCAGAGAGGTAAAATACCTTTCTTCGTTCCACCTCCGAAGGAGGTGCAAGAAGATGAACCATCGGAGGAACCCAATGAATCTGGCATAGAGAACAATACAGTGGTGGATGATAATAAAGAACCAGCAGCTAAAAGGGCCATAGCTGATGTTATCTCATCCCAGCAGCTAAAAGACATCCCTGTTCAAGAGGATCTCTTTAGCGAGAATGAGTTAAGGGGTGAGACGGCTGAGCAACTTCCACCCATCAGCTCATAAAACTTTTCTGCTGTTGTCATGTTTTATAAGAGAGAGATGATGTCTTAGATTAATGTTCTATTCACAACGCTCGTTTTTTGGATTTTATTTTTGGGAGGCGGGGCGGGTTGAGAAAAATCGATACAACTTTAGCCCTGTATAAGCCCAGTTGGTATCCTTGTAAGATATTTGCAGAGTAGTTGGAGTAATTCAAGTTGAGTTCGAGTAATTTGTCTCGCTTAACATCCCTATGTTTAAATTTTATCTTTTATCTCAACGAATTTGTCTCTGATCAACGACGGTAATATTTTATTTATTTTGTTAACAAACTAGGTCAATCAACTTGTTCCAAATAGTAATACTCTTCTTTAGAAAAAAAATTGCATTTCTAGAGTATAGTGGAGGAATATGATTCATATAGCTCATCCTACTATGTAAATGAGATAAGATTTTGTTAAGTTTAATAATAATTTTTATTTTTATTTTTGTAAACAATGATTATTTATGATTAATGTTATGCTTATTACTAAAAAATTTTACCAAAAATCTTTATCAAATCGACGTGGATGGTTGGATCAATGGGTCGAGTTAACTTTTTTTTGACTTGACTACATATCTAACCAATTCACATTAACTTTTCAACAGTAGATGTTTAATCAGCATAGCATTTTCTCCTATTTATGTACTATTTATAGTCTCCCTTTTGCTTTCAGGACAATGACTTTTTCTTTTCTTCTCTTATTTGAATATCATTCATGGGGAGAGAAAGTGTGAAAAAGAGGTATGGGTTTAACTCTTTCTTGCATGGGTCTGGAATTGTGGCCATATGTCATCCTGAATTGCTATTTTAACACTTTTTTTCTTTCTTGTTCTTATATTATTATGGTTAAAGTAAGATGTGCGTGTGTGAAACTTCTGCTTCTCTGAGTAGTACAAATTTAAAGACGTTACTATGAGTAGTTGGGTTATTGTACTCTATAAGCTGACGTGTTATTACACCGGTGAATTCACCCGTGAGAATGTGAACCATCTTAAAAAAAAGTGTGACCTAATTTGCGCCTCAACCTTGTCATAATTTACTTATTTTTCCTGTGGATCAACTTTAACAATTGTTGAGATAAATTCTATTTTTTAATTCCAACAATACCAAATCATTTATTTGACGAGTCTCATGGATTTAGCCCCTTATCATCATTTCTCGTTAAAAAGAAGCCTAAACTTATTGATTCTAAACTTATTTCGTATCGAATTTTTGTATCGTGCCTAAAATAAAATCCAATTATCACAAGAGATTTTTCCAATATGAGTTCACTGATACCAATATTCAATTTCCGCGTGCTAAGGCCATGTTGACACGATAAATATTGATGGCTCCCCCTCACCCTCCTTTAGTGGACAAATTATTGAATGTAATAGTAACACCACGTTAAGCTAATGTAATAGCTGCCAGGTGGTTAAATACAATAGCTAAGCCCTTTTTGGGTATGTAATTTTACGTTAATACTTATAATTAGAGTTGATAATTGAGCTGAGTTTTGCGAGCTCGAGCCAAACTTGTCAAGCTCATTTTTTTAAACGAATCTAAAAAATTGAGAGCCTGAACCGAGCCCAAAACAAGCTGAACCTAAGTCGAGCCCAAATAACTCGACTATTTTACAGATAAATAAATCGAGTTTTTTAGGCTCATTCTTTAAACGAGTCTAATAAATTATTCAAGTTCAGCTCGCGTCGAATCCGAGTAGATCGATTCAACTATAAGCCCTAGTCATAATTCATGTCTGAAGGCATGATACAACATAAAATTTGAGCATTCCAAAAAGAGTAATGATATACTGACCAAATTTTGAGACCAAATTTTAAGCCCAAATAACATGGCAGCATATCATTTGAAGTTTTATTGGGACCCAAATGACATGACACCAATTAAAGAAACCCAACTCAATTGCCATGTTATTTGGACTCTAAATTTGGTCTTAAAATTTGGTCAGTATAGCATTACTCTTCCAAAAATGATCTCACTATATTAAATAGTAATATTTTTCATTCTCTTTCTTTAATTACTAATTTGAAATCAATTTCTACCCATAATTTAAAAAAAATAAGAGTAATACTATTTGAACCTAAAAATTTAACTAAATTTGTTGACATAATGATATGGTTTCGTAGGAATTATTGGATCAAAACCAAATTCTAATATTTGATGGGATCTACAATAAATTTAAATATCACAGTGAATTAGGTCCCAATAACATTGCTCAAAAAATAATGGATACACTATCGTAATGAACAAATTAAATGATTGTACTGAGTTACAAATTAATCAAAAATTAAATAATTAAACTTGATATAGGAATGAGTGAACGATATAAATGATAAAAAAAAATATGTGAAAATAAAATTAACTAAGTGTTAGTTATGTTATTAGATAGGTATCAAGTATCAGGGCCCTTTGGCCTACCATCTAACCAACAAATTGCACCATGTGTTCAATTCTTTTGAAAGGTCGGTCTTCTTTTTGGACCCTTTTTCAAGTCATGAAAGTGACGATTTGAATTAGAGAAACACATGGCCTCCGAGACTCTTTTCTAGATTGATTGAAGAGCTTGCAGGGAGTAACAACAATGTAGTCATAGTCGTAGTCATGGACGAGTGAAACAACCAGAGGGACTTGGACTTGACTAAAATTTGAGTCGATTTGAGTTCTATTTGAGTTGTTATTCCCTTTTAAAATTATATTTTATTGGAGTTGAATCACTTAGGCTATGTTTGGTAACCGTTTATTTTCATTTATTTTTGTTTTTGTTTTCATTTTTTGACCCAAAAAAAAATCAAAATATGTTTGGTGAATGTTTTCGTTTTTTTTTTGCAGCTCTGTTTTGAAAACAATGGCAAAATATAAAAACATCAAAATAGGTGTTTTTGAAAACACGAAAAAACCAAAACACGCGCTTGTCCTCTCCCAATCTAATGAGGTCTAGCCTTCGAACTCCCTTAGCATCAAAAAAAAAGATTTTTTTCATTCCCACTATAAAATCATTTCCTCTTCTCTCTTCTCTCTTCTCTCGTTCATCTCTCAGGCGGCAGCGACGTTCCA
>CM042194.1:27065435-27076535 GCA_023539305.1 Ilex asprella
GACTCGAAGAACCAACAACCCGGTCAAAAGAGATGTTTCTTTTTCTAATTAAAAGTATAGGCCATACCTTTCATTTCTCCCTTTGGATTCACGATGACACCAGCATTATCTGCAAACATGACCAACAAACGAATTAATAACATAGCATAATTATCTCACATTAATTAATGGCCAAAAGAAGACACTATAATTACTCTAACAAATCCTCAAGTGGCATTCAATAAGTACAAGTAAAACATTTAGAAGGTCAAAACCATAGGTTCCCATACCCAAAAAATCGTGACTACTGTTGTCAAGTTTCAGTGTAATTCACAAATGGATAAAACAAAATTACAGATGTGATCCTTATCTGATGTGATACGTCACTGGTGTAACAAAAGCTGGATTAGGTCTTTAGCTTTGAAGCTGAACTCAAAAATAATGTAGATGTTTATTCATCTCTATCCACTGAAAATCATGCTTACTGCTTTGCTTAGGGAGTATAGATAAGCAACAATGCAATAAGATTATTAGATATTATAAAAAATATCAATAATATAGAATTCTATGTAAGGCCCAAATGGAGCAGATTTGAGCTTAAGAAGCATTATCACATCTGTAACGATGGGGCAACTGTCGATTTTCCAGACATGTAACTGTATCAACCACATAATAGAAGGTGGGACACCTGACTTATGTCTGGTGCAATTTAACTTACTATAATACTATCTAAAATCGTAAGACCATCCAACACTTTCTTGAAAAAGCAAAATACTAGGAACACCCAGATTTTAATGAACCAAAGCGTATAAAAGTTGGTATTACCAAGTTGAGTTCAAGAATGAGCACCGACTAACAACAAATTGTGAAATAAATTCAAATGAACGGTGGTGACATGTAGTGTGAAATAAGAAATTGCTTTGACATACCTTCAAAGACCACATTCTGATTCTATCAGTTCACAAAATATCATCTTGACAAAACAGTATATACAAAAAGGTTTACAGACATCATTAAATTTGCAAGGTGATCAAAAAATAATATGATACAAACCATCCACCGTAAAAGTGATTTTGGAAGCACAAGGCCATATTACAAGCTTTCTTTGAGAGAATAGATAATCAATAAACAAAAAACCCATCAAAACCTCAAGAAACGTAGACATGATATAGACGTTTAGCATATGTAAGGCCCAAATGGAGCAGATGGAAACTGGACGACATCAGCACATTTGGAAAGAAATTTGTAAAATGCCAGCTCTTGCCTCACATTCCATCATTCATGAAGGTTTGACATGAAAAAATAGCACAATCAGTCTATCACAATCTTGGTATTTATTGAAAATATGGTTACTTTCCTGGATGAGGGAGATAGCGTACAATTATGGTATACAAAAAATGAGATACAATAATAGTACGCTAGTCGAATAGGCAGTCAAAACTAGCTACATGGTTAAGGTAGGCCCTTATCTCATTACTTCCTAACGTCAGGGATGTTGGGCCGGGGGCAAGTTCAAAAACGATGATCCTGGGAGGTTCAAGAAAGGCCCTTAACATGTGATCTCCCATCACGACTTAGTTACTTACAGTGGCAAAATCTCACAGGTGAAAATATGATGTACTTAATCACAAAATTCAATAAGAGATATCCCCCTCAATCAGATTTTATATTGCCAGGTTTAAAATTGATGATTCAAGGAAGCATGAAATCATCAGTAACCCAACACCCCCTGACCAGCTCGCGCATTTCTTTCTGCTAGAAATGTGAATTCAAATGTTTATAATGGAAACTAAATACTTCAGGAGGCTAGAGAAATAAGAACGCAGTATGCACATTTCTTTCTGCTAGAATCATGAATTCAAAGGTTTATAAAGGAAACTAAAAAATTCAAGAGCTACAGAAATGAGAACAAAAGTTGCACGACCAAAAATCTAAATATCATAAAAGTCTCAAATTACTCGCTTAGATGACTGTGGTAATGACATCAACCATTTTCCGCAAAAGGATAATACTTTTAGAATATAGATGTAATTATTTTGAGTGGAAATGGCTCAAGCTTATGACATCCGGACAAGGCCTCAAGGTTTAATGGATTTAAACACCAAACAAGCTGATGACAAAAAGCGAGGCCACAAAAAATGATCATATCTTGATGATGACAATAACGGATTGACAAAAGTTGACTATCAGCATTTCATCAATGAACAATGGCCACAAGACAAGACTGTGGGCTAGCACCCTCAATTACCACCCATCATACTGAATTTATCTCAATAAAGCCTTGTCGCAACACTAACAGTCATCCTACTGACAGAAACCGTAAATAATGCAACTGAAGCATCAAGAAAACCCATATAAGCATCAAAATCAAAGCAACCCGACTAAATTTAATACCCAATTAAGCACCGAATTTTGATACTAATAACAAAAACAATGACACAATGATATACACCATCATGAGAACGAGAATGACCTTCAAAGTACATGAAGACACCATCCTTTCGGCGCCAGGGCTTACGCTGTCGGACAATGACAGCAGGCATGACCTTCTTTCTCAGATCAGGCTTGCCTTTCTTCACTGTGGCCATCACCATATCACCAACACAAGCAGAGGGCAAACGGTTCAATCGGCCCTTGATCCCCTTCACCGATATGATGTAGAGGTTCTTCGCCCCTGTGTTATCGGCACAGTTCACCGTCGCCGCCACCGGCAGACCCAGCGACATTCGGAACTTGTTGCCCGCCGATCCTCCACGCCCTACAAAGCAATGAAAGGCAAGTCAATTGATGATTTAGTATTCAATTCATTTTCTTTTTGGTAGTTGAGAAAGAAAGAAGTAGAAAGCGCAATAAAACGATGGAAAATGAGAGCGGAAGTGAACTGACCTCGCTTCGACATCTTCGTCTGGAGAGAGGAGCTAATTAGGGTTTTTAGAGGTTTCTGTATGTGTATATATAACAGTTAGGGTTTGTGTTTTTATCAAATACCGAAATAGTCCTTGTTCTTTTTTGTAATACCAGAACGGTACCTTTGGGAAATCTTTGGTTTTTGGACTTTCGGACCCTATGTTATATGCTTGTGGGATATGGGCTTTGGGTCAAATTAAGGAAAAAATACCGCTTTATTATTGTCACATTGTATTACCATATAATAATAAACCTATAAATAAGCAGGTGGATCCTACATAATTTAGTAACTACTCTTCCATATCATTTGGATGGGGTTTATTTTGTTCATTTGTAGATTTATTATTGGATGGTGATTTCACGTGTCAATAATGACATAGTATCACTGTTATACCCAACATTTTTTTTCCATATTAAAGAGTATTGCACTATGTACACACATCCAATCACCGTTACACCATGTCAGCATTGCTGACATGGTATAACCATTTAATAAAAAAATAACAAAGTTGATAAAATATGATCATTCCTATCATGAAGGTAATTATGTATTACATGACTAGGTGATTATGAGTTTTAATGGGGTTCACTTGCTAACTTGTTTATCTATTAGTGGAGGGTTATATCACATGACACTGCTGACATGAAATAACAGCTACACCCAATAATTTTTCTCAATTTTTGGTAATTTAGTATTTTGAAATGTTAAATTATAATCGATTGAGGTAATTTATAATCGATAATAAAAATTTTTGTATAGTAACACTTTCGATAGTATAGTCTTTCCCTCTAATAGTCCAATCTTTTACTAAATTTCTTACACTAAATCAATGAAGGTTGTTAGATTAATGGATTTTATTTACGGTCTCTCAACATCTAATTAATGAATAGAATCGTATATTAGAAATTTGGTGCACATACTTTTATTCGTTACACTAATATATATTCCATAAAGTATTATTACATCATTAATTAACAATAATCCGTGCAATGTAGCGAGAAAAAATAAACAATATGTCAATGTTCTAAATAAAGGTTTCCTTTTGAAGTTTTATGGACATGTTTTTTTTCTTATGATTGAGAATCATCTTAACCACGAGTCGATTGAATTTACAGCACAAATGTAAATGCACACAATTGCCTACAAACACAACATGAATTGGCTAAATGCGAAGTTTATGCAACCAGAGGAAGTATAAGCAAGAATAGTGAGTTTATATGTTTAACCATCGAAAGACATGTTACCTTTCCTAAAGAACCTAGATTAGGATATCTCATGTTTGTGTTATTGTGTATGCTTATAAAAACTATTTAATTTTAGAATAGTTCAAACAATGATAGATTAACAAATAAAAAAGATTCAAAAATCGTATATTTTCTTCTTAGTAAAACGGTTATTCGTGTATAATACTAACTTGACTTTTTTTTATTATTCATGTTAATTGGTTGTACTATAATTAAATTAGTAATTTGTTCATGTTAGTGTGTAATATTGACATTCCGTATGGCAGACAAAAAAATATTCCATAGACGGCCTTGAGGTGTCTATCCAACATTCGAGGACATAGGGATCTAGATCATTTTCAATATGTTGTATTCTCAATTTTGCTTAATGTCACATTACTCACTTTGCATTTGAGGACATCGGGATCTAGATCATGACGAGTGACATTTTAGAAAAAGACTAAATATGGATAGTCTTTAAAATTTGCATTCGATTTTAATTACACTATTAGATGAAAACGAAAACATATGATTTTACTGTTAAAATGGATCATATCGGGCTAGTCTCCGATTGATCTAATAATAAAAATTGATGGAATGACTTAACTAAAATGAAGTTGATAGTTCAAAAACTCAATTGAAAGTCTTTATGGACCAAATTAAAACCGAAAACACAGTTTAGATATCAATTACAATATTTACCCTTAGAAAAATTTTAAAAACTATATCGAAACAAACCTAAAGCCCTGAAAGTGGTTTGAATAAATCATATGCTTGGATATTTTGGGTGGAATGATCATCCAAACTATCCAAGCACATGATTTATTCAGGGCCTTCAACTAAAGCACTCAAATGACTTGGTTGTGAAGGCAGCAGGCTACAGAATTACAGCCAAATGTAACTATGATACCACGTTATTAGTGATATCACCTAATGATAGTATATCATATGTGCAGTCCCATTATTTTAGTAACTTCTAATGACTACCATGCTAATTAGCTAACACCTTGGAATAGTTGAGTAAATATTTAATGCATAGTAATACCGCATAAGCATTGTCATGTAAGATCACCATCTTTATAAGGTGAATCTCACTTTCGAGCATCTTGGTAGCTAATGTCTTATATGGAGGGAGAATTGGTAGTTGTCAATTTGTGTAGTATCCACTTACTTTTTTGTTAATATATTATTAGATAATGATAACACATGACAATGTAGACGTATCACTGTTTCATTGAATATTTTATCAAAATAATAAAGTTCACTTATCCTAAATGGTACAGTAATAATATAACACTGTTACAATCTATTTGTTGTCGCGCATGTGTGTGTGAGTGTGTGTGTGTGAGAGAGAGAGAGAGAGAGAAGTATTTTTTTAGCAAGTATAAAGTTTAAGTGTTCAGTAGGTAGACAACTTCCTGTTTCATTCAATTCAACCAAAACCACGCCCAAATAACACAAAAATCCAGCCACATTTTAGCCAAAATAACAAACAGCCTAGTGCAGGAGGCCACCCGCCACTACGGAACTTGGGAGGGAGTAGATGCTTGACGCCATACCTCCGCAAGCTGAGAGATTATTTCTACGACTAGAACCCTTGATGTTTTGATCACAAGCAGCAACCTTACCATTGTACCACACCCACATATGAAGAAACTAGTCAATTGGCTCACATTTGAAGATAACACACTAAACTTGTATTTAGCCTCCTTAAAGTGAAATCAATGCAAAACCAGAGGCTCCCAAGCTACCAGTAAGTTTTAGGGTATCTGTGCCTGCTTTGTTTCAAACAACACATTACATCCATGAATTCCAACAATAATGTCATGCTTTCCCTACAAGGTTTCTTTGTCTAATACAATGTTTAATCGAATTCATTGCATGAATCTTCTTTCCTACTACACATTTCCTCATTGAACAAATGGAGAACAAAGTTAGCCATAGAATCGCAGATTTTATAGCTAAATCTAGGAACTTGCTTTTTCTGTACCATGCTTGGCCTGATTCTCACTAGCAAGAGTAAGGATTCCAAGAAAACGTATTAATGTACCAATCTATTTCATTAACATTTTTCTAGGTGTCCATTGATTGCTTGATAAAACTTTTTAGCTAGACATCCATTTTTCCAATCAAAATATGAGATCCTACGCATTTTGCAGCCAAAACTAGTGCAGGAAAAAAAAATCAAAGGAAGTTACCTGAACCAAAAGGGAAAACAAACCAAGAATAGGAGAAAACATGCATTTGATAAGAGCCATGTGATGAGTGTCGTACTGGAAAGCTCTTCAGAAATGGAGGGGCAACCACCGCATCTGTGTTGCCAACTGTGTATTTTACAGCTCTATCTCTATGAACCTGGTAAAGTTTAATGAGTGAGCAGACCCTTGCAAGATTTAGGATCCATGCTACCATAAGAGGCAAAGGGTAACACTTGAGTGCCAGAACAGCAAGCATGGTGTTCACATGTTCACTAGCATATTTTCTCTTGCAACTAGAAATAATTAAGAAAAAGGAAATCTTCGATACATAGATAATGGGTGCAAGAAAACAAATCACCTGTGTTCAATTCATCCTTTCTTTCAATGGTGACAATCGAAGTAGACAAGAGCCTTTGTTGTTTTCCACAACACTATATATTGCAACTTGTGGCTTTTTTTAGCCAAATTTAAATTCGTGCATTCACTAGACAAAGAGGATTCCATTTAAACAAATGATGAATACAGATAAACTAATCTGTTGAGAAATGCAATCTCTACGATTAACTTACAAAATATGACCTTCAAATTGGTTCTTTTCATTACTCAAGAGAGAATCTTTATATATGCTGTTGTGGATAACAAAATTTGGCATCTAATTCACTCTAATGGAAACTTGTACAATTCAGTCAAAAAGAATTGGATACAATAACTTTCCAGCCTTGAGACAACAAATAAGTACTTGGTAACAATCAGGGCAACAAATTACAAAATAGTGGAACACTCCAGCAATAATACAGGACTACTAGCAACTTAATTCATCTGTAAATAACTAAACTGGAATTTCCTATAAATGTAGTACAGTAAATCACAGACATACAAACCTTATCCTTAGACTTGCGACTTCAACTCCTATGTACTTTGGGTCGGAGGGTGGGACTACGTGTATGTATAACTGCCACTGCAATCGAAAAAGATTGTAAAGCCGATAGAGTTGACTGGAAATGAATGTAATGCAAACCATCATGTATATTTGCCATTTTCATGATAGGTGTATTTTGCTTTGAACCCTGCAAAAAAAAAAAGAGAAGTAGATCTAAGATCACCCCAATGTGTTATTGTAATAGGACTAGGTACCTGATGTTAAAAAAAAAAAACAGAAAAAGGATGGAAAACTTCTAAGTTTGAAACAAAGCCTCACTAACTTCATCAGTAACAGTTGAATTTACCAATCAACTTCAGAGGACAAGGAAAAATAGAGAGCTTGTCACTTTACAAAACCTGTATGTAGAGATCAACTGCCCTGCACTCCCCAGGAATCTCTGTTTGAGGTGAAACTCCCATTCTGCTTCGCCTAGTGTTGAGTACCGTCAGTGGGCAACCTATGTCCCAGCCGCCGCAGTCACAGTGCCCACTAGAGCTCCATCTCTCAATGAGGCTTGAAGGGCCACCATATCTGGTTCTTGGCCCACCATGGAAACCTGCTGGAACTATAATATCCATACTTGTCGAGCAATCGCCACTATCTCGTCGACAACATTCAGAAGGTTCTGAGGTATCTAGAGATGCATTGGTTTGCTTGATCCCAACTTTCTTGAGAAACTTTAAGCCCCATCCTCCAAGTTCTGCATCCTTACGATTGTCATGGATGTGGTCCTTAACAATTATGGCAGCCAACTCACAATTTGGAGGAAGATGTTTATCTGAAAGATTGGCCCTAACTGGATCACACTTGTTGCGTGAATCTTGGCACAACTCCCAAGTAGAATTTTCAAGTATGGCACTTGTTCCCCCAAATTTGGAGGGAGTTCTGTGTTTATAAGACTGATTTTTCCTAAATACATCCACCATCTTCTTCGACAACCCTTTGTTCTTCATATGGGTATGGCTTGAAGTTTGAATCCCTCCCGTGCCGTAATTATCAGAACCAAACAGAACAAACTGAGTCTCCATCACTTCGGAGTTGTTTGGACAGGGTGTAATAGAGGTTGATACTCTCATTTTAGCAACAAGATCTGACTCATCCTCATGAATCTCACATTTCTTTTTGCCACCTGCTCTAGAATGAAAATTGTACATATAATCCAAAACCTTATCATCAGATGATTCAACTTTACACATTTCGGCTACATAAACCTCCCTGTGATCATCTAAAGAGAATATATAATTTGGAAGCCCATCCTTCCATGTACACTGGAGCATTCCCAGAGAAACAGTAGCAGATGCAGAATAAGACTGATCTGAGCAGGATGAGATTGTGCTTGACACAGAAACAAGCCTTTTGTGTACAGGCTCAGATCCATATCTATGATCTGCAAGAACCGCCATTTCCTTTTGCAGCTTTTGCGAGGAACTGATACTTAACCCACAAGAGCTCATAAAATCAGAATGCAGTAGTTCTTTGTCATCGATAAAACTTGTTCCTCCAACCTTGACATCACAATCTGAGGCACCAATTTGGTGAAATAGAGGGCTCTTTAGAATGTTTAGCATACTCTTGCTCCCAGTGATTGTACCTAGAATCCAATCTCTTGTAGAGCTTATGGCAACATTGTCAGTCTCAACTGCCAAAGAGCATCCAATACCCAAACTAACCAAATCACACCTATCTCTACTAGTTATTTCTCTTGAACAAACACTCATCTCGGGGTAGATATTGAATGAGGCAGCTCTCAACGCACTGATGTGTATCATTTCCAGGCAACGACGAAGGTATTTTTCATCGAAACTCATTATACGCTTGGGAAACCTATTGTCTATGCCACGAATACCTTTAAGAAACAGTTCCTGTTTGCAAAGTTCGCCACTTTGAGGCTTCCTTCCATTTAATATCAGAACATGCTTTGGCTCTACCTTTCTTACTAATCTTTTAGATAGACCATGATCCTCGCTGTGATCTTCTTTCTCTTTGCCATCTTTCTCTGCACTGACAATTAAATTATCCATCTTCTGCCTCCAGCAAGTTGTTAAAGGCCAGAGAAAGTTCTTCTATCTTCTACCCCTAGTTGTAAACAAACTCAAACATGGCAGACTATACAGAACTGGCCTGTGTATCTTGTGGTCAAGTCTCACAGGAGATCTGGAAAGAAAGTGACATAAATAGTTAGCATCAACCCTCGCAGAAGGAACTTAATATGAAGAGATAAAAATCTCAGAATTTAAAAGGAATTGTCATTAGTACAAAAAATTCTAAGAAAAATGTGGGAACAAGTAAAAGCTAGAAGTTCCTGAGATATTGTAACGGGGAGGTTGTCTTCTGAAGTGAATACACAACCGCAGCCCAATCTTTTTACCTTTATGATCAACATATTGATGTAAGTGCTCAGGTGATATAAAATAGATGAGTATCACCGGCATGAAGCAACATAAAAGGGAACCTCCTCTGCCAAAAAGTTAAATACCAAACTTAAACTGATCTTTTCAGTACTCTGATTCCTTAACTTGTATAAGTGACGATCAAAGGCTATCACCAGAAACATAAACATAAAAAAGAGAAATTTGGTGACATATTCTTCTCCCTGGAGTCGATGATTTAATATCAATGGTTATTTTAGAAAGAAGAATCAATGAATTTGTGTTCATCTGCTCGCATTAAACACAATATTTCATAAAGGAAGTTTGTTTTTTTTTTTTCGATCAGGATAAAGGAAGTTCAACTCCATCATCAGAAGAGAGAATAAACACCTCCAAGTTGCTTCTTGAGGTTTTATCATTTACCTTAAACAAGTGATGGATCTTTATGATCTTAGGACTTGAACATCAGAATCAATATGAAATTAACAAAAACCATGTCTTCTACTAAAAGAGCATAACTACTTCTCTGAGAGAAAAATATGTACACAGATTGCAGATTCTGAATAGAGCCTAAAAGATCATTTGGACTTGCATAATGTAACAAATAGTAAATACTACGGTTACAGTGAGTACTATAGAAATGCTTACGTTTTTTGGTGGTAATCCCAATTTAAACCATTGAAATATAACAGAATCATAAGATACATCAGAGAACCCTCAATCATTCGATTCACATACGCAAGTGTGTGCATCACACAGAGCTAACCATGTGATAGAAACTGAAAAATTGAATTGCATAGCATTTATAGCTTGTATCAATCAAACTAACCACAAAAAAGTAAGATAATTTGTACACATACGGGAAAGAGAAAAGCACAAAACATGCCCAAACAATCCTATCACTTTCTTATCACCTCCAAAAGGAAATTAAACAACCATGAAAAGAAGACACCCAAACTTAGAAGCCAATCAATCCACAAAAATCATATTCATAAACAAACACAACAGCTTTACAAATACTAAAAATAAAAATTTCAACTTTTTCTTACCTGGGGATCAAAGAATCAAACCCACAAGACCCAGTACCCAGAGCAAGTTCCACCTGACTTTTGATTTGAAACAGCTGAAACCCAATAAAGAGAAACTTCTTGATACCCAATTCAAAGCCTAACCAAAAAACATAGAAAATAATAGCAAACAAAGATAAGGGAGACTACTGAGAGCTAAAAGTCAATAAGGAACAACGAAAAAACGGGTTAAAAGAAAGAAGCCTTTACCAACTTGCACATGGAAGGAATACGCGCCGCAACAACAACAAACAACTGTTGTTGAACTTGAAGCACAATTCTAGAGAGAGAAAAAGCAAAACTAGCAGAAAATGGGTGGCGTAATGTCTTAGTATTGAAAAACTTAGTCGCCTTCAAACATTAAATTCCGGGTATATGAGGGTAGGTCCTACTTCTCCAAAATCTTCAACTTCCCTGGTCCAATCAAACCCTAA
>CM042194.1:27088692-27112078 GCA_023539305.1 Ilex asprella
ATATTTTATATCAAAAAATTATTTACAAATATCATTTATAAAATATTTTTATTTTTTAATTACTACAAGCTATTACAAAATTATTAATTTATAAGAATATATTAGCGTTGAGTTTTTTTAAGAGATAAAAAAAATTAATCTTGAACTTTTGATTCAAGATATGTGTAAGGCATGTTAGTTTGATATAATTAATTAATTAAATAAAATTAAAATTAATTATATTCAATATAAATGTGTTAAGCAACGCCCTTATTTTTTTTTTATCTTAAATTGATGAGGTTTTTTTAATATTCTTGTGTCTTATACAAATTCAAAATGTTAGACTACACAGATGATATTAATGACAAATTTTACCAATTTAATTATTATGTCAGAAAAAATTATGTATTCTAAGATCAACAATAATTGTTGACCCGTTGGGAGGAAAATATTAAGAAAAAAAATTATAATTTCTTGAGCGTTAAATAAATGAATTTGAGACCGTATTATGTGTTCCAAGATCAGCCGTAATCGTTGACTTTTTAAATGGGAATATATTAAGAAAAAAAATTATAATTTCTTGACCGTTGGATGAATGAATTTGAGAACGTAAGATGTGTTATAAAATCAGTCGTAATCGTTGACTTTTTTGGTGGAGAAATATTAAGGAAAAAATGATAATTTCTTGACCGTTGGATGAATAAATTTGAGACCGTTCGATCTGCTTATTGAAGCCCTGCTCTGTTTTATATTATAGATTCTACGCATTGAACGGTCAATGTTAGTATACATTCAATGAATGAGTGTTGTCACGTTAGTTTTTTTTTTTTTTTGATCAGACACATTAGTTCATATAAAGAATTTGTTGCACATAGCATTACTGATCTTTTAGCCCAAGTATTCCTACTCGGTTCAAATTTGACTCTTAAAGGGCTCGGTTTATTTTTTGAACAATTTTTTAAGTTTATTTTTCGTTTAGCTTTATTTTAGTTCACAAAATCCGATTTTTTTATATGTAAAATAGTTGAGTTACTCGAATTCGACTTGTTTTAAACTCAGTTTTAGGTTTGTTTATAAAAATAAACTTGACTTAATTATCAATTATATATCAAATCATTTGTTGGTTTTGTTTTTTCTTTGTTTTTTTTTCTTTCCTTCCTAACCTTGCTCTTCTACTCTAGTAGAACACGATGAACATATTCCTGAAGAGGAAGCAGTTTGTAAATTTTGTTGCGCACCATTAGAAGGAAATGTGACCAAGACAATCTGTAGTTGCAAACCTGCCCTTGTCCATATGATGAATGCCCATCCAACCGAGCAGTTAGAGTTGAAGGAAATAGCACGTGTGAAGTCTGTGGCCAAGAGACAAAAAACTTACCAGTAACTTTGATTCCACTTTCCGGAAATTTGAATCCCATTTCTGCTACTGTTGATAGGAGGGAGAGGGAGAGGGAGAGGAAGGGGTTACTATCACGATTGAAAAGGTAATGCCATCTGCAACTCACGATCACCTATATAATGAAGGGTCCAAAGGGGGGATTGTTAGTTTAGTTCTTGTTGATTCAGGGTGTCCGAATAAGTACACTAGATACATACTTAAATTTTGACATAATTGGTACAAAGATAATTTAGCAGACTTGACTATGGTACTAAAATTCAAAATTTATCATATTTGTGGTAACTTTTATCACATTTGTGGATAGTTTTTATCACTGTTATGGTACCCAAAAAATTGGTAAAAATAGTTATTATAACGGTGGTAAAAACACTCACAAATACGATAAAAATACTCATAAATATGATAAATTACCCACAAAAGTGATAAATTTTTTTGTACTTAAGAAAAATGATAAAAACATTATCAAAAATATAATAAAAATATTCATAAAAGTGATAAATCGATTATAAAAATGATAAATTTTTTAATTATAAAATAACCCACAAAATTATAAAAATATATTTTCAAGTAATAAATTTTAGAAGTATGGAGATTGTACGATAGTCAAGTCCTAGGGTTTCTGGTATAAATTTTAAGTAAAGGTGTACAATTCTGCCAAGGATAATGGGGAAGAGGGTACCAAACAGAGCTTGTTATCAATTTTAAAAAGGTAATGTAATTTGCATGTTTAGCACAAAATAGTTGTACATAGATTAAAACTCAACCGATTCTGGCCTTTGGGAGTTGTGTAGAGAAGTTGATATTTTTGGGCTGAAAATAAACAAATTTTTTAAATGAATTTTGTACTATTTGATTAAAGTAGATGAAGATTGAAATAATTTTTTACTGTTATTATATTTTTATAAATTGAGAATTCAATTTTTTAGCTAAAATATTAGATAAATTGTCGTCATGTATTGACACAACTAGACAATATATTCTGATCAAAAAAAAAAACTAGACAATATATCTAATATTACAGTTAAGAAGTTGAATTCTTAATTTATTACTGTCAAGATTGATTTAATCGTCAACTATTTTGATCCAATGGTATATCAACTTTTCTACACGACCTTCAATGCTAGACAACTTATTCAATACACTCTCCGTTATCACACAATCTCATAAATACAACTTATTCAATACTTCTCCTTTTATTTTAATTTCAAATTGCGCAATAAAAAAATTAAATTATTATTTGAAATACAAATATTACAAGATCAGTTCGATTTTTTATATTGCTAGTCATCTTATATTTTCTGAACTCTTATATTTCTGTTGAAATTAATTAAAACCTCATACCTATTATTGCTTCATCTTTCAGGGCTTTGTGGTGCGGTTGTTAAACAGTTGTTGCTGTTATTAATGAGATACAGACTGATGAATGGAAAGCTTACAAAGGAGCACCTTCAACTAACACATAGTTAGAGTTGCTGCTGTTTTGTGGCTTGTTTTTAGATATGTTTCTCTATTATATTAAGTTTGGTTTAATCTCCCTTTAATTTCCAATAGGATTATTTGATAAATCTTCCAAGAAGTGAGGATTCGATGGTTGGCCTAATGGCCACCACCCTACAGTGGGGACTACTGATCTCGGGTTTGAACCTCGTTACCCCCCTCTTCATATGTTTATTGTTCTAAGAAGTATGTGGTACATTAAGGTTTCATAATTTACGTAGTAATAGAATGGCTTGTGCTTTTTAACCTGTCATGTAGCTTGGATGTAAAGACCTCAGGAGTTATTACAGTAAGGTTTAAAGTTCCATGCTTGTCTTGCTTTGCCCGACGTGCGTGATTGAACATATCTTGAGTTTATGTTGTAGAAACAAGTCTCAATTTTTGTCATAGTTACGAGCTTAAAGAGTGCTTGATTGGGATTGGGATTGGGATAATTCTTTGTAACCAGATAAAAGTAGCTTGTTTATATGGGCATTTGATGGTTACAAAAAGGAAATAGTTGGCTGGAAAGTATTTGCAAAATGAGACTACCAAAACTGACAAATGCATGTTAAACTCGGTTGATGTAGCTATGCAGTTAATTGCCATCTAATACATCCAGCGATATTTTGAATGATTAATCAGCATATTTCACCTGCTTGTATGATTAATCAGAATAATTCAGCACAGGCGTTACATTAAGGTTGTGTTTGGAATGACTTATAAAATACAAAAAAGTACTTTTACAATAAGTGTTTATCAAAAGTGTTTTATAAAAAAACACTTTCATTGAGTAAGTATTGTTTGGACATTCAAATTTAAAAATGCTTAAATTAAAATATTTTATAAAAATTAAATCTGAAGTTACAAAACTTGTAAAATTTGGTAACCAAAGTCTTATCCTCAGCAGTTTATCCTTTTCTCCTACCATCATGTTCCTGCCCAAAATCCCAAGACCAAGACCAAGACCAGTCCAGAGAAATGTCCAAGTTATGCTCTGCTCCACCGCATCCATTTATCCAATCCAAAGTTCAACTCTGCCTTTCTCCGACGCAGTACTGCCTCGTTTAAAAACTCAAACCAGTCATCATCCAAAAAACTCACAAATTCAAACACTAACAAAACCCAAATTCATCTCTGAAAATTATATCTACCTTATGTATGATTATGTTTTCTGTGCGAATTTGGCTGAATGTTTGAGAAACCCTCGCAACCCTAATTTCACGGTTATTTTGAATTGGATGTCTCGGATCCAGATTGCAACTGATTTATCCCACGATCTTGATTACATTCATGAATCTACTGGATTGAATTTGAATTTCGTTCATAATCATATAAAGAGTTCGAGCATTATTGTGACCGAACCTTCGTTGAACACGAAAATATGCAAATTTGGGACATCGGAGCTTTGCGGAGAAATTGGCATGTTGCCAGAGTTTCTGACCAGTGGGGTTGCAACTCAAAAGTCCGACGCCTTCGCATTTGGGATTGTGATTCTGGAGTTGTTGTCCGGCCAAGAGCCATTGAAGTACAGGTTTGACGATATGGGTGGTGGATATGTGAGGGTTTTGTTGACAGACCATATGAGATGGTCATGGAGAGAGAGAGAGAGAGTCGACGGGTTGAGACCAAAAAAAAATTAAAGTTGGGCAGAAGTGATTTTGAATAAGTAAAAGTCATATTTTTGAACTTTTATTTTTGAGCTTATTTAAGTGATAAAATAGTTTTTACCTTTTTAAAAGCAATTTTAATAAGTTATCACAAACACCCATTTTTTTTATGAAAGCACTTATGATAAGTCAAAAGTTCAAAAAACACTTTTTTTTAAGTCAATCCAAACACACTCTAAATACAAAAAAAAAAAATCAAAAAAAAAGAAAAAAGAGAGAGAGAGAGAGAGAACACGAGACATCTTGCCAAGGGAACGATCGATTATGGTGTGGCATATTTTGTCAGTAAGCTTTGGGTGAAATGTAAAATCAAAGCTTTGTTACAACCAACGCATAATGTTGTGACAGAATTGTACTTGAAAGCAATAACTTGATATTACAAGGTTTCTGCTGTATAATTACCCCCTCTTATGATATTATGCACAGTATAATTCAAGTTTATGACGCGACTGTTCCATTTTTCCCAAGTTCCCGCTTTCTGGCTCTTTCAATCTTCCTTTGACGCCATTCCTCTAAAGCTGCAGAACTCAAAACATGTTAGAAAAATCATTTTCATCATATTACCACAAATGAAGATACATCCTAAAAGGAAACACACTGAGAACCAAGAAATCATGTGGTAAGGAACCAATGTTGAGAAATATTAAAAGATTCGTTTAGCAAGAGGACGCTGGGCAAAGGTGTGGCTAGTTGACAGATTTAAGTATCAAAAATGCAGCCACAGTGTACGGATTTACGATAGGCAATGAGGCTTGCTACGAAGATGACGTTATCTGCATCCCAGTCCTACATCAGAGAGGAGCAATATGCCCCCCTTTGTAATATGAAAGAGTCTTCTCCTTAGTACAAGTAGGACGACTCCCCATCTTTTTTAATGTACTTCGAAATTCGAACTACACACATTGAACGTCTTTTGTTCAACAGTCTGAATATTGAACATGGATGTCATGTTGATAATTCTTGCACTTCATGCCTTAAGGATACTATTGGTGAAACTTTCCATAATTTCAGGAGGTTTTTCCTCGTACAGTTCAGCCACATATAACCATATTAAGCAAGTGTACTGTGGTGTTCCCATGCCCAAATTTGGGGATACGATCTGTTCAAAATCTCCATCTTCGTGTTTACCTTTAAGATAGACTGTAAATCATGCCCATGACATGAATTAGCATAATGCTAGAAAACATAACTAACCTTTAGAAAGGGTGGCACCTGATCCTTTATGTGAAATTTATCATGTCCCTCAAATAGATCTAGAGAGAGAGTGGGGAAAAAGGAGAGAGAAAGAAAGAGAAAGCAACATATGTTCAGGGATAAGGAGGTCACCTTTCTGGCTCCCAGCATCTGAATAGGAACGAACATTATTCAGCCTTGATATAAGGTCAACTGCAGCAGACTGCTTTGTATCTTTCTGCTGGACTGGCTCTGGCTCTACATGTGCTTCTTCCTCAATTTCTCTCACCTAAACAAATATGTTTTTGAATGCTGAAGGTATCTCAATCGACAGATTCAAATAACCAATCATGTCAAATAATGAGTAAAACATTGGAAAAGATTTCAACCACAATGAAAGATACAAACTTCTACTGGTGATATCTCATTATTCTGTTCATTCGATGGATAATTTGATAGAACGATAAAGCCACTCTCATACTCACCCTTTTTATCAGTTCCAAGGGCTCCATGGCACGGCGTATCTCTTCAGATTCCTTTATATACCTCCATTGAACTGCATTTTGACAGGTAAAATAACATTTATAATTACTCAGCAGGTCCAAGGCTCATCAAGCGTTATAAATACCTTAAAAGGACAAGAAATTTGGACAGAATCAAGAATCTATTACTATGGCCACACCAAAGATGTAGCAAACTCCGGAAGCTTTCATGTTTACTAATAAATCATAAAAAAGGAAAAGCTTATGTTCATTTAACAATTTCATATTTCATTCAAAGAATGCTTTCCAAAAATTAACTAACACCATTCAAGTAATAAATATTATGACCACAGTTCGTCATAGTAATCTTGCCTACCTTTGTATTAATATTTATTGCTCAAGACATGAATTTATTTGTGAAAGAATGCGTAAATTGTGGATGTCTTTACAACCTCGTGACTACAGAAGCTTAAACTCTCTGACTTGCAACATGAGCCCGAAGTTAAATTTGAAAGGAAGAGAATCTAGTTCAGTTTTAATATCAAATTGCCAAGGGAAAACTTCCTCCTCTATTGGCCTCCCAAATGGAAAGGCTCGATATGATGAACCAAATTTGACATGGGTGAAGAATTAGAATCTATACTTCAATATCAGTCAAGCCAGGATGTGATTCTGGCTGGCAATTTGAATTGTAAAGCAAATATTGCATTGGAAATTGTCATGACAGATACACCTGCATCACAAGCTAAATGCCTCAGTAAAAGATCATACAGCTATGACATGTAAATCCTTCGTGTTATTAATTTTGACATTTTCTAAATATCTAGATGATTTGGATGGTGTTTGGATGCACCAGTTATGAATTGTGATATACAGAAGAGATGGTGTGCATATGAAATATAGACAAGTATGTTTTGAAAGGTCCTGCGGCTGAATTAAGTCCCTTGTCTAGTGAGCCTCCATCTACCAACTATCTCCCTTTCAACCCAGCTAAATTCAAAAAATTGGTAACAAGCTAGATCATCTACACTGCATGCACACTTACGTAATGTGTTTTTGTACGGCCTTAAGATTAAAATTGATTGCAGTTACATACTACTCTGTCGGAAGATTCTGAACATTTCTTTAAGAAGAGTATTTTTGGGTTCAAAAGTATGACCGCGTCAAGACGATATTACCCGATGCACTTCGTGGGTGATACGAGGGGTGTATTCTGCACAAACTTGCCCAAGTCACAGCATAGATTTCAACCTTTCATTGAACACAAAAGTTTACAGCTTTGTGAGGTAAAAATTAGGGAAATTATGTAAAACCCTTGTATCCTAGAAGTGAAGAAGGCCATTGCACGTATAAATTTGAAGCTCTATATTTTCCTATAGCTATGAGCAATGAGGGTTCATGAAGAAAAGGTTCAATCCTCATCACTAATTGCCTCCCTTGAATTGATTTGGATAATCAGTAGCTCAATTAAAGGATTTGTTCAAGTCCAAAGAACTCGAAAAGGCCTCACTTGGAGCTGCCACTGTGTTAGATCACTGAAGGGAAATTATAGTTTTTTCCTTCTCCCCCTTTTACCCAAAAATATCAAAGAAAATAAATAGTGTACAATGGTGACGATGAAGTGTATAGCAACAAAATTTAGAACTGTGCAACAAAAATATTACAGAACATCTCTCGATCACTAGACACATTCTTCCAACCCAACTAATTCAATCCCCGTAAATTCCAAGCAAAGTCCAAAACCCATACCTATTCAAAAGCTGGTCACCCATTTCTCACCAAATTAACAATATTGCTCTTGAATTCAATGAACCCTTATAATTCTTTCCCAATTCAATTGAGCACGCACACACACACACACACAAACCTAGACACATTGGTACACCTGAAAATATAAAGAAACCAGCAACTGTTTCAGGCAAGTACAATTGTGGGTAAAACTGAAGCCATGAGAGAGGGAGAGAGAGATAGAATGAACCTGAATCGGGTTGACTGTCGTTGACTTTGCGAGTGGATGAAGAAGAAAGGAAGCCATGAAGCAAGAAAAGGGCAATCACCAGATTGAACACACAGACAACAATGGTGGCGTTCTTGAAAGACAAACTCTTCCTCCACCACTGCTGTAGTTTCTCCATCCTCGCCACCCGCCACCACCCACCACCACCCACACCAGGAGTCATAGGTAGAAGAAAAAGAAGACTCAGCAAACAGGCATTTTCTTTTAGGTTAATTATTATTTTCTACCTTTAATGCTAGGCCCTTGTAATTTAGGATAAATATTTAAACTTTACTTCACGTCTAAAAAATTAAAATGACTTTTAAATTTTTAATTATTTTAATTTAGATCCTTAATTATTAATTTTGTATCAATAAAATCCTTCCGTCCATCTCACCGATTAGAACAAACGAAGATATATGAAAAGGACTAGTCTCTATTTGTTTTAATGGGTGAAAAAAACGAAAAAAATTTATTGACATAAAATTAATAATTGAAGGATTAATTTAAAATAATTAAAAGTTTAGAAATTAATTTAAATAAGAGATAAAATTTAAGAACCCTAGTATCGGTGTGGACGATTTGTCTTTGACCGGATCAAGAAGTAAATTAGTCGAAGTATACATAAATTGGTCCAGACCCGACTGAACTAAAAAAAAATAGATTAGGAATAACAGCGACTATGTTAATAGAGTAAAGTGTTGTTATTAGCATCTACATGGACAAGAATTAGCCAGTGATGTCTACGGTAAAAATTTTAAAATTTTTAATTTATAATATAAAATAGGACATGGTTCAATAAATTTATCCGACGACCTCAAATAGACTCGCCCATCAGCATTTTTCTCAAAATCATTTATATTATACCATACTTTCAAGTACGAATTACTCTTAATTTAAATATAAAAAAATGAAAGATAGAGTATGTTTATTATTTTCCTCAAGTCTATGTTTTACGTTATTTTAGTTCTTATTTTTTTAATTTTGTCGCTTTAACACATTTACAATTGAGTCAATTTTTTTAATTTTTTTTAAAAAATTATTCTTTCAATTTTGTTGCTTTACAGACAGCCGTTTCATATGAATCAAAAACCTTGGATAAAAAAAAACTTGGAAAAACCATTTTATTTTCTCAAAAAATTAATTTGTGTTATTGACCCACTTCAAGTCTTTATCTTTTTAAATTTTATTTCATTTTGACCCCCCCTTCTTTTAAGTTTTCAAAAAGTGTCTTTGCCCAAACGTTATCACGTTAACTCATTGGTGGACCGTTTGCTATATTTTACCCAAAGACAAATGTATACTAAT
The DNA here is from genome assembly GCA_023539305.1 of Ilex asprella. Classification (NCBI taxonomy): domain Eukaryota; kingdom Viridiplantae; phylum Streptophyta; class Magnoliopsida; order Aquifoliales; family Aquifoliaceae; genus Ilex; species Ilex asprella. The sequence goes on from CM042194.1 coordinate 27,098,176, forward strand.
ATGTTAACAAATAAGCAAATGACACAAGATACTTCGATAAACAACGATCGAGTGTTATATCAATTAGTGATGGACTATTTTAGTTTAACTAAAGTTTCGAGTTCCAGCTTTGGGAACGCAGCTGCATTCGGTAGGGAGAGTTTTACCGCCCTTCTGGTCCTACTCGGCTAGAATTTGGATTAGTTGGAGCCCAAAGTGACTTTCGAATATCGGATGGTCTGACAAAAAAAAATCGATAAACAAACTCAAATTTAAAAGACGACAAAGTCAAATTTAAAAGAAGAAAAACTCAAATTTAAAATAAGCTAACTCAAATCTGAAAAAAAAAAGTGAAATATGACTATTAAGTTTTTAAATTTTTTTGAACCTCCCTTCATTTGGTATAAATTTAAATCAAAGATCGAAGTAGATTTTAGTCTTTTTTTTATTCAAAGTTAAATTCGAGTCAAAGTTAGAATAAAGAGCGTAGAAATAGTAAACAAATTTCTACATTGTTTTTCGTAGTGAGAATGCTTCAACATGATGTCATGGGTGAGTCCAAATACTTCCCAGTTTCCACACAAAACTACATCACGTGGTTCAAGACTCTAGACTTTAGACTTTAGACTTGAGACTTGAGATTTGAGACTTGACACTTGAGACTTGAGACTTGAAATTTCTTTGAGTAATGTTAGATGGACTTAAAAATTAGACCTAAAAAATTGACTTCATAATTCCAACTATTAAATAGGTAGTAGGTCCCAATAAATGCTGGGACCTACAGTGAAATCAATGGTTGAGATTATCAAGTCAATTTTTTAAATCTACTTTTTAAGTCCATGTAGCATTGCTCAATTTCTTTCCCTCTTGTACCAAAAAAAAAAAAGAAATTTCTTGCCCTCGTGGCCTTGCCTAACAGCAACTCCGAAGGGATTATTTATAATTTTGAAGAGTACTTTAACACCCCTGAATTATAAATTTATTTTAATTGTAAGTGTCAAAATGAGATATTATTTTAATATTTTTTATTAAAAAATATAATTAAACTTAACGATTATATTTTAACAGGTATAGTTTTCATAACGATTGCAATTTAACAAATATATTTTTATAATAAAATTTTTAAATTTCAAATTTAAAAAAATATAATTAATTTAAAGGTAAGATAAAAAAATCAAAAAAAAATTCAATAAAAATTTTTTGTTGAATTTTTTAAAATGGTGCACATTGCTATTTTTATTGATTAATGGTGTAATATGACAATACAAAAAAATTTAATATATAAATTGAGAATACAAAAAAAAATTGGGGTACTAAGTGTCATTTATCCTAAAATAAATAATATCAAAAACATCATCAACGATCAAAGAGGCAAATTGGGGGTAATCAATCATCAGACCCTTCCCCTTTCCCTTCTCCTTCTCCTTCTCCTTCTCTCTGCACCTCCATCCAACGATTAAAGAAAAATCAGGAGCAGAGAGCTTACTTAGGAGCAGGAGCAAAATTAAAAGTAGAGAACTTCCTTCCAACGATTGAAGAAAAATCAAGAGCAAAAATCAAGTAAGTTTTCTTTTCAAAATCTCTATATTTGAAAAAAAAATTGTTGAATAGGGCCGTTGAGATTGAACAGTGAATTTACAGCCTCTCTCTTTCTCTCTTCTAAGTTATCAAAAATGTCACTCCAACACCCTTGATGTCAGGGTGTCATTTTAGCGGTTATGGGAATGTCACCCTCTGATGTCACTCCTCCTTAGAGTTATTCTAATATACCGAAGAATATTCAAATAATAGTGATACAAGTTAATATTAATAACATGATATTATCAATTAATAATAAAATTTTAAATGAATAAAGTGAACACATTTGAATAATTATGAAAAAAATGAGTTGTTAGTTATCTGTCTATATGAATAGGTAGTTTTATTAGTCTAGAATTGTGTTTTTAGTCTCCACCACCCATTGAAGCCTTCTCTACCTTATCTTTTACTTGGATGTATTTCATGTATCCAAAATATCTCTGTAAAGCACAATTGAAAGGGGCATTCACATCTTCGTCAATAGGAATTCTGCGCGATTCTCTATTGAGTCGTCCTTTAGCAAGTATATGGCATTCAGAGTCTGAACTCGAAAAAAACCTTTCTTGATAGTTACAAGTCATTCCTTGCTGATCTGAAAACAGTTTTATCTCGCAGGTGTTAGGGAACGTTTTTCATTCTTCATCCGATCCTGAGACCTTAAAAAGTCAAAGTGAGAGTAGGAAACCGAGGCGAACATGTCTGCAGTTCCATTGGATTTCACGGTTGCCAAGATAGTTTCCCTCCTTGAAAATGAGGCATCCCTGGTGGGAGGAATTCATGACGAGATTTCCGAAATCAAGAATGAGCTGGTAAGCTTGAAGGCCTTCTTTGCAGATGCTGATAAAAGAGAACTGAAACTGGAAGTAGAGAAAGCTTGGGTGGAAAACGTCATGGACATAGCCTACGACGTAGAAGACATCATCGAGGAATTTATGTATCACCTGAACAGGTCGAAAATGAGAGGCAAATTCGCAAGGCTTCTCCATCATACCATTTTCTTGCCGATGAATCTGTGGGTAAGGCATCAAATTGCAATGAAGCTGCGGAATGTCAATAATGTGATCAAAGCCATTCCAGAAAGACGTCAAAGATGTGGGATTGGGATCAATCCCATAATGGATACGGCTCATGTTGATCACAAGCGTCTGAACAACCGTGGTGAGTCATCTCTTCTTGCTAGTGATTAAGATCTGGTGGGGATTGAAGATGGCAAAAAATTGTTGTTAACATGTTTGATGGAAGAAGAGCTACGAAGGACTGTTATTTCGGTGGTGGGGATGGGTGGCTCAGGGAAGACAACTTTAGTTGCCAAAGCCTTCAGCTGCCCAACTGTGAAGCAACATTTTGACTGCCATGCCTGGATCTCTGTGTCCACTGGTTATGTAATTGAGGATTTACTTGAAAACTTGATTGAAGAATTCTACCAAACGAGGAAGGAATTGATACCAATGGACTTGAACACCATGAGCTACAGACAGCTAGTAGAGATGCTTGTGAATTACTTAGAGGGCAAAAGGTATATAGTTGTTTTGGATGATATCTGGACTATCGATCTCTGGTTTGAAATCAAAGGAGCACTTCCAGATGGCAGGCATGGCAGCCGGGTTTTGCTTACAACTCGAAAAGAAGGCATTGCATCCTTTTCTTTTGGAGTTAGAGGTCATGTACATCGTATCCCTCCACTAGGAAGGAATGAAGGATGGGACTTGTTTTGCCTGAAAACTTTCTCAGGTAATCTAGATAATTGCTGTCCTTTGGAGCTTGAAATTATTGCCAAAGACATTGTCGAAAAATGTGCTGGTCTACCTCTTGCAATTGTGGCTTTGGGCGGTCTTATGTCCACTAAAAAATTGGAGTCAGAGTGGAGGAGAGTTAGTAATAGCTTAAACTGGGAACTATGCAACAATCCAATGCTGGAAGTAGTGAAGAGCATCTTGTTGCTTAGTTTCAATGATTTGCCTTACAGACTCAAGCCTTGTTTCTTGTACTGTCGTATTTTCCTGGAAGGTAAGCTGATCCGCCGAGAAAAGATAATTAGACTTTGGATGGCAGAGGAATTTGTGGAAGAGATTAAAGGATTAACACTTGAAGAGGTGGGTGAGGGCTATCTTATGGAATTAATTTCCCGCAGCATGCTCGAAGTCACAGAGAAGAACCCATCTGGTCGGCCAAAAACATTTAAGATGCATGATCTTATGCGAGAACTTGCTCTTTCAATTTCAGAAAGAGAGAAATTTTTTGCTTCCTATGATGGACGAAGATCAAAAGAAGAGACCTGGGCACGCCGCCTGTCAATGCAAACAAGTCATGATAGAATTAAGGCATACCCAAGCTTGTCATGCCTTCGTTCACTCTTTGTGTTCCTTACTGATACAGTCTCTTCTTTCTCCTTGCAATCAATGTTTTCAAGCTTCAGACTTCTAAGGGTCTTAGATATGGAATATGTCCCTATTCAGAAATTGCCAGATGAGCTTGGCAATTTATTCAATTTAAGGTACTTGAGCTTGAAAGGCACTAGAGTGGAAAACCTGCCAAGTTCTGTGGGAAGACTTTACAACCTACAGACTTTGAACCTTTACCAAACAAAAGTGAAGGTGCTTCCCAGTGGGATTGGAAAGCTGCAAAATTTACGGTATTTGATTGCCTGCCATTACAATCTTCAACTAGTCGATGATTTCAATTATGTCACAGGGATGCAGGCACCATCAAGTGTCACGAAGTTAAAGGACTTGCAGGTTTTACATTAAGCAGAGGCCAGTGATGATATAGTGAGACATGTCCACAATCTGACCCAACTCACATGCCTTGGTATGGCAAAGGTGAGAGGGGTACATGAGATAGAGTTATGCAGGTCAATCCAAAAATTGAATCGTCTACGCCACTTATCTCTGATGGTAAGGAAACAGGAGGAAGTCCTGAAACTGAATGCATTATCAAAACCTCCTCCTCTTCTCTGGAGACTCAATCTGATTGGAAAATTGGAGAGAGTTCCATCTTGGTTTGGCTCACTGGATAGCCTCACAGCCTTGTACTTAAGCTGGTCAAGACTTGAAGAAGATCCAGTCCCTCACATCCTAGAATTACCCAATTTGCGAAGGCTTACCCTTGTCAATGCATACGCAGGGAAGCAATTATGCTTTCGTTCTGGCTTCTATAAGCTCAAGACTTTAACATTACGAAATTTTCCCGGGTTGAATGAGATTATCATTGAAAGGGGTGCAATGCCAGATATTGAGAGCCTTTGGATCAGCAAATGCATGGAGCTAATAATGCTGCCTCGAGGCATTGAACACCTTACTAATCTCCAAAATATGAATTTGGTATATGTTTCAGAGAATGCAATAGATCGCGTACGTGGAGAAGGAAGTTTGGATCGTCCTAAAGTAGAGCACATTCCTTCGACCAACTATTACTACCAGACATTATCAGGGTGGTGTCATGAAAGTTTGGCCTGATTTATCTGTAAAACTTCGATGCTGCTTCTGGCATTTGTCATGCTACTTTCCTTCTCACTGCATTTTTAATTCTAATTTTTAATCCTTTTCCACTCCTAAAAGGAACAACCTCTATAGTTTGCAGATACCTTTCTGGGGAATCAAAATATTTGGTTAGAGCACGGGGGTCGCCAAGCTTGTAAGGATATATAGTATATCGTTGAAATCTATTCTTGAACCTCTTCACCATGTTAATAAGATTCAGGGTGCAACACGGAATTTTTAACCCTCGCGTCCGTCCATACTTTGGGGGAGGAGGAAGCAGAGACAGAGAAAAGCAAAAAAGATGCTGAAGAGATGGGACATAGAATGAATTCTATGGAAAATAGGACATTGGTTTCAGAAACAGAATATGCCGCTTCATTGGATGAACTGATGGCCATGAAGTCTAGACATGCAACTGTGAGCATAGCTTAAGGCCTTGCAGTACTCAAATGAGGGAAAAGAAAAGGCGTTGGAAGAAAATGAAGCATTCAATAAATCGACTTTTCGTCAAAGGTTAAGGGAGCTTTTTCTGAAGGATGATCAGCACTTGAAACTCATTTGTTGCTGTTTTATGTTATTGTTCACTGAAACATTTTTGTGTTGTGCATCTGGTTCTGGTGTTTAGTTTTGATAAAGGTTTCGTTAATGAAAGGACATTAACACCCCATAGATCAGATCGTGAACTCTTTCAGACCCTTCTCTCTCTCTCTCTCTCTCTCTCTCTCTCTCTATAACACACACATGTGGACCTTTTTCAAGTTTTTCCAATGCTCAGAATCTGTCATTTTTACATATGATTCTCCTGACTTTCCCAGGTGTAAGTATTAAGATACTTTCTGGTGTTATGATTAACTTTAGCTGAGAGCAATAACGTTTATATAGTCTGTTTCGATTTGATGATTACTATAAACTCAATTCTCATAGCTAATTAGTGTTCTGTTAGATTCTTTGCAGACACAACCTCTAGATTGCTTGATATTCAGTGTTAATTAAATAACCAGTAACATGGCTTTGATATTAAGAACTTGATTAGCAAACAAATGTTAGATAAGGTTGGTTTCTAGTTCAGCATAATGTAGCTGACTTAGCCTGACCTGGCTAGCAACGGGTTGAATACTTTCTCTGGGGTTTGGATTAATGTGGGCTTAGTTCCTCTTAGCTGGCTTGATCAACAGTTGACGATTCATTATAGCTTCCATTTTTTCTGCATAAGACTGAAATCTCTCTCTCTCTTTTTTTTTTTTTTTTAGGGGGGGGGGGTGGTTTGAGAGTGTGGAGGCGGTGAAGGTAAGAAGATCATTAGATTTCTTGTCCGAATTTCTGTATTCCTTCAAACTTAAATTGCATTTTCACTCGAATGCTATTTTGACCTAAAAATCTGACATAATTTACTGACTTAATGATGTGGTTTCATTGAAACTATTGAATCAACATCAAGTTTCAATGTTTGATGGGCTCCACAGTTAATTCAAATGTCATAATGAATTAAGTCAACAAATTAAGTCCTATTAATATTGCTCGATATTACAGAGATTCGTGTATAGTAATATTCATGTGCCAATAGATAATAATAACACAACACTTATTTTGAATTCTTTAACTTAGCTCGACACAAGAGTCTTGGCTGAGATTCACTCAATCCAATCCTCAAAATCATTTCTAAAAATTTTCCTCTCAAATCAGTCCATATTTTTCACGTTAATTAAGGTCAGATTCTCTCAAAAATTTGAAAATTCCAGCTACCCCATACTTTTTCTTCTAACCAATGCTAAACAAAGTCTTATCTCTCCTAGCTTATTCTTCTCTCTTCCAATTTTTTTTTTAAAATGGTGGGACAAGACTGATTTTGAATTGTGTAATTATAGAAAAGGAAGAAAATATAAATCGTTATTTTTTATATTTATATTACACGACTGATGTTCGATTAATTTGTGTTACCCAATACCTTAGGCATGAATTATTGCTAGTGTTACAATGGAAGAATAAAAGGAAAAGAAAAAAGTAGACAAGGGCCAATAACTGTGGAAATCTAATAAAAGCCTTGTAACTTTGGGCATTGACCTGGTCATACTCATAGTGCTCCTAAAACTAGACTTGTCCTGAATTAGCACAGACACAAGAGCATGAATTTGCTAGTCACAAACAAAAGCTAACTGTTTGATGGTTGTCCTCTTTACCTAACACACAAAAACCTCAAAATGATGGCCTCACATTTCATTTTTGTTCTATCCTTCCATTCCAGCACCATTCCAATACTTGGTTCTATCCTTAGGAAAGGTTGTGGTCGTGGTGGTGGTGGTGGCGGCGGCGGCGGCCATTAATGGTAGCACCAGGAGGTGCCATACACCATGGAAGGTGGAACCACACCAGCACGTAAAGTGATGGTGGTTGCGGACCCAACCCGCGAGTCCGCGGCTGCACTCCAATATGCTCTCTCCCATGCAGTGCTTGAGAATGATACATTAATTCTCGTCCATGTTGAGAATCCCAACACATGGAGGAACACATTTGGGCGCTTCAAATGGCCATCATCACAAGCTGCCTCTACCACTGCTCCTTCAGCCGAAGGCTGCAGAGGAGATTTAGACTTTCTTGAAGCAATGAAGCAAGGATGTGAAATTGCACAGCCGACACTACGCGTGCATGTGGAGGTGGTGGAAATGGGCAGCAAGGACAAGGCTTCTGTAATTCTTTCCCAAAGCACGGCACATGGAATTGATCTGCTGGTTATAGGGCAGAAGAGGAGTCTATCCAATGCACTACTAGGGTGAGTTTTGTCATTTCATATAATGAAATGAATGTTTATAAAATAATTTTTATGCAGAAATCTCAGCAGGATTTTCACTTACCTATACAGTACATGGTGTCAATTAAGTCAAGAAGCTAAATGAGACATGCCATTCATCTCCCCCCCCCCCCAAAAAAAAAAAAAAGCCCAGCACACACATCTAAGAGTACTAATTATGTGCAATTTTTAGCAGGCCCAAGCGGAATGTATCGTTAAGAGGACTAGACACAGCAGAATGCTTGATTCAGAACAGCAAATGCACCTGTGTTGCAGTGCAGAAAAAGGGCCAAAATGCAGGCTACCTTCTCAACACGAAAACCCAAAGAAATTTTTGGCTCTTAGCATAAGCACATGCCCTCAGTCACTTGTTCACCTGTAAATGCCTCGCAGTTCATCATAGCCCACCCCGTACGCAGTTGGTGCTCTACATACAATTCATGACTTATTCAAATTGTGTTGCATTAGAAACAGATAAATTTGATCATGCTATGTTCGGTAAACTTTGAAACTAAAATGTCAACAGTTTTGGCAAGAGAAAGGCATACTTATGTATGTTCTTCAATTTTCAAAATTCCACAAAAGCAGAGGAGAGGGAAAGAGGGCAGGGGAACAGATGTGGTTGCTGTCTACATATAGCATGACATTTCTGCCCTTGATGTGAAACAAAGAGCATGGAATTAAAGTAGTTTGGGACATCCGTATACTTGCATAGAGACTCAAAAAAATTATACATGGAGAAACTTCAAAGTTCATCATGCATAGGTTGTTCTAATGGTACATCCAAGTTGGGTACTGCATTGTAATGTACCTGAGCAAGGTTTACGCCATTTCCACCTGCTCTAGGTCCAATCTCCACTTGTCCAGCCATACCAGCCTTTAGTGTAGCCACAACCTTTCTCTACAACTTGAGTATCCCCATGCGCTTTGAAACAACATAAAGAACAGCCAACGAGAACAAGAGAAACCCAGTAACAAGTATCACCCTGCTAAGATAAAAGTCATCCTAAGACTTGCAAGCAGAGATTATCGGGCTGCCAAAAAATCAACTTCATCTGTTACCTGTCAAGGACATCTTGGCGTTTCATTGTGGAGAGTAGGTTTCGCGTCCGCATCAGCAATGAGCGATGGCCCTTGTATTCACCTTCAGCCTTCCTTAATACTCCTGTTGATTCCTCTGCAGTACAATGTATATTGTCATCTAGAGCCATCAACTATATAGTTGAGTAAATGCACAAGATGATACTACAGAGTTATATTGAAACAATCATTCTGCAAGTGGAGTATGGTTTGCTTTCAAATTTCACAGAGCCAGAAGTATCAGCAACAATGTGAAACTTATCCAAAATAGTCCCCAACACGTGTCATTTAGGCAATAGAATCTAGGGAAAGAGATGCACATAAATGGATTATTCTGAAATATAAGGTGTAATCTATGACCAAAAGATACACTTAATCAGAGAGAATCAGGTATGCTGGATACAATACATATGGACAATTACATCACTTACCCTGAGGTTGTTCCAAATAACAACTAGAGAACCCCTCAGGTTTAGTAACATTGCACTGCATTATGCATTGGTAATCTATTAGATTCCCCTACTTGTTAGCAAGCCAGGAACGTTAGAAAATTCAGGATGTAAGCAACTCATTTCTCAAATTTCCAACATTACTCATATGAGACATACCTGCATTTGTTGAGGTTTGGTTGTAGAGAGATGTGGGTGGCAATCTAGAAGGTGTTCGTGATGGTGGTTTTAGAGAGAATTTCAGGGTGGGAGTTGGTGGCAATTGGTTTGTGGTTGGTGCGGGGTAAAGGAGGAGGAAATGATGGCGGTGGTGGTTGATTTTATGTAATGGGAAAATAGGTGGTGATGAAGAAAAAAGGAGAGAGAGTGAGACAGTTTCATTGTAGAATGGAAAATAAGAATAACTTAAAGAGGGACTCAAAAACTGAAAAACCTATATGTAAAAGTCAAGTGACCCTGACATGATCATCTTTCGTCATAGTTAATGTCCAACAGCCAATGAAAGGGGGACATCGACAAAAAACTTGAACATTGAGGGGTCTACTTTTGCAATCAATACTTCACAGTGCCATTTGAACCCTCCGAGTTAAAGAGTCAAAATGTGATTTCCCCATTCGTATATATTTAACATCTTCTCTTGTTTTCCTTCCAATTAAGAGCACCAAAACATTTCCAAACTCATAGGCTAAAGCCACAAGAATAGTCAGTAGAAACTTTAGAAAATACAATGTGTCATGGATCATTTGCAGGCAAAAGTACAAGTATATGTAGTAATCAAAAGAACCTACCAAAAGTCATGAGTGTGCTTGCACTTCTTTCAACCTCCTGTGATTATACATAACTACAATGAGAAAAATCCCAGTATAACATCATGAAAGTTGCAAGGAAACAAAAAAAAAAAATATAGCTAATAACCTGAACCATCAGTTGACGAGTGCGACGAAGGCTCTCTGTGATGCTTTCTGCCGCAGATGTCATTCCAGCTTTTGTCCTGATAGAAATTTTAAAACCATACACTCTTAGTAACACTTCTTCTAGTAATAGAAATTTGGAAATTCATTTCTACCATCAATACCTATAACACAATCTTGCATAACAATTTTGAAAACGAATATACGAGAAAAATTTCACCGAAAGCTAACACATACTGTAAATTGCGCCTGCGAATTGTGGACTCTTCTCCACCTCCCAAAAGAAGCTCCCTCTACAATTGGCAATACCAAATAGAATATAAGGCCTTTCTTAATCACAAATTGCCTCAGACAAAGTGGAAATAAAAGGAAAACAACGGTGCCACTTTATGCATCAAAATGGGGATCACTAGCCAAAATATGCTTTTACGAATACATGCATATGTTGAAAAATTACATTTTATCAGATCAATTAGATGCCAACATATAATAATATTATACACACCAACAAGCAATTAAGCAAACAAAGTCCATTACCTCTTCTTGAGCAGCTTTCCTCATGTTTGCCTTTGCTTGCAAATTAGCATTTCTCAAACTTAGTCGCAAACTAGATAAAAAAACAAAAACAATGTTAGCAAACTATACATAAATCTACACAGTACATTTCTATACCTTTCGCTGCCCAAAATATGTAGGAAACTGAAAAATCACACCATAAATATAGGGACAAAACCTCAGATTGCATGGAAAGAAAATAATTCATTCCCGAAAATTCGATCAAATTCAAGTTATTGCATCCTAATATGCCAACATCTTCTTGGCAACGAAGCATAAATTAGGGCTAAACCAATCACCATTGCTAAAACAAAGACCAACCCACATCCACATATACATATAGAGAGAGAAATTGAGCCTTTTGGGTTACCTTTGGATTTGGGTTTTCCAAGATTGAAGCAAAGACTGAGCCTTTTCAACTTCATCAATTGTGGGTAGTTGTGGTGCCAATAGATCGAGCTTGAACTGCAATGATGTGAGCAAATTCAACCCATCTTGAGCCAGACTATTCAATCTGGGCAGTGAATTCTTTTCCTCTATGTGAGATCCTATTCCTGACTTTCTGTACTCTGAGATTGATTTGATGTGCTCTTGGGTTTTGCTGTGTGTTTCTTCCCATTCTTTTTTGGCCTTCTCAACTTCCTCCACCACCTTGTCCATTGAGAAGTTTTTGGTAGCAGAAAAGGGGAGTAATTTACCTCTGTGAAATTTTGTTGAAAAAGAAAACCAGTGGAACCGGTTGGGCCGGTTGGGCGGGGCAGAGGAAAATCGTTTAGGGTCGGTTGACAATTGAAATCTTGAAAGAAGAATAAAAGGTAAAAATCATAATTGTTCCCAGAATTTTGCTTTCCATTTTAATTTGTTCTTTAAACTTTCAATTGTCTTAATTTAGTATCTCAATTAAGCCTTTCTGTTTGTTTTTTTACCCTTAGATCAAATGAAAACTAGTCCGATCTGATCAATTTTCACCATTAGGTCATATGCTTCTATTTGATCTAACAATGAAAATTGACAAAATGACTTAATTGAGATGAAATTGATAATTAAGGGATTAAATTAGGACAATTAAAAATTTAAGGACCAAATTAATATTGAAATCAAAATTTAGGGACTAATTATGAAATTTATCCAAGAATAAACTATATAAATGGCCATCAAACTTTGACCATTATGTCAATTAAGTCTTTGAACTTTATTTTGTATCAATTGAATCTCTGAATTCGTTAAATATGTTAATTGAGTCTTTCTGTCTACTTCCGTTAAATTTTCTAACGAAAAGTGAAGAGTGTACTACTCATGTGACCAAGTTGCAACTCATTTGTGTCACGTAAGTGACACATTTTATTATTTTCTATTAAAAAATTTAACTGAGCCAAACAGAATAACTCAATTGACATAATTAAAAATTTTAGAGGATCATTTGATACAAGAAAAAAATCAGAGGTTTAATTAATATAAGAATCATAATTTGAAGGTTATATGTTTTAGAGTTATAGATACATAGAATTTTCAAATGAAATATAAACAATAACCTAATTGGTACCATTCTTTTGTAGAAATAACAGAAAGGGAATATCATGTCTTTATAATTTTTAACCTTGACCAATTGTTTTTGATAGCAATTAAAAATTTAAAGGAAAATCCAATCATCAAACAAACATAATAGATGCCATAAAAATTCATATGTGATTAGAAGAATCTCTATAGATCTAACCTTAAAGGTAATTCAAGCGAGAAGAGGTACGAACTGTAAGATGTTCTAAGTTTAAATCTTGGTAATATTTTAAGGTCAGATCATGAAGGATTTATTCCTTATAAATATCTTAATTCTGGCATAGATGATATGTCTTCAATCGAATCTGGGAAGAGATTAGTCGAGGTGTACGTAAATTAGTCCAAACACCTCTGACTATTGAAAAAAAAAACAAATAGATCTGTTTGTAAAATACCAAATCCATTCATTGAGGTCTAATTGAGTAGTTAAATTTTAGGCTGGTCTCTTTTTGTAGACTTATTTAGTGATAAGTCCATCAAAAAAACTTATTTAATATTAAATACATTTTGATATCTATTATAAAAAAATACCCTCATTATTTTAAGAGTTTGACTAAGGTGGTGTTTGATAAAACTGAAGTTCGAAAGCTGAAATCTGAAAGTTGAAAGTTGAAAATTGAATGCTGAAAGCTGAAAGTTGAAAGCTGAATGCTGAATTTATGAATTGTTTGATATTCATTGAAATTTAAGTACTAAATTGAACTAAACAGTTTGATAACTACACTGAGCTGGCGTTTGAAAATAAATTATTTTTTAGTTTTACCCTTCTACTCTTTAATTTGAAAATATTTATAAAATATGTAATAATATAAATCATAATAACTATTATTATATTGTAGTCTATATTTAATAAATATTTGATCAAAATAAATAAATAAATAACATCTGAATAACACAATAAATGAACAATAAAAAATTAAATAACATAATAAATGAATAATAACATTTGATAAAAAAAAGAACAATAACTAATAAATAATCAAATAATATTAAAAAAATACAATAAATTAAATTTCATTAACAATATGTGTGTGGGACATGTGTGTGTGCAATGCGTGCGTTTGTGTGTGTAATTATAATTATGTATGTATATTTTTGTTATAGACGACAAGGGAAAAAAAATAAAAAAGAGATCAATAAGGAGAATATATAGGTTAGCGGTTTTGAAGAGAAGACTAATTAGAATTTTAATAGGATTGTAAAATATTTCGGAGTATATTTATCATATTGTAAATATTATTAAAGATGGTTTTGCTAAGTGCTTTTAACTTTCAGAATTAAGTAAGGAAACTCCTACTTAGTATTGTAACTTATTTTTAAGGAGCACTTAACATATTAAGAGAGTTTAAATTTTAGTTATCAAATGGGCTTAATTAATTTTTGTTAAACATATTCATTTTAAGTGTTGAATTTAAGTTAACAAACACACCCTAACATTAAAATTTTCTTTCTCATATCTATCTATATTTATATATAGAATGAAACTATTTATTTCTCTCTCTCTCATTCATATATATAGTCCACATATTAACA
>CM042194.1:27126909-27160625 GCA_023539305.1 Ilex asprella
TATATATATATATATATATAGAGAGAGAGAGAGAGAGAGAGAGGAAAAAAAAGGAAAACAGAAATTTGTTGTTAAGGAGACTCGAAGGGCAGACCTCATTAAAGTCAAAAATTGTTCTCCTTGTTTCCAAAATTTTTAAAGAAAACTCTGAAAACAAGTTACACTTGTTTTCTGTTTCTTTGACTCAAATCTCATTTTTTTCGAAAATTTTAAGAACAGAAATGCTAAACAAACAGGTTTTAGGTGTTTTTGAAATTTTGAGAACAAAAAACTGTTTTGCAGAACATAACCAAACAGACCCTTAGTTTCTTGAAATTCAACGGTTCAGTAAGAGAAACTATGGTCCAGTGCCAGCACACCCCTTTAGGATATTGGGGTTCAATGCTATTATTTTGACTTCTCAAAGCAGGCAGGACCTGCTCAGGGCCAAGTAAAAGTAAGTCATATGTAACTGGATGTGCTTGGTTTATGCCCTGTAACATGTTACAGTATTGCTATTCCAACTCGATTTACGATACTTCGGTGGTTCTTCCTAACTATCCTCTCTTTGCCAAAAGGGCTTGTTTATTTTCCAATTTCATAGCAATAGTTCCCAGGACTTAGCCTTCCATGTGGACAAATGAAGTAGTGAATAGGCTTGTTGCTAGTTTGGAATCCAGCAAATTGCTAGTGTGCTTCCATTAATTTTCTATATATTCTGTTGTTTTGTGTTGAGATGTATTCTCTGCTGATGAGGTTTTTTCATTCTTTTCTAGATTTCTTTCGGAGTATAGATTTGATATCTCAAAGTTGGAGCCATTGGTGGCAAAGGTGAGTCAAGTATAAGGTATATTTTGTTTCGAGGGAAAAAACAGATGACAAGAAGGCAACATACTTTATTCCTGTTTTATTGGAAAAGTAGTAACCCGTGACAAGTTTTTTAGTCTATGTTTTCAATGCTTGAATGGTAGTTAGCTCTATCCTTTGCAGTGAATAATAGGCTTTGTGTATGTCATGCAGCCTTATTCTCCTGATAATCGTGCTTTAGCACGAGAATGCAAAGATGTGAAAATTGACAGAGTATATATTGGATCTTGTACTGGTGGAAAAACAGAGGATTTCTTTGCTGCAGCCAAAGTTTTTCTTGCTTCAGTAAGACAACTTATCTCTCATACTTATTATGTCCTTTTTGTCGGACTTATGATTGCATTATGCTGACAAGGTTAATATTTGAAAATCACACCTTCTGCTATATACTTTCATGGGTGGGGTTGCAATGCGATTTTCTCTTCCAGTGTTTATTAAAAAAAAGATAATGAAAAATGACTCTTTCTCAGCCAAATATCAGGGATGGATCTTGCCAAACTAAATGTATGGGTATTGTGTTGTTGTAACAAAAATAGCAGATTTTGCCGTTACTTTATGCTTCAATGTTAATGTTGGTGCATATGAACGAATTTATTATGCTTTATGTGCGCCATTCATTCTGTACATTGTGAATAGGATTTGTATCCAAACAATTGTATATTGATCTTTCTGTGGAATTGCTTTTTCTATTCGCATCATGTGCAGGGTAAAAAAGTCAAAGTTCATACATTCCTTGTGCCTGCTACACAAAAGGTTCGTAATGTTGGTCTTTTGGAGCCAACGGGTAATGTTTTCGCTGTCAGGATTGCGTACATATTGATCAACAAATGCTCAACGGTATTAAAATTATCAGGTGTGGATGGACATATATAGCCTCCCAGTGCCAGGTTCTGGTGGCAAGACTTGCTCCCAGATATTTGAAGAAGCTGGTTGTGATACACCTGCGAGTCCTACCTGTGGTGCTTGTATGGGTGGCCCTAAAGACACTTATGCACGCTTGAATGAACCTCAGGCAAGTGTTATACTTTTTTTTTTCCAATCCAAATACGAATTAACTGAACATGAAAATAATGACAGCAACTATGTTATGAGTCGGACTACACATCTTCCCTCTAGTTCACTCCTGAATATCATTTCTTCATATGTATAAAAAACTGTTCCAATGTATGAGCTGATTCTTACAAAGTATCTAGTTCACTCCTGAATATCATTTCTTCATGTGTATAAAAAACTGTTCCAATGTATGAGCTGATTCTTACAAAGTATACAACACTGCTTGTTTTCAGAAAACAGTGGGCTCTCCATAAATGTTGCACCTTAGCTATCCGTTGTCTGGACTGGCAGCTAGTTTTTCAATCCTCTACATTATATTGAGTTCATGCACCTATTCTTTTTCCTATTGCAGGATTACAATTATATTAATGACGATTTTTTCTGGTGCTTCGAATAGTAAATTTTGGTAGCACCATCGGTTTACAACCTTTCCTTCCTTTTTCATTGCAGAAAATATTGGGTGTATTGTGACATCTTTTCATCATAATTATATCCGTCATCTATCTTTGTTTTATGGTTGCTGCTTACAGTACACGACCCGGAATGGGCCATCCTTTTCATCTTCTAATCACAATTTTAATAGCATAGCTTTTGTCATATTAGTCAAAATGACCTCATCTAACAGCTTGAACACATATCACTTTTTGAATCGCATGAGGCTAGTGAAACAAGTTAGATCCACCATCTGGTGTTCCTATCTATGAGATCAAGATTCCACGGTCTCCAGTTAAACATAGAAAATAACCATTTGGAAGTTATAACGTGGTAAAGTAGGTTCGCCCCCCCCCCCCATTGAAAGGGGCATGTGGTGTACAGTTATCGTGGCACAAATATTAAATCTATGTGTCTCTAATTCGGCTAGCTGTTGGGCTGAAGGCTAGTCGGAGTTTGATGCAACGAATCTAAGAGGTGGTATAGTTGAAGCTGCCAGCTAGGCTAGCTGTTGAAGTCTCTACATAGTCATATCAACGACCTGTGATTGAATCTCACCTTTCATCTAGCTTGAGAGGTTTTTTGGACAGGGGGATAATTCCACATTGTAGCCCGCCATTTGACCAAGGAAATGTCAGTTACCTGATAATCCAACCTTGTGTCCAAGTGAAGATTGAACTAGAGGTTAGGGCAGTGGGTTGTCTTGGTATGGCAATTTTGTTCCTTTCCCTCCTTGCCCATCCCAGCCTTTTTTCTCATGTATATGCTTTATGGGAAGTCTTCTTGGTGCCTCTGTTATAGCGTGCCTAGATTAAACATATCTTAGTTCCAATGGTTGGGCCACAGTAAATGGCTATTCTGGCCCTCAAACCTTAACCCGTAATGAAGGTGGTCTTTGGTACCACTGTAATGCAATTTTATCAAAACTCGCAAACTTGAGATGCGAAAGAGCCATTAAGACAAGTTCATCTTCTTCCTCAGGGCTAATTGCGAAAAAGAAATTAGGCAATTCAGAAACAGAAAAAGTATGAAAGAAGCTAGTTTGATCTTGATCCTTGTGGTAGACTCTCAACTTCAGTGGAAAAGGAACATAAGAACCTTCCAATACTGATTGCTGAAGTTCTTTTGCCTGGTCTATTAAATGGAGGGGATGTTGGAATTAAGTGGCATGAAACTATAAAAATTTCAATTGAGTAGTATTTTGTATATGAACAATTTGGGGCTTCTTAGAAGAATCTTAAGAAAATGTAATTGATAAAGTATAATACACTATGCCGGACTTGATGGACTGCTTTTAATTATTTTTCCGTTTATTTTGCAACAACATAAATTGATATATTAAAGGTTAATGCTTTGTCCCCGAAGGATAAAAGTCTTTCGCCATTGAGCTTAAAGATCCTAATCCGAAATCATGTATTGGTATTCTTTGTGGTAGATTGTGTGGCAAAGTGTAGTTCTGCTGGTACTGAAGAAGCACGGATTTGGTGCGAGATGCGAGTATAATTTGATATGGATTCAGCATAACTAAAGAAAATAGAATATAGAGAGCTGTATCCGTTTATGAAAAAATATTTTACATTTAAATGTTATCAGGTAATTTGATGAATATATTTTTAAGTAAATCCCTTACAATAATTGGAAAAATAAGCACTTTTTTTTTTCATTTTTAAAAAAGTAAATGAACGTGACTAAGTAAGAAATCAAAACCAACATTTAACTAGTTAGTTTGATTAGAAGTCCTTCTTGTCAAGAGATTATATTTAATTTATCCATTGTACATATAGATAATACTTAAAAAACACCCAACTTCCTTCGAAATCATATGGATTCTTATTTAGGTATACCGATGTAAGGGAATTCGAGAAGACAGGTAAAGATTACAGATAAATATATCTCCTTCCATAGTCTAAGAATATTCATCTTTGATAACTGTAGAAGTATCCAAGATGTATCTTAAAAGAAATAAAGAATTTATTAATTGCATATGTGTGGTGTGTATTTGATATATATCCTTCAATATACAACGAGTATTGTTTTCGATATAGTATTCAATATGGATACTTTGACCTAACCGAAGTATTCATATCCGTACTACATAGGTACTAGAATATAATTGTCAAGGAAGAACGAAAACCTTGAAGGAATTGTGTGCACTAGAATATAGGTGTTTCACTAGTCCCTTTTTTGTGACTATAATGGCTGGCTCAGTATATTCACATTCTGGGATAGTGCCTGATTTTTGTGTTTTGCTGGTTATTGCAGGTCTGTGTCTCCACCACAAACAGGAACTTCCCTGGTCGCATGGGGCACAAAGAAGGCCAGATTTATCTGGCCTCTCCATACACAGCTGCAGCATCAGCTTTGACTGGTTTCGTCACTGATCCTAGAGAATTTTTGCAGTAAGGCAATTGATCTTCATGTGCTGTGACTACTCAGTACCATTGTGTAAACACTAACTGCTCGGACTCGAATTGTGGCATTGGAGCTAGTATCAGGTTCTGTTTATCTACACCCCAACTTTCCTTGTATGTTGTGATCTAGAAAGTATCTACTGCATTGGTTTTGTGAGAGATGTAATTTTACAAAGAAACGAAGATAGAACACGAGTAAATGGTTATGCTGTAACAGTGAGATGACGATGCATATGTAAAGCTTTCCCTTCTTGGTTTATTTACTTACATATGGATGAAGAGAGACTACATCTAGTATTTACTGTAAACAACTTGGAATTTGGAATCAGAATGAAGTTTCTTTCCAACAGTTAGTAGAAATTGTGAGCAAGTTGCATACTTGTGTACGAGTTGAACAAATTTTTAAAGAAAAGATGCGAGGAAATGAAACAGGAATTAGCCCTAAAAAGTCTTGTGGATGTGAATCTGAGGACATGTTTCTCTGATGTCTTCAGGGATATCTATGAATATCATCTCATTGATCTCAAAAACAGATTGGCATAGTTTTTTGTCTGTCTTGTTGCTTGGAGTTGCTCCCAGCACTAATAACAGCAATAAGTTGAATCTTTTTCACTTTTGCAATGTTTAAGTATGTACAAAAGTTGCTGTACATTGACCTGGAATTGGGACATGTGACTGTTTAGTTGCTGATAGTAGGTCCTTAACAAGATCATATGAACTCTACATTGTGAGGTGGAGCACATGGCATTGAACCAAACCCTTTGGTGCTATCCCATGGGGGTTTATCTGGTAAACGAGACGGAGATATTGAGTGCTTCACAAGAATTAAATGGGTGTTTTATGAAGCTTAGATACCTCTTAATTAGTAGTTAGAGCTAAAAAAGATATAACGTGTCCTAATTTTCACCCCTACTCTTGAGTGAGATTTAATAACAGCCTTAGTTAACTTAAAGCCCCTTGTGTTCTATTATTTTTGTAGTCCTTATTATTAATCATGGAATAAAACTCTTTTTTGGGGGGAGGGAAAAAGGAAGTTTGAACCCTTGACCTCAAGAAGACAAAACTTTCACAAGGTAAAGAGTATCATTGAACCAAAGACTTATTGGTACATGGAATGAAAGTCTTCATTTCCAAATTCGAATTCTGGTATCTTCTTATTCAATTTATGGAGAAAAGTGAGACTGAATGCATAATTTGAATACATCAACGTGATGAAAGTTAACAAGAGTTTAAAGATTTAATAACCACCAACAATAGAATGATTTGAGTTCTTAGTACAACTTTTGTGCTTTCAAAAGCCAAATGAAACATGTATATTCATACCAAAATAATGACAATGAGAAAGAAAAGGGAAGAGAGGCCTGATCCACAACATGCTCCAACTTCCATCAATGTGCATTCCACTATTTGGGTGGGTTCGGGTAATGGGATCCGGGTTGTTCAAAGGAATGACCGACCCGCACTGCCAATGGATGGGCTGTGGAACCGGGTACCAAGGCTTTTTCTTCCCGGAGGCTTACCACAAATACATTGGCACTCATATCCATATATGTTGCCAAAGCATGAGAACAACCCACTTCCACCATCAGTGTTCCGCCGTGTATGCTGACTAGTCGACCGGAAGCTACTCGAGGACAACCCACGATCATACAGTGGCGGTAGCTCCGTCCGCCACCTCTCGAGCTTGGACCTAAGCCCTTCAACACTCTCATCTAAACTCCACCCATCAAGCACGGAGCTCCGTTCCTCATCTAACGGGTACTTGTTCCGGGCCATAGCTGCAGCCACCTCTGATGGCGAGGGGCCCACTTCTGATTCGGACCAAATAGAGTTCGCCTTTTGTGGGGGCCCAAAAATGAATTTACCATTTGTCGACGATCCTTTTGGGCCTCCCAATTCGTTTATACTGTATTTTGAAATGGGCTTTCCAATTGTCGCAGGCTTTGTTATCTCTATTGGAGGCCCAATTTCTAACCCAGTAACTTTTGTAATGGGCTTTTCATTAGCTATCATCTTATTTGTTGGTGGATCACTCTTTTTGGGCTCGAGTTTTTCATTGGGCTTTTCATTTTTAACCTCGATTTTTGATGGATCTTTGATACTGAGAACAGAATAGCTAATTATCGAACTGGCTTTACCTTTTGGGCCAATATGGCCTTTTAGTTCCGATGGATCTTTGCTACTGACAACAGAATAGCTAAGTATCGAACTGGCTTTACCTTTTGGGCCTTTATGGGCTTTTGGTTCCGAACTGCTAATTACCGAACTAGCCTTCCCTTTTTTACTTTTGACCTTTAAGGGGTCACCAGCTTCTGAGTCATTGATTATGGAACCAGGCTTTGCATGAAAATCCTTCTGTGGAATTGCAACAATGGAGCTGTTGGTCATGGAGACATTGTCAAATGTTACGCGTTCGCTCCGTTCGCTTCTTGTACGACGTAGTATGGGCTTCACAATTAGTGGCTGATCGTTATTTTGATTCTGCTGCTGCTGCTGCTGCTGGTGTGGATCTTCCTCCCCCATCAAATCACGGAAACCGACGGCCGAGGCGCTTAGTTGGGTGTACAAAGGCATACTTCTCATGGAGCTATCAAGCACTGTCACACCAATGTTCAATATCCCCTGAGGACGGCCTGATGGACGACGAACCTGAAACGCAACATAGATTAGACATATGATTCGTAGTTCACATCTGGTCCGCTATGAAATGAATTTCAATCCTAGAATCAACTTAATCATGTAAGTTCATAACCTTAACCTATTCCCATTTTGGGTTGCTCGGGCGTGTACTTTTTCGGGTAACACCGGATGTCCTTATGTCCATAGTCTCATCAAAGTTTTCGAGAATCAAGGTTAATTTCAAAACCATATAAATAAACTTAAAGCATGATTTGAACCAACGATTCTAAATCCTCCATCAATTCATCTAACCCAGTAAGATTCATTAAGGGGTGTGTATTGAGGATGATAAAGTATATAAAAATTTTGAAGAAACATACCTGAAGAGCAACAAATCGCATTCCGAGATGGTGATGGTGGTGGTGGGGCCGAGTTGGAGGTGGGATAAGGTTACCCACCAGGATACGAACCGTCCCCACAAGGGTGTCACGGAACCAATGTACAGCATAGATCTCGATCATGACTGCTGAAGTGTCGAGGCGGAGGAACTCCTCATCCACACGGAATACAAACTTATCATTCCATGTTGGGTTGTTGAAGCCTTCATCATCCACCCGGGTGGAGAGCTTCCGGTTCGGGTGGACCCACGCGGTGGCATAGGTACGCATTTTCTTTGACACCGGCTCCAAATCTTGAGCTGATATGACATTTATTTCCAAAAGTTGAAATGGCTTCAAAATAGCCATCTTAATTATCGACGTTAATGATGGTGATGGTGGTAGTGGTGGCGGCGACTATGGTGACGATAATTATTACAATGGAGTGTTAAATTAATCAGATTGTAACAATTATGATCGAGAGATGATTGAAAGAGACAATAAAATTTCCCGCCCGTCGTCCGAAGATGGGACGACGAGAGAGAGGCTGGCATCAACGGGAGGAAGATACCTAGCAAAATGGGAGGGTCAGGAGAGCCTCTCCAAAAAACATCAAATTTTGCGAAGACAAAGGGAGATACAGTTAATACATTTTTTTTTTTGACCGTTGTATCTGGTAAAGTTGGGGGGTTGTGATCTTATGAGCACATGTGTCTAATTATGGGGTAGTGCCATCAAAATTCTCAGGCTGAATTTTAGGTGACAAACTTGTTATTATGACATTTAACATACCCTTTTGTGAATATAAAAATGTGGGTGTGTTAGAGATACTAGAAAATTCGGATAAACGAATCCAAACCACAGTTTGAGTGATCATTTCAAGGAAGGCCTAAAATCAGGGTGTCACTTTCAAACAATGTTTACTAAGGTCTTCCAGTAAGAGCTCTTTTGTAATTCTCCCCGTACTCTATGAACTCGTTTGGTTGCCTTATTAGAGATGAGGTAAAAGAGAAGCCTATGAAGTAGTTATGTATTAACTGTCAAATATCGAATAATTTTGTTCACAATCCACACACTACGATTAGGAATGCAATACATAAAATTCCCGACATCTCGTAAAAATAGAATCTAAATATAAAATGCATACTATTTTACTATAAATAATTGTCAAAATGAATTTAATTCTTTTAACGAGTTTGGGGACGATAAATAAGCCAGTCTAGAAAATCATTTCGAAAAATTGAACCTTCTCGAATCTTCACCAGCGGATCAACCAAATAGATATACCATACAAAAGTAAACCACTGATGCAATTCTTCACAAATTCTCATTAAAATTTCATTCCATCAGCTCAATAGTTCCATTCATGAATAGACCGATGGAGTTCGGAAAAATACAATATAGACTGGACCCAGAATTGCATATAAACCATTCCATTAGAAAGTCTACGTAGTTGAACAGAAAAATTAATCAGCCATTACCCCAAAAAGAAAAGAACATTATGGTTGCATCTTCAGAGTATTGAATTGGAAAACCTAAAAATATTTTTGGCCCTCAATAACTATAAAAGGACAATGTATCTGAACCAAAATGACTTGAGCAAAACTTGTCTTCTATGCTTCAAAAGATTTGAGTTGTTGTTGTTCAATCTGATGGATTCTGTCCATTTCTTCACATTTGATGGTTACCTGAGAACACTCTGTCCTGACGGGGACCTTGTCGGTAGAAACCATTCCCTCTTGGTCTGTGGTAGTCACGGTCATCTCCATCTGGACCACTTCCCCTGCCAGAACTCCGAGCACCAAAACGACCCCTTGATGCATCCATTTGGTAGCTACCCCTGCCTCTACCTCCTGCTCAGAGCAATCCAATTACCGAAAATCATGAACAAGAAAATCCTTTTATGTTCAGTGGAAGCAAGGTTTCTAATGATACAGAAACTATTACACTCAATTATAAGATTCAAAATTATTCCCAACATTCAAAGGCAATTATTTCTGGCGCTGAGGTTGAATGAAATTTTTTCTTGGCATCTAATTGCACAGGTAAATTTTAAGGAAAAACTCTTTTCAATTTTCCTTTTTAGGTAACAAATGAAGCTCAGGCAGCACATGCAATCAAAGTACCATATGCTCAGTGCATCAAATAACAGGTCCTATTTAAATGCAAGAACAACCACTTCGGACACAACTTGAACTATGGAGAGAATCATATTATATTTTCCACTTAAGGCAAATATAATATGATTCTCGTGACAATGAGACGACAACTGGTTCAATATTCAGAAAATTACTTAATTTCATTACAATAATTTAAAAAGGATTGAATTGCATACTGCCTCCTCGAAATGAATTGTTTCGGTTTGCTCTTCGACCTTCAATGTATAGTTGGTGTCCAGCAATCTGAACAGTAGATGCCTACAAAGCAATCAACGAAACACTTCAAGCCACCATTACACAAAATGCAAGCTAAGAAAAATAAATAAAAGGATCGGGGTCAGCTACAAAAGTTGAAGCAAAACGAAAACCACTCACCATAAAAGTAAGTCGATTTTGAATTTGAGAGGTTGACGGAGGAGTAAAGTTATGGACCAAAATAATTCAGTATTTAGCTTAACAGTTGGAACTTAAACACAACTCTAAACAAGATCAAACACAAAAACAAAGATTGCAAAAGCTTGTAAGATTCAACGCGAGTTGCTAGAGTTGAAAAACCTCTGATAGGTGTAACAGGCACAGTGGAAAAAAATTGCAATACCTATGAGTGTACTACGTGGAGTGTTACAGCTTTATAAATCTACGACACAGGCTTTTGACTTATTGATATTTACATATACAGACCTCTACAGCATTCTGAACACCAGTGGTATCTTCAAATTCAACAAATGCATACCGTACATCAATATCCTGCATCAATGTTATACATAAGTTCAGAATCCTTTGAGGCAACAATGCAGTGGGGAAGTTGAAAGAGCATACCTTCCGGGTTCTAATGGCCACACCATCAGGCTTGAGTCTACCAAATTTCTTAAATTCCTCCCCAATTTCAGAAGCAGACATGGAAGATGGCACGTTTCTCACGTAAACGGACTTTATTTCAACTGAGTATTGAACATGTAGAAACTCAGGAGGCAGCATAACATTACCCAAAGACACAGATGAAAATGCACGTGCATGCATAAACATGATATATCCATTCGAGAAGGTAAAATAAAACTATCCATGTTGTGCTTATGTAGAAAATTACCAAGGTAAAAGTAGGGGTGCAACTTGGACGGGTTAACCCAAACCCAACCCGAGTCCAAACCAAATTTTTCAATACATGGGTTGAGGTTTTTAATACTTGGATTGGGCTTGCACAAAAAATTCTAACACGAGTCAAACTTGGGCAATACTCGAGTTGGGGCTTCATGTTGATGGGTTCAACCCGTACCAAACCCAAGTTTTTATGGAATCGGTTTCATCCCAATTTCAATCTGAGCTCAACCCAAAATTCCAAAAATAAAAAAATGCACACATATAGAGAATGTTGGGGCATCTGCGCCTCACTTCTTTTCCATTGTTATTTTTATTTTCTATTTTCTAATTAGCTTTGATTAATGGGAGTTATAGAATCTAAATTCAAATTTGATGCTGAACACAAAATTAACAAACTCAAAAATTTAATCACGGGTTGGGCTCGGACTGGAGTTGTGGGGGTTGATTTGGGCTCGGGTTGAAAATTTCATATCTTGGGTTGACCCCTCAACTCGCCTAAGTTGTACCCCAGGTAAAAGGTAAAAATAAGAACAAAGAGAAAATAGAGAATGAGGAACACTGTGTATAGTCCTAAAGAGATTCCTTAGGAATTTTTTTGTTTGTGAATGTATCAGAGAAAAGGATATATGGATATATCATACAAAAATGTAAGAGTAACATTAGTATGTTAGAAATAAAGAAGGAAGTCGGGAAATATTTATAATTCACACAATGCCAAATCCTACACTCGTGAGCAAGTTCTTCTATTAACGGAAGTAAAAGAGAAAATTATCTTATACAAAGAGTCGCCCCAAAATATGGATTATTCGAAAGTCGCTTATATAAGTGATAATAAAACATGAGAAACACTGGGGAAAGTGTCACCTTCATCTTCCACTACTGATACCTCCTCCGCAGCCTCTGCCTCAGACCTTTCAAGAGCAATTGGCCAAGCAACCTGCTGATGAGTAGAGAGTTCTGGTACATGATGCCACTCAGAAGCAGGCGTTGTCTTGTTAAAAGAGGGCTGACGGGGTACTGAAGGTGCAGATTGTCCTTTAGCAACCTGTATATTCCCATGACAATCAAACACGAAAAGTCAGTCGCCAGATGATGTATGGTGACTCACTACATATATTTTGGGGGGTTTGTAGATCATACAATAGAAGCATAAGTGTGCTTCTGGGGCTCCCCAACAGGTTCTTCAACAGGTGAGAGATGGTCTTTCACAGGGTTCATTATACTCTGAAGAGAACCATTTGCTTGTACTGCAAAATTGTCTTCAAGAACGTTTTCAGCTTCAGGGACTTGCTGCAGATCTAGGAAACTGGAGCTGTCAACTGGATCATTTTCATGGATATTAGCTGGAGCTACAAATCCGGCCGCTTGGAGATCTTCACCGAACATGTGATTGGAAACTGCAGAGGACATTACTATATTTACCAAACTAAGATTTTAAAAATAATCAGTGTTGCACTAATTGCCACATTTTCCATATAGAAATGATTTAATATGAATTCAGAGGAAGTTTTAGCTTTTTAGGTAAATGCTTTTAATATCACACTTATAGTGCAATGGTGAAATGATCGAGCTAATAACCGCAAAGTTGCGACAGGAACCTGAGGCAGCGGCGTTGTGTGCATAAGCCAAAGGTTAGGCATGTATGCAGTCCACCCCTCCCAACACTCTTGGCAGGGGACAAACTGTTTATGACTCAGTAGTCAACATATTATGTGATATTTTTACCATTGAAGAACATATTGCCTTTTGTTTGATTGGTCAAATATCTTGCATTGAAAAGGAAGAGTATAATTTTGCATACGTTAGATGAATATACATGCAAAATTTAACTAGGTTGCTTTCTTTCTCTTTAAGATGAATCACACAATCAGTACTACAAACTCAATGACAAAAATCCTCTTCAAAAAAATGCAGCTACTTTTTGGAATATTCTAGGACTTGAGGTCCAATCATGATACCTTGTTCCTGAATAGCAGTTGAAGTATTTACTTTGGAATCAAGATTGCTTTGGGCAAAATAGGCTACTGGATGCTGATTAATTGGATCATCTTCAATGAAGTGAAAAATATCATTAAGAACGAAGTAGCCTTTCTCCTGGGGTGCAAGGAAAAAAGTTTGTACAAATTTCCGCCGGCCATTAAAATGCTTTATATGAACAGAACCCGAAACCATCACCAGAACGCCTCCATTCCAAGACTCTAGGGAATGTGCTGTCTTGATTTCAATCCCGGTATAGTTGAGTGACATGACAAGGGTATGAATTTGCTGCCAAGAAGAAAAGGAACGCAAAACCTATATTACTTATATGTACATAGACCATAAAACAAAAGCAAAAAAAATTGTGTTGGGGAGGGGGGGGGGGGGCCTTGGGGTGGAGGGATAATAAAATGCAGAATGTGTACCCGAAAGAAAATGCACCCTAGAGTTATAGCTTAACAGTTTAAAAATAGCACATAAAAGAAACAAATTGTGAAGCATACTACTCTAGTAGACAGCTATTATGGGAAGGATAATTGTACGAAGGCATGTATTATGTTTGCTAAAAGTATGGGGCATTACATCCAAATAGGTCTCAATTGGGAAATTATAACATTCCGTGTGCTATTAAAACCTATAGCTAAAAACTTATTTCCATGTTTTCAACTCCGAGAAGTTGACAATAATGAAAGTGACATGCGAGTTACGCGGACAATAGCAAGCTAGCCACATGGAAGGCTGATTGACACAAATAAAATAAAAGGGAAAAACAAAGTAAAGGTGTTTATCCATATAGCAAATTCAAATTTAACCAGTTGTAATTAAGTTTAACCTTTCATAGCAAACCGAATTTAACCTTCTTGCTTGACTTGTATTCAATTGTTGAGGACCTTCGCATCTATCCTTATAGCATTTGCAAATTTAACCAGTTGTAATCAAGTTGAAAAAGAACAGAGCCATTTGACAAGCTACTTTGAACAGCGCTTGCATTGAACTTGTAGCATGAGCCTAAGACATTCCACCACAAAATCTCCCTTTTACTGCATTAGTTTTGGACAGTTTTAACCCCACCACTGTCTACAATCTCAGCTCCCTAACATTCAGAGAGAGAAAAAAATTACTAAACATTATTTGACTTGCAGTTTGAATAATTTTTGGAAAATCCATATTCAGAGAGTCGTTTTAAAGCATAATCCTTATTCACACGTACTCACTTCAAATTACTGTGAGTGCTTGGTGAAAAATCATGTTCTTAATGCCATAGACACCCAAAGATGAATATCATCCGTGTATTTATACTTAGGTTGTTTTTATCCAGCAACTTCCTATTAACTATGATAACTAATTATTTTTAGTCTTTGACAAAACCAAACAGAGTCTTTTTTTTCTTTGGTAAAAGAGTGAATCTACACCATGAGTCTGGGAATTGGAGTAGGCCTCACCATGGTTCAAAGTCGCGGTATCGGTCATTAACTCGGAGGACACTGATACACATCGGTCGCGGCATCGCGGTGCAGTATCGGCCAATACGTTCAAAACGCTAGATAGAAGCTCTAAAAAATTTTGAAAAAATCATAAAAAAATCTAAAAAATATAAACATCATTATTCATGTATCATATGTCCATAATAAATTCAAAAATACATTAATCATAATTAAAATGAAACATAAGGGCGTTACCGAAAATATTGATCATTATCAATATTCAACTTATTGAAATTAAAATATTGATATATCTAATTATTTCAATAAATAATACAATAGAACATAAATTTTAATTATAAAATTTAAAATATTTGATAATCTATCTTTGATCGAAGTATTTTTGGTCTAAGTATAATATTTTAAACTTAAGAGGTCTAAGTAATATATATTTACAAACTTAAAGGGGTCTGAATGTAATTTATTAATGAATATATTTACAACAGTACGTACAATTTTAGGGTTTATGTGTAATATTTTAAATATTAGGAGTTTAAGTAATTAAATAACAAACTTTAAGTGGTGCAGGTGTAATTATCCAAAAAAAGTCACCGACAGAGTCTTTAAAAGACTCTATTTCTTCATAGTTCATGTGTATCAATCAACCAATCGATCGATCGATCGCGAGAGAGAGAGAGAGAGAATCTGAGAGTGGATTGAAGAACCCATCGGCGATCACCGAAAGACGGCTAAGGCCGAAGCTGTTGGGTTGGTTTTCTACAATTCTACTTCGCTAATCTATCGCGATTCGCGACTGGTTCGCAACTAAGAAAATAAAAGAAAAAAATAGAAAAAGAAGAAGAAGAAGATGAAGTGGTATGGGGATTTCTCTGATATGTATTCAATTTTACAGGTATGTCATACAAATGCTTACAATCTTTGTTGCAATAGACATTTGATTTTCGGACTGGTTGAGGGCTTTTAAACAGTGGGTCTTGAAGTTATTCATTTTTTTCCTTTTTATTTTGGATTCTTGCTATTTGTTCGAGATTTTGGGGATTTTTTACAAGATTCAGCTCATACCGAACCGATTCCGCTATGAATCGTCCGATTCATACCGAGTTGCTCCGATTTATGTCGATAAATCCGAGTCTGACCGAGATATCGCCGAGTCTGACCAAGATATCGCCGACTCAAGTGAAAATCGAGATTTTTGCATAACATGTATCGATATCGGATCGGTAGGGGCCGAGTCGGATACGACTCGGATGAGTCATATCGGACTCGGCTGATACCTTGAACCATGGGCCTCACAGCCAAGAAATTCACCCTTGAACAAATTGTAAAGAAATAAGTTTTAATAATCATTTTTCAAATGATCCATTCCACTGCATTCTTGTCATTTCCTTTCTCCCTCCATAAATTTTACACCAGCTCATGCACACGTTCAAGGTCATAAAAGTATCAGTCATCGATTTGGAGGACACTAATAAACATATATCGTGGCGTTGCGGAGCAATATTGGGAAATTCATATGAAATTATTGATAGAAGTTAGACATGACAAGAGAAATTCAATCTATATTGTGATGTCGCCAAATGGTATCAGACAATATGTTGCGCAAGTCGATAACACAATGACTCAAAATCTCTTTGAGTTAACTATGAGTCTCGCTTGGCTTGCAGTTCAAACAGATCATGTAGTGTTATTGGAAGGCGAGTCGTAGTAGTATCAAACTCAGCTGATTCTTTCAAGCTGATAATGCATGACAGGGGTAGGATGATCCGAAAAATAACTTATGAAATCAAAATCCCAATTAGTTAGAAACTGGTCTTATTATTTAATCCTAGCAGAACATTTAAATTTAATTTTGAGAAACCATACTCTTGTTCAAATTATAAGATGACATCAAAAGAGTTCAAAATAGAAAATGCCATCCCTAATATCATCGCCATTTCATAGTGCTCCCTTTCATGATTGCATCAAGTCCCCTTAAAAGGTGCACAGGGCAACTTAGATACCCAATATGACAAGGAATTGCTCCAACTGCAACATCTCCCATGCATCCAAGGGGCAGAATCCTAATATCCAGTGCTGTTGTGAATTAACATACTACTGTTCCATTACTGCACTAAACCCAAAGCAACTTTTTTGTCATCTAAAATCATTCATTCATTCTTGTTACTCAACCTCTCTTTCCCATAAGTAATACATACACACCTCTGTAACCTCGCACCTTCCTCTTCAAGAATTATAGGAATAACCACTCAAGCTAGCATCTGGAGGTATTGAACATGAATTAGAAAATATGGAAATGTTCAACAACAAATGGTTTTTAATACAATTTACGAGTCTTAATCATCTCTAATTCCTTTAAATTCACATTAATATGTAGATTAAAACTCCAAGAACGCAGGAAAATTTACTCCAACAAAACCAGTAAAATTTTGTATAGCAAAAAAAACGTAGTTCATTACAACTGTAGACTTCTTTTATCAATTGTTAGAAATAAGAATTGACCTTCTTAACTCACCCCTCATCCTTGACCACTCATTTCACATTGTACTCTAAATTTTTTTTCCATTTCATCTCATTAAAACTAATTGCATGCCGAAGCAAATCTCAAATTCAATTGCCAAGCATAATCCACCAATATAATACCAGTAACATTAATTCCACATAAAAAAATTCTGTAGTAACTATAAATGTGTGTGTATTCACGCATATATATACAAAATCAATAGCAATTACCAGCATTGCCGAGGCAGTCTCTCTAGTGTTTCCATCAATCCGAAGCATCGTGCTTGCATCGTTATAAAACTGGTGAACAAAATCAGGCTGAGTCTGAAGCATATTGTAATACTGCCCCACAAAGTACGTCCCAACCTTCAAAAAAAGAGCGTAGTTTAGTGAGAGAAAGTAAACGGATAATACCGAGTATGTGTGTGTATACAGATGTGAATGCATAGGTCTAGAGAGAGAAGACGAAGGACCTGAGCAGCAGTAACAGGAAGGTGAAACGGCGTCGTCATTGGAAACCTTAAACCCGAAAGAAACTCCAATTCAAAACCTTAGATCAGCAATGCGACTCGAGATCTGAAAAGTCCAAACCCTAGAATCACCATTACGTTTACATGTAAAGCTGATAGGAAAAAAAATCTCCGCAGAGAGAAAGACGAGAATCTATACGGAGAAAGTGAATATTTAGAGACAGAGAGAGAAAGGTGTTAGACTTATAGAGGCAGTGAGATAAAGTAAGGAAACCTAGTGTGTGTGTGTGTGTGTGTCTGCTCTTCTCTTCCTCCAGTGGTTCTGAGCTGCGGCTTTTGTGTGCTTGTGTTACGGCTGTGGTTCGCCGTCACCACAGACGCGTATGACGTGGACGCACATTTTGGCAGAGTTTTTATTAAAAAAAAAAAGAGAATTACACCCAGATACCTTAAAGTCTGTCACTTAATCACTCAGACCCCTGACATTTGAAATATTATACACAGACCTCTTAAAGTTTGTACGCACGTAACACTTAGACCCCTACTGTAAATATGTTCGTTAATAAATTAAATCTAGACTCACTTGAAGTTTGTACACATATAATACTTATACTTCTTAAATTTAAAATGTTATATTTAGACTAAAAATACTTCAACCAAAGATAGAATATCAAATATTTTAAATTTTACAACCAAAATTTATATTCTATTATATTATTTATTGAAATAAAATTAAAAATAAAAATTCAATTTTTTTTAAAAAAAAATTAATTAATATACAATTATACTATCTATTGGAATAAAATAAAAAAAATCAAATAAGGGGTCTAAGTCACTCTTAATAGAACATGAATTTTACAACCAAAATTCATGTTTTATTATATCATTTATTTAAATAAATTAAAGATAAAAATATATTTTTTAAAAAAACACGTAGTTAGTATACAATTATAATATCTATTATAATAAAACTAAAAAATTAAATAGGGGTCAAATTGTAATAAACATAATATTTTTTATCTTCAATTGGGATAGTTTGGTATTTTAATTTGGTCGTTTAAATGACTAAATTAAATTCCAATAAACAATATAATTGTATACTAATTACAAATTTTTAAGAACTATTTTTTATTTTATTTTAATAAATGATACAATGGAACATGAATTTTAATTGTAAAATTTAAAATATTTGATATTCTATCTTTGGTTGAAGTATTTTTGGTTTAAGTATAATATTTTAAATTTAAGGAGTCTAAGTAATATATGTTTATAAAATTTAGGGAGCATGCGTGTAACTTATTAATGGATATATTTACAGCAGAGGTTTAAGTGTTATGCGCGTACAAATTTTAAGGAGTCTGAGTCTAATATTTCAAATGTTAAAGAGTCTGAGTAATTAAATGACGAACTTCAGGGAGTATGAGTGTAATTCTCCCAAATAAAAAACAAAAGGTAAATAACACCTACCACTATTTAAATTATAAGATAAATTACACTAGAGGTCCTCAAAGTATGAGATTTATCTCATTTTAGTCATAATATTTCAATTGCATCATTTTTTTTATCAGTTCAATTGCATCATTTTAGTCTCTGAAATATTGAGTATATTTCTATGTAGTTTTTCAGACAATTAGCATCCAGATTGCTAACGATTTTTTATTATAAACTTGTCATATATTACTTAAATATAGATAAAAAAATAATTTAGATAACTCTTGATTAAATTTTTATCTAAATTTTGGTCAAAGAGCTACCCAAATTACACATTTTATATTATAAACTATCTAAATTTCAATTAAGAGTTACTCATATTATACATTTTTTGTCAAGAGCTCTCTAAATTTTAGTCAATAGCTACCCAAATTATTTTTTATTCAGATTTAGGTATCACGTAACAAAGTTGATAATAAAAAACTATTAACAATGTTGTCTAATTAAGGAATCACATAGAAAAATATTCAATACTGACGAGCCCGAATTTAACTGGTATAGGCCCAATGAACTGAGAAAAGGCCCAAATATGTAGGACCCACGAAAGAGTCCAAGTCGTCAAGACCCATGGAGCTGGGTCCACCCGTCAAAGAGAGTTGAATAGTAAAATCGGAGTTGAATAGTAAATTGGAGGTGAATAGTGAAATCGGAGGTGAATAGTGAAATTGGAGGTGAATAGTGAAATCTGAGATGAATAGTGAAATCGGAGGTGAATAGTAAATCGGAGGTGAACAGTGAAGGGAGTCCAAGGAGATCAAGTGGCCAACGCCCAAGCTCCTCCAAGAAGGCGCCGCCCAAGCCTCCAAATGGGGCGTCGCCCATGTCTCCTCCAAGCCAAGTGGATGCCGCCTATATGGCTCCAAGTGGGCGTCTCCCATATGGCTCCAAGTGGGCGTGGCTTGCCCCTTGGTCCTCTCCTCCTTGCTCTTTCATACTCCAATTCAAGTCCAAGTCACACTAGCTCAAGATGAGGATCAAGCCCGGCTCAGCTCAAAGTCCTCCGATGAAATAGGGACACGAGGAAAAAAATATCGTGATACGAAAGTCTATTTCTACCTTAACTATGCTTACCAAAGAGGTCTACTCCTACCAAAATTATACTTACCAAAATAGTGGAAGACTCGTTCCTCATGTTACCGCCTCACCGCCTTGGTGAGCCTATATAATGTAAGCCCTTTTCCACATGGAGGGGAGAATGACCTTGGCACCACATTCAGACCTCTACACCTTGAAGCTCCTACACACACTACACCTCTCTACACACATTGATCTCCCTCTCTCTAAGCACTGTAAACTCTCCGGAGTACCTTGATACATTAATAAAAATCGCCGGCCACCGCTGCCATTCGAAAAAGTGGACGTAGGTCACCGGAACCGAACCACTATAAATCTTGGTATTGACTCTATATTTACCGTTTTACCATTGATTGTCATTGATTGCCTCTTTACTACTCTTTAATTATATATTATCATTCTCTTGACTGTTGATCTTGCACGAAGACGATTTTGTGCATCATCAAATACTTTAGCACTAAAATGATACAATTAAAATATTGAAAACTAAAATAAGATAAAGTCTATACTTTGTAGAATTTAGTGTAGTTAACCCTAAATTATAATTTCAAGTTTAAAATATTATTTATTACTTTTTTTTAGAGTATTGAATTATTTGCATTGACCGTCTCACTACTTGAATTATTTTACATTGTCTCCAATGCAATCACCCACTATCTTTTTTGAATAAAAATTAATAACATCTTGAGACAAAGTAAATGAAACAATTTTCAGTCAAATTTGTAACGAACATTAATACTTGAGACGATGTGAAACAAATCTCATAATTGATGGTGTTATACAAAAAACATAACAGTTGAGAACAATGTAAAGAATTATAATTGAGGGTATCAAACTATAATTTTCTTTAGCCTCTTTTGTCCTTTTTTTGCCTTAAAACACACGATTTTTTTTCTCACTTTAGAATTATGTGCCACTGTTATGATTAAAATGTTAATATAAAATCGCTAAAAAACTTGAAAACCATTGATTTTTGCTTTTAAAATCTTAATTTCTGCTTTAAAAAAAAAAGTTTGTGCTTGAGGTTTGAAAATGAGCCACGAAAGGCACCACTTAAAACTATAGGACAGATTAGTACATAAAATTCTCGATACTACAGATTTATAAAAAATAGAAAAACAACTTTATTTTCACAATCAAAATGATTGTTTATACAATTTGAACCATTGTCACCCAAATTACAATGGACCAACGTCACGGACACAAAGTAAGTGATAAAAATCTTAATACTATACAATGTTAGAAGTGATAAATTTTTTTAGGAAAAATTACAAATAAGTATTACTTTTTTTATTTATTTATAAATATCCTTTAAGTCTTATCATTTTTGTTTTATGTCAATGAAATAATATTTTAATGCTTTATTTCAATGAAGTCTTAATTTCATTATATTTCAATTTTACCCTTAACTTTTAGTTACCAAACTCTTTCATTCCTTTTCATTCTTTCTAATACGGTACCACACTAATGACACACTTTCGGTAAGGTTTTTCAATTTCTTTTTGTTCCCTTTGCTCAACAGCAATGATGTGTGTGTGTTTTTTTGTGGAGATTATAGATTGTAATTTTTTTTTTGCCCTTCTGTTCTCTTTTCACTCGTTGAAAAATTGCTAGAGCTAAGAAATACACCATTGTTGTGTATCAACTGTTATTTAACTCGATTTTATGTTTTTTTTTTAGAATTGATTAGTTGTCATTCATTTTCTATATGAGTTAATTAATTAATTAATTAATTTTTCTAGAAATAAATTTGAGTTTTTATTGAACATACTGTTATAGACACATGAATGCTCAATTTTTATTTAGATAGTAATATTTACTTTAATTGCGATTCTAAAAGTATAAAGTACAAGACTTTTCATCGTGAAAACTCTTCTCTATTGAGAATACAGAGTCCAAAACCCTATGTTGCATCTCATAATGACAATTCTAAAAAATATTAGTAATTGATTTTTTTTTTTCATAAAACTAGCAAATAGACAATGTATAATTTAAAACACAAAAAGTTCAAAGTACGTACAGGTAGAATAAGACTAAAGTTGTGGCCCCAATACCTTAGGTATCAATATTTGTCAAGAGAATGATAAAATTGAAACAAAATATAATTTATATGAAGTTTAGGATTTCTTTCAAATAAATTATCAAGAGTAGAATTTCATTGATATAAAACAAAAATGATACGACTTAATAAATATTTAAAGAAAAAAATAATATTTATTAGTAATTTTTTCAAAATCTTACTTCTAGTTTGGGAAAACTTATTCCTGGATACAAATTTGGGGTCTATCGATTGGATGAATAAACACTTGTCATCGCTCCATGTCTATTCTCTATAATTATCTTTGAGATGAATTTTCATCACCATTGAAAATGACAAATTGCTAAAATTTCTACAAAGAAGTTGGAACAAGTGTGATACAAATTATGGACAAAAAGAAATTAGAGGAATTTTGGCAAGTAACTGCATTTGTAGAAGCTGAAAAAACATATACCCCTTCATTCCTTCTATGTTGTGGAAATTGATGTCCAAACTATTCTCAAATTTAGAGTCATTTTATTGCCGTTTGCCTTGTGCTAGGCTAACCCTCATTGACCGTCCTTCTATTTCCTGAGAAAAACAAAGTAATGTAGGAGACAATTAATTACTCATCCAATAGACTGGAAGAAGGAAAAGGGGGGGGGGGGGGGGAGACAGGGCTGCAAATGACCGAACCGATCTGAGCACCAAACTCGGCTTGTTTATTTGCAATGAGTGTTCAAGATCGGTTCTGGATCGTGACAACTTGAAACTCTTGTTCAAGTACAACTCGTTTACAACTTTTTCCCAAACTTGAGATTGGCTCGTCTAGCTAAACAAACTGACCTTGACATTGCCATTGAGCTCAAGTTGAGCTCAACCTTGTGTTTAAGATCTAGCTCGGAATTTATATATACACACACGTACATACACATTCACAAGTTTAACAAGATGATCAATCCTTGCCCTGGCTCAGCTCATGCTTTAAAATTAAGCTCGACCTCGTTTGATAAATGAACAAACTCTGAAAGAGCATTATTATCGGGGGGAGAAAGAGAGAGAGAGAGAGATGCATACCACTCCATTAAGAGACTCAAGGGCAGTATCCATCTCTGTTTTTGTTGCATAGCTTACAAATCCATAGCCACGGGACCTTCCTGTCTCTCCATCATAGAGAACTCTAGCTCCCACAACATTTCCATATTCTTGAAACGCTTGTGCCAAACTCTCAGATGTGACTGTCCAGGCTAAATTCCCAACAAAAAGCTTGTGCTCGGTTTCTGGATATAAAGGTTCTTTTGGTTTAGGCTTGTCCGAAAAATTCACCCTCAACGTTCTGCCACCATATTCCTGAAATCAATAACTTCTGTTCATTTTCGACATTGCTTATGAAATGAAAGAAAAGAAAAGAAAAACCCTACACAGACAATATTTCTTACACTTCCATCAAGATTTTCAATGACTACTTTGCAGTCTACAATGCTGCTCATTGTCACAAATGCAAATCCTCTACTTCTTCCAGTATCTCTGTCATAAAGAACCTAAGCCATTGAATTGATTAATAAACCACTCTCTTTTAGACAACAATAGATGCATCAAGTCACATATAAACAGGAAATTGAGTTATTCCACCTTGCCAAAATGAAGCTTTAGTAACAATTTCAACAATATGATGAATGAACAATAGACAATATACATTAATTTCTATTACTAGTACACTAACTTTAAGGATTTCAAAGCAATCAAGGAGTTAGCACCGAAGAAACAGGGATAAGTGCAGTTGCATTCGATCAAGAGCCTGATACCCATATAGAAATGTTTATGGTGAATGCAATAACAACAGAGACTAACCATCTTTCAAGCTCTAAATTTCTATTCAATATGCAATTTTAGATGGCCATACGTCGAAACCATTACAAGTTTACAACGCCCTGCATAGCTATAGAGAACAAAGATGCTTGATACGCTAGGACAATTCCCACTACCACAATTTTACCTCTATTGGTTTTTTTTTTTTTTTGAAGAATGAGCATTAGTTCTCGTACTAGCTCTTATCTAATTATTAAATAGGCTCTGCCAGTGGCGGTCCTTGGACATGTTCAAATCATAAGGTGTCATGTTCCAACCAACTTACATATACATTCACATCAGAAGGTTCTATGTCCCAAAGACAGAGTATGTTTACTCCACTGCTAAAACAATTACAATACCCCTGCATACCTGTACAAACACTCGAAACTCTAGGGCAATCGAAAATCATCACAACTGCATGGCGTCCAGCGTACTTCTCCAAGCGACTTATACACATGGACTTCACAAGGTTTTGTGGCCTAATAGCTATGTATGTTAACTTAGGTAAAACAATCATAAGGTCCGTGCATAAATACAATCATAAGATCCGCGCATAAATATAGAGATGCTCAAAACTCGAGGACAATTCAGAAATCACCACTGCCATAGTCGTGTCTATATGCCTTGATGATTTTTTTGTAGAATTAGCACATTATTCTTGGTATTAACTCTTATCTAATCTTCTTATAGGTTCTTCTACAGATGGTCCTTGGGCATTTGCACTTAAAAGTGTCCTCCACAGTGCGAATGTTATTCCACTGGTGCATTCTATGGCCTCAGACTGTTTCTTATTCATCAATTAGGCATGTGACTCGTTTGCCACAGCTTCTATTCTAGACAACATCGAACAAACTTCCAGTTGTTTTACTATTCACAATTTAAACTACAATAGTATATACACAAAGTAAGCAACAACTATATATTTTCCACGTAAGGAATGACTTCTTTGCCGTCAGGACCATGCATCATAGTTCTGAATAACGGTAACAGTTATTGTAACGTTGTAATGGTGGTGAATTATAATGAGTGATGCATAATAGAAATGGAAATCAGAAGCGTGAATTTTATTTTCCAATTCACACCTGGCCTAACAATGATATATATACCTCAAATACAGGTCACACAATCCACTACTGGCTATGTTCCCGATAGTGGATAAACTAAACATTGCTCAGTGACCTTGTTAATCGTCTCAACATTGTTCTGATCTTAGTAGATAAACTAAAGTTAAAGATCCCCACCAACTCATTTGTCAAGTTTATCTGGACTTATCCACCAAATTACTGATCCCCACCAGCTCATTGATCATTTGATCTCAACATATTCTCAAAGAAGCATAGCATAGCATAGCATAGCATAATCAGACTAGCAAAAAGGCCAAGCAGTCTGATCTTCCCTTAACACCTATGAATTAATTCAACTGATCAAGAATCAATCTCTCCAAACTAAGGATAAGCATGTTAAATATAACGATAAACATGCTTAAACTTGCATAATAGCTAGCATTTCTATATAAGAGTTTGAGTTAACTACCTATAAGAGTTTGAGTTAACCTCAGAACTATACCATTTGTGTCACCCTGAATTACGTACTGCATCAATTTAACCCGTAAACTATGCAATCTGATTCAATGCGGTCCTTTCATCCAAATTGATTGTTCACTTTGACGAAAATCCTCAAGTGCACATCACGTGAGTGATTGAGTCAGGGTACAGGGCATAGTTCAAGGGCCACGTGAGCATTTTCCGTCAAAATTAACAACGAATTGGAAGGAAATGCCGCATTAAGTCAATTTGTATAGTTTTTTTGAACGGTTTGTACATGGGGAGAGGGTGAGTGAGGTTTAAATTCTACATACCTCAACTAGCTCTGGACTAGCATAGTCTTGAATAATTCCGGCAAGTTGTGCACTATCACAAAGATATGGCAAATTTCCAAAATAAAGCTTGGTGTTTACAGTAGCATCCTCAGTAGCCTCTCCTCCACCTGACACTACCTCTTCTTCCTCCTCCTTCTTCTCCGCCTCCACTGGCTCCTCTTTTATCGGAGCTGTGACAGCCGCCTCCTCCTGTGCCACCGCAGCCGATATCCTCGGCAACCGCCACTTCTGTGAAACTGCACCGATTGATATTTGTTCAAACCCAAGCGAGTGAGATAATGATGCAAGTTGCAACATGTGTGGTGTGGTTGCAAGTTTAAAAAGAGGATCAGAAGGCCAGTTTCTCAAACGGGTGCGGATAAACAGTTGCGTGGATGTAGAGAATGAAGAGGCTACAGCCGCGGTGGCAGTAGCGGCCATGTCGCCGGAAATTGGTGCCGAGTGGGGAAGGTGGTGGGCTAGTGTAGGTAGCTAGTGGGTGTGGTTTTTTCAGTTGGAGAGCGAGGCACGGGGCATTGGGTGGATTTACGATTTAGCTATCTGAGCTGATGTGGGTAGATTGTCTCCAATGAGATTGCAAGAGATACATAAGACGAGATAAGGTACGGACCCCACTCGATAGCTTTCGGACCTGTTTGGTAACTTTTCCAATCTACTTTTTTTTTTTTTTTTTAATTTCTTAGGTGTTACACTTGCACTTTACTCTTGATTCCTTCGTTCCTTGCGTTAAAGCATCTCCGATGGCAAGGTATTTGGCATTTATTACTTAGAATAAAAGAGTCAATTGACAAAATTTTCTTTCAGGGGATTAGTTTTTTGGCTAACTATTTTACTTTTGAATTAATTGACTCTCGGTATTTAGAGAGTCTCTTTGATTAACTATTTTACAGTTGGAGAGTTAAATTACTCTTTTTTACACTCCAAGGAATTAATTATTTTATATTTTAATGACATGTCAAACTATGCAATATTGTTGACTTAAGATATTAATAATAGTTAGTCAGATGAGAGAGCATAATTGAAGTAACGTTATAAAAGTAGCTCTTTAAAATAAAGAATGTTATATTT
The DNA here is from genome assembly GCA_023539305.1 of Ilex asprella. Taxonomy (NCBI): domain Eukaryota; kingdom Viridiplantae; phylum Streptophyta; class Magnoliopsida; order Aquifoliales; family Aquifoliaceae; genus Ilex; species Ilex asprella. The sequence continues at coordinate 27,153,673 of CM042194.1, forward strand.
TAATATATTTTGACTAACTATTTTCAAGAGCACCTTTGAAAATGCTTTTAGGGCCTAATTTAATGTAATTATTAAATTAATTATGAATTTTTAAGGTTGAGTAAAAGTCATTTTTAATATAATAATTGCAAGTGATTGGGTAGCGAGATTAGGTTTAAATAATATTAAGAAAACATCAAATGAAGCTAAACATTGATAGAAAAAAAAGAATCACATAAAGAACCAAAAATTATTGCACTCTGAGCTCATCTTCTTTAATATCGTTTACAAGTTCTATTTTATAAGATTTAAGATAACTTGCAAAGAAAAAAAAATAAAAGCTAATGACAAAAATGGAGGGAGTTGTAGAAGTTATAGAGAAGAACAAAAATACTAACAACTTTTATTATTTAAAGAAAGAAGATTTTATCTACTGTTTGGAAAGTGAGGTTTTGAAAGGAGAGCATGTTATTCTTAAATTATTTTTTAATTTTTTTAATGTTGTGAATATGAAAGGTCTTACTATAAATAATATTATATATTCATTGCACTTGCAATTACAAATATTTATCCTTAGAAAGGGAAGGGTGTAAGAGTTAAAAGTGGTAAGGAAAATATAATTGTCTTTATATAATTAAGTAGGGGTAGAATAGAAAATCTAAATTTGTTCTCATTAACTTACTTTTATTAGTAGTATAGATATAGATATAATTTAAAAAATATTAGAGACACTTATTAAATTTGAAAAATATGAATGAGAAACTATTGTAAGTTATAGTGATTATCTAATTATAAACAATTAGTTGAGCAAATTTAAGAAATTAAGTTGTGGAAAGTAAATTAATGTAATACTGAACATTCATAGTATTGATAGTCGATACAAATAAAATAAGTTGTAGTTGATGATGCACAAAATCGACTTTGCACACCACTGGTCAAGTAATTTGAAAATTAAAGTTAGTAATTAGAGATTAAGACAGAAATTATAGTGGTTCGGCCAATATTGCCTACGTCCACTTTGGAATGACAAAGGGTTGCCTGTACTTTATTGATTCCGGTGAGTAATGAGACTTGGAGAGTTATAGAATGGAGAGGAGGAGGAGTTTTAGGCTCTGCAGAGTGTCCACTTTGGAATGGCAAGGGATTGCCGGTATTTTATTGATTCCGGTGGGTAATGAGAACGGAGAGTTACAAAATGGAGAGGAGGAGAAGTTTTAGGATCTGCAGAGTGTCTTGCCCCCCAAGTATTGGTGGGGCTTACATTTTATATTCAGTCTCCAACAGAATGGAGCTACTAAATGGCAATTACTCAGCTATCCTGGTGGGATTTGCAGATTCTCCTCAACGGGTGTGGCCGTTGAGGAGCTCTCCATAAGACCCGGTCAATGTTGACTGCTTCCAAGATGGTAGAGAAGGTGAGGGGTCTTGAGTGCTCTTCTAGGTCTTGTAGCTAAGCTGAGGTAGCTCCCTGGTGAACTTGATTGGGCTTGGATCTCATTTGGCCTGCTGGGTCTTCATGAGTTTGAGCCTTTAATTACAGCTGGGCTTCGAAATGATTTTGGGCCTTTTGGGCTTGACCCATCAGTAGTATTGCCAATAAACATAACTAAAAAGGATGCATTAAAGCTAAAACATAAAAGAGAAGAAAATTAAAAAGTTAGACTTTGATAATATTATCTAAATTATATTAAAATAAATCTTATACTAAATAAGACTCTTGTTAGTGCCTTTGTATAATTTCATTTGAAAATTCAAACTTATAATCAATTCATAAAAATAGATGGACACAAATAAAAATATATTTAATTATTTTGACCCTTAACTTTTGCCTTTGTAAAGAAAGAATATAAAAAGTTGAGCAATGCTACATATCCCAAATATGCATCCCAAATCAATAGGAACTATTGGATGAGTGGATTCTATTAACTTTTTTAATTGGGACTCACTCATCCAATGATTCTTATTAATTTGGGATGCATATTTGAGATACAAAGTATTACTCTAAAAAATTTGAATATGTGTAATATTAATGAAGTTTTATCGATAAGAATTCCATATTCATAATGTTAGTATTGACTTTATGGTGAGAGAAAAATTTCCCAATTAAAAGTTTGACATTTATTAAGTCCTATTAATATGACTTCTACATTAAATAAGGTTAGTATTGTCTGTATATTTTGTTTTAGGGATAAAATAGTCAATCAAAATTTTTTGTTAATAGTATAATTTTATTGGGCCTCTTTTGAGCTGTTTTTTTTAGGTGAAAAACTGTAATTTAAAAAATTTCACAAAAAATATTAAAGTGAAGAAAAAAATTTATCCCAAAACCGTTTGGGGTATTCTTTAAACAATTGAAAAAAAATAGAAAAGTCCATTTAGAGTGACTTTCTAATTTTTTTTTGTCAAATCTATAATATAAAACAGGGCGGGGCTTCAACAAGCCGATCGGACGGCCACGATAAATTTCATCCAACGGTCTCGATCCTGCCATTTCTCCCTAAAATTAATCATTTTTCACCCATACATTTTTTCAAAAATCTGACTTGTCAATCACAAAATCTGTCAGCCTCACCCACTACACTGTCTCGGTACAACGCCAAAAATGGCCCAGCAACACTCCCCTTTCTCTCTCCCTCTCTGTATCTCTCTCCCTCTCTGTTTCTCTCTCCCTCTGTTTCTTCTTACCAGCAACGCCACCACTGCCGAGGTCCCTCGGTTTCTTCTTACCACCACCACCGCCGAAGTCAGCAACAGCAGGTATGCCTCATCTGCCTACCCCGCCCCTTCTCTGCCCTCTTCTACACACTCATCACCCACACTCACCCACACACAAATCGCACCCACTCACCCACACACAAATCGCACCCACTCACCCACACACAAATCGCACCCACACCCATACCCACTCACCCACTCCCTCTTCGTCTCTCCCCCCTCTCTTTCTTCCTCTCTCTGTACACAGCACACTCACACGCATTTGGGGTTTTGTGGCATTTGGGATTTGGTATTTGTGGTTTGCTAATTCTTGCTTCGATTCAACAAGAATTTTGTTTTCCTTCCCAATAATTCGAACCAGACACTTCTTATGGCTGATGCTAACAAAACCCTTAAACACAATATTGAGTTACTTGGTTCTTTGGGATTTTCTGGCAGTAAACTTATGGAGATTTCAAAGGCAAAATCAGTGGTTGAATCCTTGACCGCTTATGGTTTCAGTGAAGAACCAATCACAGATATGATATAGAGGAGCCCACAAATATTTTCCTACTGTCCACAAAAAAAATTTGAAACCCAAGTTTGAATTTCTTCAATCTTTGGGCATTTCGGATTTGGAAATTGTGAAGTCAATCTTCAAAGGGGGGCCATCTGTGCTTAAAGCGGATGGGTTGAAATTGAGTTAACTCCCCAAGAAGCTAACGAAATGGGTTTAATCTGCTAACCTCAACCTCAACTGTCCTGTGAATGGGTGATTAGGATTAGGGTGGTTTGAGCCACTCGGAGAGGGACTGCGAGTTTGGGAATGTGTGATTAGGATTAGGGTTTTCACTGGACATGGTGTGGATCTTGGTACAGTTTGGTATTTTTTTTGGTGATGTTCTTGCTAATTTTGCTGATGGGTAATTAATGGGTAATTTTCACAGGAAAAAGGCACACACCCACTCACCCACAACTTTTCTGCCTCCCTCTTCGTCTTTCCCCGCTCTCTCTGTCTTCATCTCTTACTCCCTCTCTCTGTACACAGCACACCTACAGGCATTAAATTTTGGGGTTTGGTATTGGTGGTTCAAATTTGGTGCAAAGTTAGGATTTTTTGCTGATATGTTTTCATGGTTGAGTAGTTGCTGATGAGTTTTTGTATGTGTTGTCTGGTGTTAGTGAACATGGGATGCTAATTTTGCTAATTGCTAATTGCATGTTCTTGCTAATTGACCATTTTGCTTATGAGTTTTCATGGTTGAGTAGTTGTGTTGAAATCTTAAATTAGGGTAGATTTTGTATGTGTTGTCTGGTGTTAGTGAACATGGGATGTGTTTGATGAAGTGCGCAAATGGTTTAGTGGGTTTTGCTCTTTTGGGTGGGGGAGCATTTGCCCAGCCCAATTTGGGTTTTTGCTATGCATTTGATGCGATGAAACTTTTCGAAATTGAAATTTTTAGCATGTGCTCCAATCCATAATTTTTAGCATGTTCTCCAAACCATGTAGCTTTGATGTTTTTGATTTGATCATAAGTTTAGATTTCTATAATGTGATCTCCTTCGTATTTTTTGTTTTATGCTCGATTGATTTGAGCTTTTAATTTGTAGTTTTATTGTTCAACGATTGAAGGAGACGCTTCGTACAGCTGCTGGCTGGCGTATTTCAAACTCAAAGATCTTGAGGTGAGTTAATTTAATTTAATTTTCGCTATTATATGTCATTCAAATTCCTCCACTTTCTTACCATGTTTTCTTTCGAAAATTAAAACAATCTAACAAATTTTCTAACGAGCATTACAACCCAGTTAATATTGAATGAGATTCATGGTACATTAACAAATTAGGTTCAAAACATTGTTGATTTATTATAATGGTCGTGTTGTTGGGTAGAGAAATGAATTGAATAACAATATTTCACAACTTAATCATTCATTGACCTAAGTAATACTGCAGGTTGAACTGGTACAAGGAAATTCCTCTTTCCTCACTCTGTATCTGCTGTGAATGAGATTCTGCTGTGATTTCGTTGGTGCGTCTAAACATTCTCACAAGGTAAATAATTGTTGAACTTGGTCCAATGTGTTGTTGTACTTACAAATAGTTGAACTGGGTCTGTATTTTTTTTTAATTTTATGGAATTTTATCTGCAACTATCTTTTCGCCATGTTGAAAATTGAATGTGTGGTTGTACATAAATTAGGAAGTATATAATTATATGTTCTCTCTTATTACTTTAACTTTCTCTTCAGTTGTCATTGTGCAGTGGATACTACTTTCGATAGAGTTCCTGGTCAATTTGCTTTGCATCTGCTCAAAACCTTTGCTCAGCTGTTCTATTGACATTTTTTGTTATGTATGCTTTTTTACATGCAGCCACATGAATGAATGCACATGTTTATTTACGTGCAAAATGTATATTAATGCATATTAATTGATTGGTTTTGAACTTGAGTGACCTAGGTGATAAAATGCATAGTTCATGATCCAAAGACTTTATAAAGTGCTTAAATTGTTAAATGTTCTTTATCTTAATTTTGTTGGTGATTGCTAATTTAAATGATAAGAATTTGTCTGGGGAGCAGAGCAGTCTATTTTTGAACACATTTGCACCATTCCTTGATGGCCGTTTCTTTCAATTACTTCCTATAGTCTTACATTAACTTAGCGATGCACACATACTTAAATGCACACCTTTACAATTGCACACAAAGAAGTAGGGATCTTTTCTCATTTATGTTGTGGTTTTTTTGTCTTTTTCTCTAAGTTACATTATGAGTTTGTTCATAGGTGATAATCGCAAATGTCGTCCCCAAAGTTTAATGGAATGAATTCACTTTTTTTTAAAACAAAATATTTAATTTTATTTATTAAAATCCAAAAATTAGAAGAAACAAAAACAGAAACTGTACAAACAAAATTTAAACTTTTTTACAGTAAATACCCTTGGCTGATCTGCTATCAATCATACTATCCATGATCTACATAAAACAACTAAACTTTAAGAAAATTTCTGTCCAGCTACATATATCATCAGTCCACAATCATCATTTCAGCTTTCATAAAAAAACATCAGTCCAGACTATCAGTCCACTCGAACTGAGCATCATCCAACCCATTTGCCTTTTATTACAAACAACCACTCTGTTTACTCTGGCAATGGGCATTCTACTATGATGCTGCTTTGCAAGCAGTCTCCCAAGGATATCACAACTACTGCAAGACAGCACTGCAAAAGAAGCCAGAACATCAACAATCTTATTGGCTCCCCTATACACATGTCTCAAATTACCATCCAATAAAGCAATGCACTTAGCTTGCATGTTTGATCCTCGCCAATAAACACAGCAACTAAAATTGCGTTAATATACCACAATTGAATGAATTCACAAATTTTTGTTACGTTCACTAGCCTTCTACCTTAGTTCATCATTCAATTGCGTTAATTTTGTTATCCTACTCTTTTGTTCAATCCTCCTAAACTATATTACTAACTTTGTAGGCACAGTGCTGATTTTTTTGACCTCACCGTATTTGATTATGTGAGTTTTTTAATAATATTTTCTGCTATTATCATTTCTATTATCGAAATTATTATTTTGTCGTATCTAAGTCTCAAATCATTATTTTTTATAGATGGATCCGAACCTTCGCGAAGCGGTAAGATTAATTACGTTGTGCCTACATTTTGTAAATTTCAATTACCCCCTACAGTCCAATTTATTAAGGTTGCTATTACAGCGGTAAGATTCATAGGCGAATGCCTTATTTTTGTACTTCAATTACCCACTAAATGCCTTATTTTGTACTTCATAGGCGAATGCTAATGTCAATCACTTGAAGAACCCACATGTTGGTCCATCTTTGATGAAGGGGAAAGAAAAAGCAAACAGTTCTACTGGAAAAGAAAATTTGTTTACTCAATCGGTATGAGCAACCCGTGCCTAAAGCAAGAAAATTATTGTTTTAATTTACTCATACAACAAATTGGCATTTACTATCTTTCTTCATTATTCATATCCTATTGTGTACTCGAATTCAAAGCTACTAACTCTCTCTCTTTCTTTCGAACACATCTAAGTTCCTCACCCCTCACTCTCGGTCTTACACATAACTCTCTCTCATGCACACATGTAGTAATTGGTTAACTTCTTTCACACGTCACTTCCTATCTTAGGCTCCCGCAACAAATCACACTTACTCTAAAATTGAGGCCCAACGCGCCAGACGTGAGCGAAGTCGCAATGATAGTGACACGTGCTCACCGCGTGAGCTAGCAC
>CM042194.1:27179326-27216093 GCA_023539305.1 Ilex asprella
TTAATCTTTTAAGAGGATAAAATGAGAATCTTGTAATCTTTCAAAATACAAAGTGCGAAAAATATTTTTTTATATCCCGGTACAATGTAAGTGAGAAGTAATAGATTTTTTTTTGGAACAAAGTTTGAGTGAAAAATTGAAAAAAAATATCTAATATCAAAATGAAACAAATAAAGAGGTCAATATAATATCATAAAATATAAGTATATTATTGTAATAAACAAGAACTATAAACATATGAGTGTAATTTATTACTTTTTTATAAGGTCAATGAACCCCATTGAGCCGCTGACAATTTCCAGAGACAGCAAGTATTCAATTGAAAGCGTAATTGGTAAATACGCTTTCAGTGTTAAAGTCGTAATTGTTACCTCCGTTTTTTCGGATAAAATCGTACTTCTCAAATCCGCCTTTAAATGAAAGCGGATTTCGTACTTCCGCTTTTAAAACAGCCATAGTTTGGTAAATAAGTTTAAAACAGCCGTAATTTGGTATTTAAGTTTAAATTTTGCCATATTTTGGTAATAGATTCGCAGTAAGTAGACATGCTAAAAAAAAATTATTATTTCTTTATATATCAAAGGCTAAAATGTATTATCAAAATTAAAATATCAGAATTATAAATTCTCGCCCTCCATCAGCCCAGCCCAATAGTAAATGGCCTGGGCCGAAGTTATTGCTAGGCTTGCGATCCATTAACTAGCGTGTAGGCATACCAATGATTTGAACTTTAATTCAAATTTGAATGGACTTTTTGGAAGCCAGTCCACAAGTAAGAATTTTTTGTTAGATAAGGATATGCATGTACTTTTGGGATTAAAAGGATAATTAAATACATAAAGATTAATTTATCTTTAATAATATAAATAACTATATTATACAATGGACAGTAATAACGAGACAGTAACAGTAACATATGACAATGATATTGAGGCAATAACAGTTATAATGATAGACAATTTTTATTATCATTGTCCATCATCAGTGTCCAAAATTTATAGAACTAGATAATAATATGATTTTTTATTGTCATTATCTATCGTCACTATCAAAATTATACGAAATTAGACAATAAAATGAATGAGATAGCCACGCGATAGCATTAACAACTACAGTCACTATCAAAATTCTATTTACCTAAATAGTACGTGAACTAAACAGTCACACAATCATAGTAACATATATAGTCATTGTCGAAATTTTATGGAATTAGACAGTAATGTGAATTAGAAGCCAACATCTCAATGCATCACAGATTATCCCAAGAACAGTGTTCTCAGAATCGGATAGGATTGGTTGGTTGGACCGGTCCAACTGTGACTCGAGGTCTTAACCGGTCCAGTTCTTTAATCGGACTGCATAAGGAAAAGAACCGGCTAAAAACCGAAAACCAGCTGGTTTTTTATACAAAATCGTGAACTGGTGGTTATTACAAAAATCGAATGGTTTGAAGGCAAATGAAAAATTAAATGACTTAAATTACAATTACTTTTATTTCGACCATTTTTTTTGCCCTAAATCGCAGAAACCACCACTCCACTCCCAGGCGACCAACGACCCCTCCACCCCCTCTCTCTCCTTTATTTCCCTAAACCCCTCCCTCCTCCTCTCTCCTCAAATTACAGAAACCCATTAGAGAGTTTTACGTGGCGATTTGCTTAAGGTGGTGCTGCCACTGTTGCTTCTACTAAGGTAGAGATAGGACCCATTGCTAGAATAGTTAAGGTGGTTCTGCCGCTGTTGACTCAAGATACAGAGAATGGTTTTTGCCTTATTTGTCCCCCATTTTTCTTTATCGCTATAAAACCTAAAGGTTCTCTCTCTCCCTTCTAGTATATTTCTTAGTTATTGGGTTTGGTATTCTGAGTCCGAAAATTGTTGAAATTAGGGAAGTGAACACAGACAAAATGGGTCTATTCTTACGTAGAGAATGTCATTTGGGGTTTGGACTTGAAGTGATTGTTCTGTTATGTATTTGGATTGGAGTTTTAAAGTTGAATATTGATTTTTTTAAAAATTTTATGGCAAATTGTATGCATTTTAGATATTTTTTAACTAAATTATTATGTTTTATAATTATAATATATATTTTATTTTTTTATTATATGATCGGTCCGATTAATTGACCAAACTGTTAAATAAAAGAACCATTAATCCGGTCCATTTATCGGTTCGATGACCAGTCGGATTCTGGTAACAGTACCCAGAATCTCACCACCACCTCACACTTACGCAACCAAAACTCCAATCACTAGCAATTTCAGTAACACATGGTCAACTCAGAAATCATCTCTCAGATGTATTCCCCATACACTAAAGCTAAATACCCAGGTAAATGTGCACAAACCACAGGCAAAAACAATGGCGAAAAAACAACGAAAAAAAGAGAGTAAATTACATTTTACCCCCCTAAACTATTATCCTTGTTTTATTTTGCCCTCTCGACTATAAAATTTCTCACATTATACTTTAAAGTATCAATTTTATTTCATATCATTCCAATAGATAATGACAAACTTCAAAATCTGTCAAATAAGGGAGAGAAACTCCAAAGAGCTCTCCACTAAGTGCCTAGTAGTAGTACCACTTTATTTTACCTTTTTTTTGTAATCAAATAGTTGCTGGAAAGAAAAAGAAGATTAGTTAGAAGAAAATTTAAAACTTAGGAAGGACAAAGTCATGAATATGTATTTTTGCTGATTTTTGACATGCACATGTGCAATAAATAATTGTTTATTGGCAGTACAGACCACTCACATGCGTATTTACAGTCAAAAAATTGACAATCGTTATCTATTTGAGTGATACACAACAAAATTGATATTTTAGGGTATAATTAGTCATAACCCGTGCCTGACGGCACAATAAAATATAAAATTCGAGAGTTCAAAAAATTGATCCTATTATATTAAATTTTTTCAAAATATATTAATTATAAATTAATCAAATATTAAATAATTAAATATATAATAAAAATGAGTGATATGATATTTTTAAGAAATAAATATATAAATGATTAAACATGTAATAGAATGAGTGATACAATTTGAGTTTGAGTTTGACAAATGGATGATGGGTGAGGTAAGTGATGGGTGAAAGTTTGGAGGGAAAAAATATGACTGATATAAAATTCAAACACACTCTTGTTTTATTATATAGATGCCAATTTTTTTTATAATTAAGGGTATAAAATAAAATAAAGGTAATAATAGTTCAAAGGGTAAAGTGTAATTTACCCAAAAAAAAAAAAAACTCTTGAGATCTAAATCCGAACACTTATCCTTACATAATATGCGAAATATACAGTAATTACAATCTTGAAACTCGAATCGAGTCTTGCACGCCAAATGAACCGAAGGGCACAGGCCTCCAAAATCTAACGATTACATAAATTTCACCAAGCATATAAATCTGATAGAATTGCAAGTACTGTTCGTACACAAAATTGAGTGAGAGAGAGAGAGAGAGAGAGAGAGAGAGAGAGAGCAACTAGAAGCAGTAAGTATGAGCACAACCAAGAGTACCATCTGGAATGAAGCTTTCTGCATGTCTTCTGAGTCTAGCTAGCTGCACAATTTTTTGTTGAACTGCTTGGTTCTCTTACAAATTATTTATAATTGGACGAAAGCTATATGCCAATAAATGCCAGGATCACACTGTTTCAAGAGTCAACAACCCATTTAATTTCTTTTTAGAGTGATTAGTACAAAGTGATCTAATCATGCGTTACAATACATCGAAAAGTTCAGTTACAAAAATGTCTCTTTGTAACATATTCACTATTATTACTTGGGTAGGTTAACATCAACTCAACTTCAGACCGACTTAAAATATTAAGTGTTTCTATAGAGATCGAGTTTCAATATTTGATTAATTTTAAGCAAGAAAATCTTTGATCTAATTTAAATTAGGATATTAATCACATAAAATCAACGTGAGTTGATGCGTAGATCAATCTAGGCGAAGATTGAATTTGAGTAAGACTTGTATTGAACCAAAGTGTAGATGCAGTTGTATTATCCTAGGATCTACTAGTTAAGGAAAATCGAACTTGAATTCAATCCAAGTTGTATGACACGAGTTCAAACATATGTAAGTATGGACAATATTTGGACCAAAAGATTCGGGTTAAAAGTGAGCTTGAGAGTATTATAACTCGGGGTTGGCTTGAAATTTACCTCCCAACTCATGTAATGTGCCTAGTTTACACCCCTAATACTACCGTGGATACTTATTAATTTGGTAGTGATGCCTACTTGAATGAGGTTGAAGTTTGTTCATCCATGGAATTTACAAATTTACTAAAAAATCTCATACCAGAGATATTGCATATACAGTGGTTTGTTATTCTATATCTGGACTTAGTCAATTTGTTCATCAAAACTTTTGAAAAAAGGTAAACTACTCTTTGATACCCTAAACTATAGATTCAATTTTACTTTGCTACTTGAACTATTCAATTCCCGTTCTCAAAATATGAACTCGAATCTTCCTCCGTAACTCACGGAACTTCTTCCTAATGGCTCCCTTCCATGCCTCATTTCATAGGGAACCTCAAGGTGGCTTTATTTCATTATATTCCATTCGCCCAATGTTGTAGGTTCAAATCCTACAGAGCTTGATTTCGCTTCTCTCCCACTTCACATCTTGGAGCGCACCATTTTTATAGAGAAAAATGTGTTTTTACATCTTCTTAATCCGAAATGGCTAAGGAGAGGAAAAGTTCCTTTTTTTAGGGTACTTTCAAAAACAGATCCAGTGGAAATGGGATGGGACCTGAAAATTATTACGAATAGATCTTTTGAATGATAAACAAGTCTGGATGCATTCGTTCATATGAAAAAACAGGAAAATTCTTTGTAAAATTAATCGTTTCTTATTTAACTTATTTACTTTTAGTAAAATCCAATACATGAATGAAATAAGCGATGTTTTACAAAGTACTTTTATTTTTTTTGGATTCTTTTTCTTTAAAAAAATTGCCTCTTCATTGTTGCCACTAGAAAACACTTCTTCTTCTTCTTCTCTCTCTCTCTCTCACACGTACACACATCTACTTGGTAATATCTTTTGGGCAAATCATGAATTAATTTCATATAGCTTGATCCAATTACTCATTTTCCTCTTAATACTTTGAAAACCTATGCTTAAACCCTGTGATTTTTTTTTAAGAAAGGGAAATCGTTAGTTTTTCATCCAATTTTAACAGGATGTGTTAAATCAACTCATTTTCTCACCATCTTAACAGTTCTTGTTGCTTATTTGGCAAAAGTTGATATACCGATTTTTTTATTTAAATCTGCCACACTAAGAAAAAATGGCGGCTACAGCACGAGACTCCCGCTTTTGTCAGCTCTAGTGAGGCCCAAACCTGTCAATAGAGAGTACTTGGAATTCTTTATTCCACTATGTTTCATCGTTTCGGGCATTGATGGTTGGACTCTTTACTTCCGCTCTCTCACTACCGTTTAATGCATTGTCACTGAGAACCATTGATGTTTGTGTATTCATGATATCATATGGTGAGTAGGGTTGTCAAAATTTAACACGACACGATTAACTGACATAAATCGACACGAATTAAACGGGTTTGAGTGATAAACGGGTTGACATGCCTAACACGTTTAATAAACGGGTGGTGTTCGGATGAGATCTGTCAAACCGTTTATCACACATTTACCCGTTTAAATAAAATTAATATAATAATAAATTAATAATTATTTTAAAAAAATTAGCAAGAAAAAAGAAATAAAGAAATCAATACAAAAAAAAAGTAAAGTAGTAGTTCAAAGACAACGGAGGGGAGATGGGGAACACTTCAAAGATAAAGGCAAACCAATGCCTTTTGTTTTTGTCCTACATTGAAAAATAAGAGGAGAGGGGGAGGGTTGAGTTGCCTATAAAAAACAATGATCTCTTAGGCCCCGTTTGGTAACGTTTAAATTTTTTATTTTTCGTTTTTATTTTGACATTTAGAGAAAACAAGAAAAAAAAACTCGTTTGGTAACCGTTTATGTTTTTCGTTTTTGTCATCGTTTGATAAACGATGAGCGATTTTCAAAAACCAAAAACGAAAACCAAAAACGACTTTTTTTGGTTTTTGAAAATCGTCCATAGTTTATCAAACGATGACAGAAACGAAAAACATAAACGGTTATCAAACGAGTTTTTTTTTCTTATTTTCTCTAAATATCAAAATAAAAACGAAAAACGAAAAATTTAAACGTTACTAAATGGAAAATCATTTTTGGTTTCCGTTTTTTTGTTTTTCAAAAATGAAAAACGGAAACGTTACCAAACGGAGCCTTACTTTTTTTTTAACCCTTCAAATTTTGTTTTTGTCCCACATTGAAAAATGAGAGGAGAGGAGGAAGGTTGAGTTGCCTATAAAAAGACAATGACCTGTTACTTTTTCTTTTAAGCTTTCAAGTTTTGTTTTTGTCCCACATTGAAAAATGAGGGGAAAGGGGGAGGGTTGAGTTGTCTATAAAAAGACGACGATCTCTTACCTTTTTTTTAAGCCTTCAAGTCTTATTTTTTATGAGATTTGACTAAAAATTTCTCTTTTTTGAGGTAAGTACACTTAGAAGTAAAAAAAAAAATGGAGTATTAAAATTTATTGATATAATTATTTTAAAATTAAATGGGTTAACGAGTCGTGTCGTGTTACCCGTTTATTAAACGGTTCGTGTTTGTATTGAGATTTTTCACCTGTTTATTAAATGTGTCGTATACGGGTTTACATATTTTTCACCCGTCTTCCGTTTAACCCGATACATAACCGTTTAACCCGATATGTTTGACACCCCTAATGGTGAGTATTGAAATAGTACATCATCGACCATAGACATGGATGAGATTTATGCCCCTACATACATCAAGTGGTCATGCTTGAGAATAAACATTCATGAATGATTTTGACTAGAAAGAACATTCGTATCCATTACTTAATCCTTATTTACACTTAAGAATTAAATTAAATACATTTTCGTTATTATTTAATACATATTTCAATCTTTTTCCATCAAAACAGAACATTTATATGTACTTGGTCAAATTATGTTTTGAGTGTCTATATCTAGTATTAGCTAAGCCAACTCTAGAGAGGGCAAACAAGTACAAGTTCATATATAGATGTCAAGATCAAGAATATCTCACCTAAATCCCGCATACAAAGGGGCAACTTTAGACATCAAAGTGGTTAAGAATATTTTAGAAGAACATGGAGTGGGAGACAGAGATTTTATCTGCAAGAGGAGGAGAAGAAGAGAATAGGTCCATATACACAGCTAATATGAAAGAAGCATTATTATTCCATATAGTAACTAAGGGAACAAAGTCTTATTCAGCCACCACGGTACATGGTAGCTTCAAAGCCTATTTATATTACAACCCACATTGTATTTTTAACACTCTCCATTAATCTTACAACCGCTATCGCAAAGTGTCGTGTTTGTTGTAACAATCTTTCGGGTTTCCGCTCCCTCCTTCCCGGCCGTCTTGCTGAACTTGGGCTTGCAATCGCAGTAGCATTTGCCATGCCTACAGTAGCCAATGTATATTACACATTTTATTTGGCAAAGAATGATATTGCATTTGTCTAGCACCACCCCTCCGTCTCCATTAATTCTTGCTGCCTTTGAAAATGGTAAACCTGCAGGCAGTATGATTCATTAGACACTTTTCACGTATCATAACAAATTCAATTGGAATACATGCATGTACACACACACTCTCTCATACACATACATGAACAATTCTCTTGAGACATAAGGTGTATAACTAAATTTTGTATCAAAGGCTAAAATAAAAGATGCATAACTAAATTTTCACCATAAAAATAATAATCAACATGAAAATATAAGAATTATAAATTCTTGTCCTACATCAGTTCGACCCAACACTCAATGGCCTGAGCTGAAGTTATTGTTAGACTATCAGGCCATTGGCCGGAGTGTAGGAGTAAATATTGAATGCAACAGTGATACTATATTACCTTGCCACGTGGTATTACCATTGCAATGAATATTTTCTCAAAGTGTAGGCATGCCAATGAATTGAACCGTAATTTAAATTTGAATTTGCTTAGTTGTATGTAAATTAGTATCTTTAATTGATTATTCAAATATGAATTTGTTATATCACATTGCATGAATTCAAATTTTAGAATATTAATATTTGATCCGAATGTGATCCGATATGAAATATATATTTACATATGTATATCTGTATAAATATATGAAAATTGACTGATTGCATGATGAAATTACTTTAAAATTCATACTTAACTTGATAAAATTCATGTCTTATTGTATTATTCAGATCAAATCAAATTTTAATTTTTAATAGATTTGGATTCAGAATGTGAACATTAAAATCTATCAAATACATGAATTGGATTTGGATTGGAGATTTTGAATGTATATTTAGCTCGATAAAACTCATATCTCAATCAGATCCCTTAACATGCCCTACAAGAGAAGTGTCAGAAACGGTGGCTTGATGAAACTTTTACAAAAAAATGATTCACATTAACATAGGAGTGGTTAACTATGAATCATGTGTTTTATGTGTTCAAGTTGTATAAGTGGCGTCGTTTCATTTTTAATTGGTTCAACCCATGCACAATCAGTCTATATTGGTGATTTAATCCGTCTCTAATTAGAATTAGTCAAGACTAAATTCATACTTGATAATTTTCTTCAATTTTTAGTCAAGTTGATAAATTATGAAATAAATTTTCTAATACCAATGGAAATTCAAGTCTCTCCAGTTCAACAAGGACTATAGTTCAAGAATTTCTACGGAAATCAAGATCAAGAAAAAGAAATTTTCTAATCACTAACTTAAATCAATTGTTAGAATCTTATCCAGCGCAATATAGAGGTACTTATGGCAAAATGGGCCAATCTGATCTTTCACAATAAAGTGACAGACGAAAACTGCCATTAAACAACTTATTAGTAAATTAATAGATCAAATGAAATTTACATCACATATCTTGGAGCAAAGTAAAGACAGTTTAAAGACCCATAAAGTAGAGAGAGAGAGAGAGAGAGAGAGAGAGAGAGAGACCAGAAGCAGTATGCATGAGGACAACCAAGAGTACCATCTGGAATGAAGCTTTCTCCATGTCTTCTCAGTTTAGCTGTACAATTTTCTGGTGAATTGCTGCGTTCTCTTACACATTATTTATGATGCGACGAAAGGTATATGCGAATAAATGCAACGATCACACTGTTTTAAGAGTCAACAACCCATTTAATTTCTGTTTTGGCCACTAGTCTACAATGATTAATACAAAGTGATCTAATCATGCATTACAATACATCGAAAAGCAATCCACTTGCATGCGTTACAATGCCATAATCGCATGTGACAAAAACGTCTCATAGAGATTGTAACGTATTCACACTTAGACGTGTTAACGTTAACTTAATCCGAGCCCGTTTGAAAATATTAAGTGTTTGGATAGAGAATTTTAATATTTAAAATAATTTTGAGCAAGAAAATCTTGATCCAATTTAAATTAGGACAATACCAACATAAGCATTGTGGGTTTTCAGAAAGAATAATACTATTTTGACTTAAAACACTGACCTAATTTGTTGACATAATGATGTGGCTGCAGTAGAACCATTGGATCAACACCAAATTCCAATGCTTGATGGTCCCCACAGCCAATCCAAAAATCATAGTGAATTAGGTCAGCAAATTAGGTCAGTAAATTATGTCCCAATAGCATTGCTCTTTCAGAAATCAATCGAATTAATTGCTCGGGCTCCCGAGCATTTAATGCTCTTTCTTCAATGTAGAAGTATTAAATGCTTGGGTCCTGTGACATTTAATGCTTCTTATTCTCGATTTTCCAAGCCATCGTGGATGTCCCATCAACTAAGGGTTTGTTAGATTGCCGTACGTCAACAGGGGTATTATTATCCATTTACCCCTTATCCTATACTTTATGTCACGTGTCCAACTCTCCCTGGTTGAGTGTCTTGTCCTTTCTATCATTTTGATTTGTTTGAGAAAGGTAAACCAATGATTCATAGCATGTTCCTGAAATTGATGGGCCGTAACTGTTAGTGACCCTTCCAGAAGCAAAGGTGACGTGTCCGCAACTACTCCTTAGTCTAATAATGTATGGAATGCGCGGATTCACTAGGGAGCAAGGAGTGTCCTCAGTGTCGAGGACACGTAACTCCATAAGAGAGAAGTATGTATCCTTGGTGCCGAGTACACGCGTTAGAATTTTATCATTTCTCAAAAATGTCCCATCAAATTCATAGACCCCACATGAATTTATTTTACCTATCATACATGAGATTTAATAGATTTTTTGTTTTTTTGAATCTCATTAACAAATCTTTGAGGCTCGGTTCGGTATAGAAAGATTTCATAAATTCAATTCAAACCCCCAAAAATAAACATCCAAACAGGTCATTAGTGGATTGACAGTGGCCCCATCCAAACGAAACTGTTGACTTTCAAAGACCTGTGAAGTTGTCTTTTTTTTTTTGTTTTGTATGTTTTCTTTTCTCGAGAAATCTCGCTGTTCATTGTATCACGATCGAATTTGGATTTCCGTCTAATATAATTTTGTCACTTCTTTTTATTTGAAAGTTTATTGATCTTATATTCATGGTAGAGATTAGGAATGTCAAAATATATGACACAACTCCTTAACACAATACGAAATTAAAAGGTTTAAATATATTTTAAGCTATTCGTTTTGAAAATAAGTGGATATGATATGACACGACACGATTAATAAATAAATCGAATATGAGTGAAATTAATCAAAATAAATACATAATATGACTCGTTTATATATCGATTATATACATTTTATGTATGACACGAATTCGATATGATACGATTTGTTAGATATTAATTAATAAACGAATCAAGTACGAGTGAATTGCGTAGTGATAGAAACCCACTCAGACCCGAGACAAATCCGCCTCACTTGATACGATTGATAGCTCAAATATATTTTGTATCGGAGCACGTTCTAGAGAGGGCAAACAAGTACAAGTTCGTGCAATGTCCCTTGAAAAAAATTGACTCAATAAGTAATTTTTGCTCTAAGAAAATTTCTAAATGGGCTGCTATATGGTTTCATAGATCTCGAGATCAAGCATATCTCACCTAAATCCCACATATAAAGTGGCAACTTTCTTAATCTGACATTAAATTGGTTAATAATATTTCAGAGAAAATGAAGTGGGAGCCATGGATTTTATCCGCAGGAGGAGAAGAGAATAGGTCCATATAGACATACATAGCTGATATGAAAGAATTATTATTCCGTACAGTAACTATCACCACAGTACATGCATGGTAGCTTCAAAGCCTTTTTAGGTTATAAGTTATAACCTACATTATATTTTTAATACACATTCCATCAGTTTCACAATGGCTATCTCAAAGTCACGGGTTCGTCGTAGCAATCTTTCTGATTCCCGCTCCCTCCTTCCCGGCCGTCTTGCTGAACTTGGGCTTCCCATCGCAGTAGCATTTGCCATTCCTACAGTGAGCTCCCCAAAATTTGCATTTGAATTCGCGAGTAAAAGAATTACATTTGTTTAGCACCACTAATCCATCTCCATTAATTCTTGCTGCCTTTGAAAATGGTAAACCTGCAGCCAGTATGATTCATTAGACACTTTCTAGTATCATAACAAATTCAGTTTGAATACATATATATACTCACACACTCACACACTCACACATACATGAACAAAGTTCTTGAGACAATGTGTGGAATTATTTTGAGAAATTACATTATTGTGACCTTTGCATTAATTAATACCATAGGTCCCAACATTTAATAAAGGTCATTATCAATTGAATGGTCACAACCAATTAGGACATTAAATTAACTCCCTAAATTAATGAGGTACAAGTAGCATATTCAATTTACTCTTCTATCATATCATCCTCTTATATAATACCGAAAAATAGCTCTTCATACCATACTTAAAAATGACTCGTAGCATATACAAGATATCTGTTTAGGTTATTTATAACCATTGATTATAAAAATAATTAACTAAAGTAAAGATCTATAGGAATACGAATTTCCTCCTGCTATGTTTTAATTGAATAAAAGAGTTATGAACTCAAAAAGCAACTTCTCAATATCACAGTCTAACCCATACCCTCTCTCTCACACACACATTCATATGTATATATATATATTTTGAGAGAGAGAGAGAGAGAGAGAGAGAGGAACCAGAAACAGTAAGGAGGAGGAAAAACAAGAGGACTATCTGGAAGGAAGCCTTCTCCATGACTTATTACAGTTTAGCAGTAGAATTGTGTAAATAAGAAATAATTTGGAGAAATCGCTGCATATTTCTTTGTATTTGAGATCAGTATATATAGATACAAGTGTAGCTGTACAATGTAATGGAAATACAAGATTTTAGGAGCTAAAAATCAGTGCTACAATTTCTGGAGAAATATCCTACATTAATCCCGTTGAAGCTGGCAGCAGATGATCATGTGGTTGGAGGTGGCAATCTTTCCAAATTTGATATCTGGGCATTATCTCTTATACACCCCCGCAAGATGGACATGCCGTTGAGTACGCCTATCTTGGATCTTAGAGAATGAAATCGAGCTTTTGGAAGTGCTTTGGTGAGAAGATCAGCAAATTGGTCATGAGTAGAAACATGCCGAACATCAAGAAGACCTTTGTTGACATAGTCTCTGACAAAATGAAGATCAATGGCAATATGCTTCATCCGAGAGTGCATTACTGGGTTTAGACTGAGTTGAGTTGCTCCTATATTATCACAGAACATAAGTGGAGGTTTGGAGAGTGGTAAATGTAATTCGGACAGCAGGGATGTGATCCAAGCAAGTTCAGAGGTGGTTGCTGCAAGAGCTCGATACTCCGCTTCGGTGGAGGAGCGAGCAATGGCCCGTTGCTTGCGGGTACTCCATGAAATTAAATTATCACCCAAAAAAAATTAGATAAGCAGTAGTACTGGACCTGTCATCAAAGTTGCCGGCCCAATCGGCGTCGGAGTATGCTTGTAATGATAGTGCACTGGTACGAGTAAGATGAAGCCCATGGTGAATGGTATTTTTGAGATACCGGAGTATTCGTTTAGCAGCAGTCCAGTGAGTAGCCGTTGGTTGATGCATGAATTGAGCTAATTTGTTGACGGAGAAGGCAATGTCAGGTCTAGTGAATGATAAATACTGAAAGGCACCAATGACCTGTCTATATTCAGTAGCATCAGTAAGAGTTGAGCCATCTTGGAGTTTGAGAGTAATGCTGGTGCTTTGAGGAGTTTGGACATCTTTGGCACCATCCATTTGCATGCGATGAAGAAGACCACAAATGTATTGATGTTGGCTGAGGAACATGCCAGTAGATGTCGGTATTATTTCAATGCTAAGAAAGAAGTGAACATGACCCATGTCCTTGATAGAGAAACGTTTGCTGAGCTTGTGAATAATCTCACGAACAAGAGAATTACTGCTGCCAGTAATAAGTAGATCATCAACGTAAACCAGGAAAAACAGAGTATGACCATTTGCATGATAAACAAATAGTGAGGAGTCCGATTTGGACTGAGTGAAGTTGAAATCAAGAAGAGCTCATTGTACCACGCACGAGGGGCCTGTTTGAGGCTATAGATTGATTTCTTCAGCTTGCAGACATAATTGGGAAAGGATGTGTCAACAAAACCTCTCGGTTGCGCCATGAAGACATCTTCCTTAAGAGTACCATGGAGGAAGGCGTTATTTACGTCGAGTTGGCGAATGGGCCAATGATTCAAAAGAGCAATGGAGAGGATGATCCGAATTGTTGTAGGCTTAATGACCGGACTAAAAGTTTCTTTATAGTCGAGGCCAGGCCGTTGATGAAAGCCTTTTGCAACAAGGCGAGTTTTGTATCTATCAATGCTACCATCAGGTTTCCTCTTGATCCGGAAGATCCATTTGCACCCAATTAAATTCTGAGAAGGATGAGGAGGAACTAAGTACCATGTACCATGCTTTACCAAGGCCGTGAACTCCTGTGACATGGCGTGCCGCCATTGAGGATGTTGAAGTGCTTGACTGACACAAGTTGGCTCAAGGGAATCGGGTAGGGGATGTTTGGTGGCAAGGTACATGTGTTTTGGCTTGTAAATATTGTTCATAAATCTAGTAGTCATCCTATGAGAGGGAGGGGGTGCAGATGGAGCAATGGAGGAGAATGTAGTGCTGGGATTAGATGGATGGGTTGACATAGAATCGGAAGAAGGAAGAGAGGACATACCTGGTGTGGATGGTAATGGATTTGAGGATGCAACTTCAGGCAATGTGAGAGATGGAGGCACCTGAGTCACTTGTGGGACGTCCGAAATTGGGCCAAAAAATTCTGCAACATGATGAGGCCGTGAGTTGTTGGCAGAAAGTATATAAAGTTGATGATCACCTGAGGTGGAGGAAAGAGGAAATGTGTGTTCATCAAACACTACATGACGAGATAGATAGAGACGATGAGTCTTTAGATCAAGACATTTGTAAGCACTTTGAGTGAGTGAGTAACTGAGAAAGACACAGGGAGTGGATTTTGGGTCAAGTTTGTTGCTGGTATATAGTTTGAGCCATGGATAGTAGAGACAACCAAAGGTGCGAAGTTTAAGATAATTTGGGGGACGAAGATTGAGTGATTCAAAGGGAGTTTTGCCATGAAAGAGAGGAGTAGGCATGCGGTTGATGAGGTAACATGCTGTTTCAAAAGCAAAGGACCAGTAGGATAAGGGAAGTTTAGAGTGATGGAGAAGAGTAAGGCCAGTTTCGACTAGATGCCGATGGTGACGTTCAGACACTCCATTGTGTTGGGGCGTGTGAGGAGGGGTTGTAAGGCTGGTGATACCGTGTTTAGCTAGGAAGGGTCGAAGTTTGAGGTACTCACCACCATTGTCTGTGTGGAGGTGGTTAATGGTTTTGTCAAATTGGTTTTAGATGTAATTGTTAAGATTAATAAAAATAGTTTGAACATCAGATTTATGTTTGAGGGTGAAGAACCAAGTGAACTTGGTGAAATGATCAATAAAAATAACATAAAAGCGATAACCAGTGACAAATTTTATTGAAGATGGACCCCATACATCCGAATACATTAATTCAAACGGTTGAGAACTAGTCATAGACGAGATGGAAAAAGGTTGTTTGTGGCTTTTATTACATTGACATGAAACACAAAGACTAGACTTTGTAACAGATGATTTTGCTAGAGGTAAGCCATAGGAATGAACAACTTGAGTGACAACTTTTGTGGAGGGATGACCCAACCATGAATGCCAGCCATCAAGGGAGGTGCTGACACCAACAAACGCCACTGGTGATTTGCGCAAAACTTGAGTAGATTGAGGCAAGTAGTAGATGCCATCCTCACATTTGCCTCGAAGAAGATGCACCCCCGTGTTCAGATCCTTCACAGAGAAAGAAATGGGAGTAAACTCGACAGAGCAATTGTTAGAAGAGGTGAATTTATGAAAGAGATAAGATTACGATTAATAGAGGGAACACAAAGGAGATCTGTAAGAGTAAATGTTTGAGATGGTGTGGAGAGGTTGGTAGAACCAACGTGTGTGACAGTCAAACCTATGCCATCCCCAATGACAACCTCATCTGGTCCCTCATATTCAGAGTGGAGAGACATATACATATTTTGGAGTTCAGATGTGATATTATGAGAGGCCTCGGAGTCCAGCATCCAACGATTATTGGCAGGTTGAGACATTATAGTACAATTAGCTTAAGCCAAAACACGATGGAGCTTGCGACATTCAATTGTAGTGTGACCACTGAAGCCGCAGAAATGGCAAGATTTGCCTGGTTGACGATCCCTTTGAGTAGAATCAACAGAGGAATTGTTGGTGGGCTTGTATTGGAGGGAGCCACAAGAATTATTAGACCGAGAATAAGTTATTTTCTTGTCATGCTTTTGGGAAGAACGATTATTGTACCTGCGTTGAGAAACATTAGCTGTAATAACATGAGTATTAGAAACATTGTCCAGACGTTTAAAGTATCGCTCATGGCCAAGGAGTAGGTCATGGAGTTCTTCAAAGGTGAGAGAAGTTGCACGTGTGCGAATAGGGGCAACAATTTCACGGTACTCCGATCCAAGACCATTAAGGATGTAGAGTGTAAGATCGTCATTTGTCACAGGGGCATCGATAAGTGCTAACTCATCTGCAATATTCTTCACAGAATGAAGGTATTCTGTAATGGAGTGAGACCCGCGTTGAAGAAGAGTAAGATCTTCCTTGAGTTGCATGACTCGAGTGCGAGAACGACTGGCATAGAGTTGAGTGAGTGTGTTTTATGCTTCCATGGACGTCTCAGCATTAGCAATAAGAGAGACAACACCCTCAGAAACACCAGCAAGTATGGCGTTGAGCAGGAGCTTGTCCTGACGTATCCAATGTGAATAGGCAGCTTTAACATAGGCCTGATCAGTGGAGGAGACACCACTGAGGGAAGGGCAGGGTAGGGTACCATCTAGATATCCCATAAGATCATAACCAATAAGTAAGGATTCGAATTGACACCTCCAAGCAAGAAAGTTGGTAGGTGTCAGCTTATGGGGGAGTTGAGCAGCAGCGTTTACAACAATGAGAGGAGTAGAGCTTTGAGGATTGGAAGAGATAGTTTGATTGGTGGTGGCCATAGCGAAGAGGATCGGCTCGTTGGAGCGTGTGAAGCTCTGATACCATAAATAAGAAATAATTTGGAGAAATCGCTGCATATTTCTTTATATTTGAGATCAGTATATATAGATACAAGTGTAGCTGTACAATGAAATGGAAATACAAGATTTTAGGAGCTAAAAATCAGTGCTACAATTTTTGGAGAAATATCCTGCATTAATCCCATTGAAGCTGGCAGCAGATGATCATGTGGTTGGAGGTGGCAATCTTTCCAAATTTGACATCTGGGCATTATCTCTTATACTGTGCACTAAACAACTGAACACTGAACAACTGAGCATTGTTGCACATTATTTATAATGGGAAAAAAATGCCATTTGTTAATAAATGCCATTTGCAAGTGTCAACGTATTTAATTTCTTTTTTGCAAGAGTCAGCAACACATTAATTTCATTTTAGCATTGAGCCAAGAGCCATTAGTATAAAGTGATCAACTCATATGTTACTATCCGAATAGAAATCTACTCTGACAATATATTTGTTTGATGGAATCTATAGTTAATTCAATGGTTATAGTGAATTAGGTCAACAAATTAAGTCTCAATAATATTGTTCTTACAAAAAATCTCATTGAAACGCATTCACACTAGGAGTGTAACTTGGGTAAATCCGTCCCAATCAAATCCAACCTAAAAATATTAAAAGGAGTTGGATAGAGATTTCTAGAATTATTGAGTTGGAGAAAATAATCTAATTTAAATTGCACGACATGTGACTTGAAATCTCTGATTTGTAGGGTCCTAACCCGAATCGGTCTTGGGTTCTTTAATTCAAGTGCAACTCAAGCAAAAATTGAATTTCAACTCTAGTTGTATGACATGAGTTCAACCTAAATGGAACCCAAATTTCAGGGTGAATTTTTAATCCTAGAATTGAACTGGAATTTGTACTTAAATCTAAATTTCATCTCAAGTTGTGTAAAAAATCTTCCGATGGTGTTCCATTGTAAGTTTGAGGTTGAGAGTTTTTTTTTTGTGTTCTGAGTCTAGTTTTCACATCTCAACCTGGTTAATTTGCCTGAGTCGCACCCTGAATTCACACCAAGTACAATGATTTGTATTTCATTTAATCCTTCAGTATAATTAATCACTGAAAAATATAGTACTTGTTAGCCTCTAAGTAATGCTGGATCAAAGGGTGTAACCATGGTAAATGCCTATTAGATTGAGGTTGAATTTTGTTTCTTCATGAAGTTTGAAATCTAACCCCAAGAGGTAAATTGAGTGGAAACGGAGATGAATTACAAATTTATATGTTCTGAGTTCGAATTTTGATAATTTTTTAGAGTCACATGCCATGAGGGATTTATCTTTTAAGAATATCATAGTCCTAGTATGGATGACCTGTCTTTGATCGGATTGGGGAGAAGATTAATTAAGATACGTATAAATTAGCACGAACACCTCTAATCGTTGAACAAAAAAAAAATTTTTAAATTTCAGAAAGGCTCATTACTGAAATAATTTGATATTTAACATCCATAAAAAATGTTATACTAGAAAAACTTTCATCTTAAATAATAGAAGGCACATAAAAAAAAAACTGAATACAACTGGATTAGGGAGGAGATTAGACGAGGTATGCGTCAACTAACCCGAACACCCCTCACCCTTAAACAAAAACAAAAAAAAAACAAAGAAATATTTTTTTGGGCTTCATATACTCACCCCGCTTTCATGTATCATAAGTTCAAATGTGTGTGTGAGAGAGAGAGAGATAGAGAGAGAGAGAGAGAGATCAACCAGAAGTAGTCAGGATGAGAACAAGCAAGAGTACCATAATGATGGATTTAGATTCTGGACTCAGTTTATGGATGTTGTTGAATAGTGAATGTTAATATCCAATTAGATTTGATGTCAAACCAACAGCAATCAATTCATTTAGTCAGAGAGTGGTGTTAATAAATTGGATACAACTAATATTATTCTATAAAGGCAAAAAAAAATTAATGAACTATCCCTTCCGTTAAATAATGGTCCACTTTGATTATACACTTAATTAGAAATGGAGCCACTTAATCCTCATAATGTTTGGTTTGGCAATACAACATTATGGATGGGTTTGTACCATCCACCTGGATATGATAACTTGGATTGGATATAGTTCAAGTTCAATCTCTTCCTACAATCCTTAGAGCTGTTTGGTAAAGAGTATAAGGGTTTGGTAAGATGGGTTTGAGGAAAATAGTCCAAAGGACCTTCAAACCCTATGTTTGAATTGAAAATTTAATCTCGAGTTTCCAAACCCGGCCCGTAGTTGGTCCGAAGATTAAACCCATGATCATGAGTTTCGTTAAACCTAAGGGGAGGTGGGTTTGGGAAGATGGGTTAAGGTGTTAAAGATACAAAAAATAATTGTACCCCTTAACATGGGTATGAATTAGATTTGTTGAGGGTAAAATAGTCAATTATTGATAAAATAGTCATTTATAAGACAAATAATTGTTAATATTATGATATATCCGTAAGTCTTATATTTATGTGTATAATATATGTCTTATATTGTTAATATTTATGTGTATATATTGCATACCAAATATAGGGTATAGACCGGATTCAATGTTGAATTCCATTCTTGTAAAGAGAGGTTTGAATTTGGAAGGGTTTGAAGAAGTCAATCCAAACCCTCCCCAAAAATTCTTTCAAACAAGCCCTTAAGGGCTAGTTATCTTTGTTCTTCAGGAATATGTTCTAACTCAATTCAAGTCAGGTTGATAGTTGCTAAGTTCGAGAAAATAGTCGACGCAAGTTTGAACACCCTTTTAAAAAAAAAAATTTCCAATCCTACTCAAATTCAATCCTTTGTTTGTTTATGTTTCTTCAATTGTGGGACCAAGACAAAAGTAACAAAATTTTGATCCAAGCCCTTGAAATCGGTGGTTTAAAGTACAAATTAACAGTAATCTACAAAATTTTATACATCAAAATTTTACACCATGGATTGTGAACCATTTGATTAGTGAGTCCCACTAACACTTACTACTCATCTAATGAATGTGATGCAAGTAATCCTGATGGACCCACATATCCCCAAATTCTATACTAACCAAGTGTAAGTTTATTCTTATTCTTTTTGGCTCGAAAGTTAGATGGAAAGATTTCAAATAAATCTCATTTTTTTTATTCGCATCATTAAATTCTACTTTTAATAGTTTATTTTCATGAAGTTCTAAACTTCAGAAATAACATATCTTGTTCCAATTTTATCCTTCTTATGAAAACACATTTATATTTTTACCTGTACTTTATTAATCAATTTATGTTTACTTCATTTGTCCTTTCAAGAAAAATACTCATATTGAGCCACACATGAAGTTTTTTAGTTTTTACTTTTTAATAAAACTATTTTTTTAAAGTGCGTCAAATTCAATCTATTTAGAGCAACTCTCCACAATTAAATTTGGATTAACATTTGCTCTATAGCGTATGCAATGATTCAATGTTTTAGCTATCTAGAGATACCAATAAATAAATAAATAATAAAGTAATGATAATTGGTTATGATATTAGAGATAAAAATATAATTATATTTTTCTTAGAAGAACAAAATTAGAACTGAACATGTCATTTATGAATTCCATGATTTCATGGGAACTAATTATTAAAAGTAGCACTTAATGGTACAAATTAAAATATGATTAGATTTAATAATTTTTTGTATTGCAAATAGAACTTATTAGAAATTTTTCGTAGATTTATTCCATCTGCATTTTTTGTAGATTTATTCCCGGACATAGATTTTGTGCTTATCTCAAATCCGGATGCACAATCCAAATGTCGGATTTAGGCCAAGATGTTGGGAGTAAATATTGGGTCTAACGTGGGTTCCATTTGGCTTAATTGTTGAGTTATCGTTGGGCGATTATACCACATGATAATATTGACATGGTGTAACTGTTACTGCTAATATTTACTTAAACATTGGCTGTTCCCCCTTGATCAATTTATGCTCTTCGATTGCCCACTGCCTAATGTTATGATCTATGATAAATACTATTAAGTTGTAATTTCACCTTTAAAAGTTGTAATTTTACCTTTGAAAATTATAACTTCCATGATCAATCATGTTTTTTAAAGATCGATCATACATTTCAGTTATAACTTTTCTCTCAAAAAATATTAACTTGATCTTAAAAAATTATAAATTTCGGTATGTTACTAACTTGGGTACTGTATTTTTCCTTGATTTAAGTGACATGTGAACATATGCAATGATTTTGATAAACGGTTTCGACAATGTGGCACTAATGAATGATTTTTTGAACTGATCTGTTTTGCACCATGTAGAATAAGCTGGATATGGTGCAATTTGGCCCGAGGAAGTAGTAACAGTTGGTGACGGAGGAACAACTGAGCAGCCGAGAAATCCAAGTAGATCGGTGCTAATCAGTATCGATTCAAGTTGATCATGTCAAAGAAGATAGTTGTTTCCATCAAGTTTTACTGAGACAAAATTGGTGATATTAGTTGAGTGGAAAAGAGGTGGGTAGATTTGAGATGCTATCACAGTTTTGAAAAATTTGATAGATGCTTTGTAGGCTCTAATACCATGAAAGAGGAAGAGAATTAAGTTGTGTGAAATTGTAAACTCATGAATGGTTAAACTGCTTGTAATAAAAGCCTAAGTTAAAAGTTTGTTACAATTGATATGCTATCCGTTTATTAATCTGCCATCATCGACTTCCATAACTGTCATCATAACCTCCTGACTGTTAAAAGAATATTGTAAGGAAGATGCTTGACAGAGTATCACAGAGGACTCTGAGTAAATGAAAATGTATTCTCTGTATTCCATGCTTGCTTCCAGCTCATACAACAGTACATTTATACACAGCAGAAATATTCTTTCATAATAGATTTTACAGAGTGAATCAATAGATGACTGACACGTGTTGTTTCTGGAAGATTCTTCAGTTGTGAGAATTCTACTCAGGTGCTACTTCTACATGAGCTGCTCTTTTGATGATCTGGATCTGATGTGGCAGAGGATGGATGAATTCTGAGATTCCCCCGCAAGTGAAACTGGTCTGGAAGAACAGTGAGACTTGTCCTGAGAGTAGTAAACCGAGGAATTGAGAGAGGCTTGGTGAGAATATCCGTAAGCTGGTCTTTGCTGGACAAAAAAGATACCTGGAGTGTTTTGGCATGAATTATGTCTCGCACAAAATGATAATCTATATCCACATATTTCATTCTAGAATGCATCTCAGGATTCACTGATAGGTATGTGGCACCCAAATTATCACAATACAAGGGAGGAGGCTGAGACAGAAATATACCAAGCTCAGATAGAATAGATTGAATCCAGAGAAGCTCACTGGTAGCATTAGCTAGAGCCTTGTATTCAGCCTCTGTGCTGGATTTAGCAATGGTTGGTTGTTTCTTGGAATTCCAAGCAATGAGATTCTTACCGAGAAAGATACAAAAACCACCGGTAGATTTTCGATCGTCGGGACAACCAGCCCAATCAACATCGAAAAATGCTGCTAAAGTGAGTGAAGAGGTAGCAGTAAGAGTGAGGCCATAGTCCATGGTTTATTTGAGATAACGGAGAATACGTTTCACTGCTTGCCAATGTGAAATGCAGGGGGCATGCATATTTTGGCAAACACGATTGACAGAGAAGGCAAGATCAGGTCGAGTAAGAAGAAGATATTGCAAGCTCCCAACGACACTATGATAGAGGAATGGATCCTCCATTGCTATAGAGTCAAGTGCAGTCAATTTAAGAGAGGGTAACATCGGACTGCTCACTGGTTTACAAGTACTCATATTGGTTTTTGTGAGCAAATCAAGAATATATTTTTTCTGAGAGAGACATAGACCAGTGGATGTCCTATGACATTGAAGACCAAGAAAATAGTGAAGGTCTCCTAAGTCTTTGAGAGGGAAGTCAGTGCGAAGGAGATTAAGAATGTGTGAAATAAAGGACGGATGAGAACCAGTGAGAAGGACATCATCAACATACACTAACAAATACACTGTGATGGAATTATGTCTATAGACAAACAAGGAAGTATCAGACTTGGACATGGTGAAACCTAATTCAAGAAGTCGTGTACTGAGACGGCCATACCAAGCTCGAGGAGCCTGCTTAAGACCATACAGTACACGATTGAGTTTACAAACATATGTGGGGAATTGAGGATGCACAAACCCAGGAGGTTGGGTCATATAAACATTTTCATCCAAAAACCCATGTAAAAATGCATTTTGAACGTCTAATTGCTGAATGGGCCAACCAAAGGAGACAGCAAGGGAGAGGACTATCCTTATGGTCGTGGGTTTCACAATTGGACTGAAAGTCTCAGAGTAGTCAAGTCCTTTGAGTTGGTTGTAACCTTTGGCTACAAGACGCGCTTTCCTGCGTTCTAGAGAACCATCAGCCAGAAATTTAGATTTAAAAATTCATTTACAACCAACCAAATTATAATTAGTAGAGGGAGGAACAAGAGACCATGTTTGGTTAGAAAGTAAAGCATCAAACTCAGGTTGCATGGCTTGACGCCATTCTGGAAACTTGAACGCCTGGGTGAACGTGGTGGGCTCATCGGGTGGTGAAATCGCAGTAGAGTGTGCCTGAGGAAGAAGCCAATTGATAGTGCCGTCGGTGTGGATTTTAGGGAAGAGGAAGTTGGACTTTGAACGGGTTTGCATGGGGTGAAGTTTACTGGTTGAAGGAGGCGGAGAGGAACATTCCCTAGAGGAAGTAGAATTTAGGGGTGAATTGGAATCGGGGAAAGAGGAATTGAGAGATGGATTAGAATCGGCTGGGAGTTGATCACGTGAAGGAGAAGATGTAAGTTGATCACGTGAAGGAGAGGGTATAGAGGATAAGTGGGATGGGCTTTGAGAATATGTATCGGGCCGAGCTGGAGAAATAATGGGCCGTTGAGAAGATGGGACAGGTGGGCTGTGCGTGAGAATATTGGGTGTGAGTAAGTGATTTGGAATAAAGCCAAGTGAGGGAGGAAGTGAAATAACAGAGTCTAGATCAGGATCGTGGGCAGAAATATTGGGCCAAGTAGGCTGAGAACATGAGTTAGAATGCTGAAGAGAATTAAATTGATCTGGTTTAAGAGAAAAATATGGAGTGAGTTCGGCAAACAACACATCCCTGGAGATGTACTTGCGTGAAGTGGGAGGATGAAAACAGAGATACCCGTGATGATTAGGGCTGTAACCAAGAAATAAACACGGAACATAATGGTATTAAAATTTATGAGCATTAAATGGCCGAAGATTTGGCCAACAAAGACAGCCAAAAGTCTTGAGAAAAGTGTAGTCTGGAGGTTTGTTAAACAAAATTTCATATGGGGATCGATTTCGTAAAATAGGGGAAGGAAAACGATTGATTAAGAAGGCAGCAGTGAGGAAAGCATCATACCAGAATTTGTATGGAATGGAGGTATGAGCAAGAAGAGCTAAGCCAGTTTCTATTATGTGTCGATGTTTTCTCTCAATGGTTCCATTTTGGGGGTGAACATATGGGCAGGAAATACGATGAGAAATGCCAAACTGTTGTAGCAATTTATTTAAAGAACAAAACTAGCCACCCCAGTCAGATTGCAATGCAAGAATTTTTGTATTAAACTGTGTTTCAACATAGACTTTAAAGGATAAGAAAGTAGTGGTTACATCCGATTTACATTTCAACGGAAAAAGCCAAAGATATCGGCTGTAATCATCGACAAAAGAAATATAAAAACGGAAACCACCACGGGACAAGAGCGGAGCAGGACCCCATACATCGGTGAAGAGGAGTTGAAGAGGTGCAGTAGAAGTTGATGATCGACGATGATAAGGTAGACTGTGGAGCTTGGCTTGACAATATGAGGAACAGAGTGAAGTATCAGAGGTGGAAGTAGTCGGCAGAGAAGCTTGAGATATAATATGCTTGACAAGAGTCATGGACGGATGACCAAAGCGGGCATGCCATTGTGAAGGGGAAGCATGGAGAATGGTGTAAGCCTGTGGAGACGGGGGAGGTGGAAAAACATACATTCCATCCTTAGTGCTGCCTTTGAGAAGAAGAGCCTTGGTATGAGAATCCTTCACATAGAAATAGGAAGAGTGAAATTCAAAGAAGACTTGGTTATCATCACAAAGCTTTTTAACAAAGATTAAATTATTTGAAATGGAAGGAACATGATATAGTTGAGAGAGAGAGAGATTACCGGAAGTTGAGAACATAGTGGAGCTGCCAACATGCCGAATCGGAAGAGAAGAACCATCACCAATAGTCACATGTTGATCACCACGGTAGTCAGTGGGATTGAGTGTAAGATTGTTGAAGTCATTAGTGAAGTGATGTGAAGCACCCGAGTCTGGATACCAGTTGACATCCGGAGTGGGAAGCAGAGGAGCAGAAGAGGGCACAACAGAATAGTTGACAGAGAGGGAAGGTGGTGGAGGTGACTGAAAACTGTGATTGAACCTGTGGTAACAGTTGAGAGCTGTGTAACCTGGTTTCAAGCAGACTTGACATGTTAGTCGAGTAGAATTGTAAGAGGGGGAGGCATTACTGCCACCATACCGACCTCTACCTCGACCACCACGAGAACCACCACGATCTCGACCACCACGTGCACGAGAGGAGTGTCCAGAGACCTGTTTAGATGTGAAATTTGCAGAAAACTCAGGAGAAGCAGTTAGAGCTAGAGATTGATGAGATAATCGGGCTTCATGATTCAACAGATGGCTATACACTTGAGAGGGGGTCAACCCGAGTAGTAATAGAGGTAACCAATGAGTCAAAATCGGTACCCAGTCCAGCCAAAAGGTAAGTAATAAATTCGGTGGGAGGGAGAGATTTCCTAGCTGCAGCAAGTGTGTCACAAAGCAACTTAGCTTTTTGATAGTATGCAACAACAGAATCTGAGCCTTTCTTCAACGTAGCAATTTGGTATTGAACTTGTATTATACGGGCTTGAGATTTAGCCGCAAATAGTTCCTCAAGAATAAGCCAAATGGCTCGGGAAGAGGTAGCCGAGAGAACATGAGCAATGAGAGTCTTGGACAGGGATGAAAGAAGAACACTCGTGACAGCTTGATCTTGTTGCTGCCATGCAAGAAAATCATGAGTAGGTTTCTCGGTGGCATCGATAGAAGGAGCAGGGGAGGACCAATCCAAGAAGGTGAATAGGTTTTGGCCACGAAAATATGCCGTGATTTGTAGTTTCCAGATAAGATAGTTATCGTGGGTAAGTTTAACTGTGACAAGATTGGAGGAGATGGGACACAAAGGGAGGAGGAGGAGGCGGTGGCCATGGCGACGTGAGTCTTCCTGGCCTACGATGATACCATGTTAAAAGAATATTGTTAAGGAAGATGTTTGACAGAATATCACAGAGGACTCTGAGTAAATGAAAATGTATTCTCTGTATTCCATGCTTGCTTCCAGCTCATACAACAGTACATTTATACACAGCAGAAATATTCTTTCATAACAGATTTTACAGAGTGAATCAATAGATGAATGACATGGGTTGTTTCTGGAAGATTCTTCAGTTGTGAGAATTTTACTCAGGTGCTGCTTCTACATGAGCTGCTCTTTTTGATGATCTGGATCTGATGTGGCAGAGGATGGATGAATTCTGAGACTGACCATCACCGGTAGCTGTCACTAGGTGTGGCTGGTACAACATAAAGAACATATCGCGCAAAATAATTACGATAATGAGTCTCAAGGATTTCCACCGCATTAGTGATGATCCAATGAATGGGGTTTGAGTTGCCTACATTAAATTGAAACCCACAAATTACCCTAACATTCAATTTGATAACAATAAAATCATTCAATCAAAACCCTAACATTCAATTTGAAATTAACACTCAATTAAAATTAACACCCAAATTGGCACCAATTCAAAAACCCTAGCTTTTAATTAGCTACAAAATATGTGTGAATGTGTGTTGTATTAAGTGTATTATTTTGTGTGTGTGTGAATGTGGCTGCGGTGTGGGTGGAGAAAGATGAAGGTAGAGAGAGAGCGAGATAGTGGGAGGGAGAGGGAGATTACCTGGAGGAAATAGATCCATGGCAATTGCTTCTTCAAATCTTGGTAGAGATAATTCATTGTCTTTTGCTTCTTCAAATCTTGGTGGTTAGGAAATCCATGGCAGAGAAGAGGGGGAGAGGTAAGAGAGAAAAAAGAAGTAGGTGGGCGAGAATGGAGGGTAGCTGGTCAGCGAGAATGGAGAAAGAAGAGAGAGACAGTAGAAGCGTGAAAGAGAGGAGGCATGAAAGAGAATCACGTGAGGACTTGAGCGAGATTTTTTTTTTTCCAGAAACTAATCTCAACCATTGGATCCGATTTACATAAATTTAGAAACAATCTCAACCGTGAAAAACAAAGTCATTTTGTTTATATTTTGAAATTTGAATTGTATTGTATTTTATTACATACATAATACATCTTTCATTTAGCTATGTATATGGACCTATTCTCTTCTTCCCCTCCTCCGGATAAAATCCATGGCTCCCACTCCATTTTCTTCTAAAATATTCTTAACCAATTTGATGTTGGATTAAGAAAGTTGCCTCTATGTATGTAGGACTTAGGTGAGATATGCTTGATCTCGACATCTATATATGAAACCATATAGCAACACATTTGGAGATTCGTCAATTTTTCAAAAAAGTTTCATAATTGTTCATCAATATTGAAAATTACTTTGTCAAAATTTTCAAAGGGACAATAGACAAACTTATACTTGTTTGCCCTCTATAGAGTTGGCTCAGTTGATGCAAGATATAGACACTCAAAACCTAATTTAATCAAGTACATATAAATGTTCTCTTTTGATGGGAAAAGAATGAAGAATAATAACGGATATGTATTTAATTTAATCCTCAAGAGTAAATAAGGATTAAGTACTACATACAAATGGTGTCTCTAGTCATAATTATTCATTTTATTCTCTAGCATGACCAATTGATGAAATGTGGAAGGTAGGCCTGTTAATAGATCAAATTCTAATTCGAATCCGATCCGAATTCGAATCTCATTAGAAAGATATAGATTGATATTTTTTTATTAATAATTTAAACCCGAATTTGAATCTCATATCTTATATAACCACATCTGACTCGATTATGATTTGATCCAGATTATTTCTATATTTCTAAATAAATATTAAAGAAATTAAGGGCTCATTTAAAAAACTTTAGTTGGAATTTATGTATAATTTGTTAAAATTTAGTTAATTAAGTTATTCGGATCATATTTCGAATTGTTAGACGATTTAGACATAAACCACGAGTAGCTCGACTATTTTACATATAAAAGAGTCAAATTTTGTGAGATCGAGCTCATAACGAGCCAAACTTATAGAACTTGTTTTCTAAATGAGCTTAAAAAATTGTTCGAACTCAAAACAAACCAAATCTGAACAAGTTGAGCAGAGGTCGACAAATCGTTTACCACCCCCACTAGATGTGACAAATACGTGAGTTGGGTTGGTTATGGGTTGGGCTAAAATAAATCAAATATATTTTGGGTTTTAAGGGGGCTGGTACCCTTTTTAAAAATTATAGGGCAAAAAGTATCACTTTTAAAAACATAAGTCAAAAAGTACACAACTCCTAACAAATCTCTAAAATACCTATATTAAGGATTAAGTTTTCTAAATTTATGGAATAACATTTTTGAATTTTAAATTATATCTTTTTCTTTCATTCAACTTAAGTTATTCAAATATTCATATCTTTTCCATATTTGTATAATTTTTTTTTATAAATCATAATAATGAAGAAAGAACTCAATCTACTTTTTTATTTAATCTATTTTTTTTATTTAATCTACTTTTTTCCCCCTCAATTACTTTTCTATTTCTGGTGGTTGGTACTACATGCACATCAAGTGTTCGATCATTGGCCAAAAAAAAAAAAAAACAAAGAGGCCATATATATTGTGACATGCGTCATGTTAATGTATGCAGTGTTACATTGACTTGTAGTAGTGTGATATTGGTTTGTAGCAATATGGATTTGGTTTGTAGTAGTGTGATATTTCTAGTACTAGTGTGATATTATCTTGTAGCACTGTGACATTATCGTGCAAGGCAACAAATCATCATCTGAATAAGAATATGAATCATCATCTTGATTATTACGATCATCCTCATTTGAGTCATCATCATTGACATTTATCCTCACATGAACATGATTAACGTTAAGAGACTGATACGATTTAATAAAAAAAAAACTTATGGACGAAATTGTAGCAGTGTTAATTTGGTTTATAATAGTGTGATGTTTTCTAGTATCAGTGTGAGATTTTCTTGTAACACTGTGACATTATCGTGCGAGGTAACAAATTATCATCCGAATCATAATCATCATTTTGATTATTACGATTTATAAAAAAAATTTATAAAAATATGGAAAATATATGAATGTTTGAATAACTTTAGTCGAATGAAAGAGAAAGATATAATTTAAAATTAAAAAATGCTATTCCATAAATTTAGGAAACTGAATCCCTAATAAAACTACCATATTTGTCTCCCATTGAAAAAGAAAAAGGACATTTCTATAATACAAAAAAATACAACTAAGCAAAAGTGTACCTTTTGACCAAACATTTACACACAAAGGTACTTATACACATATTTTATATTGAAGTACTTTTTTCACAAATAAGTTCTAAAAAGTGTACTTTTTCATAATTTTTCCATAAATTTTTCAATCACGTAGTAAGTGAGTTATAATTAGTTGAGTTTATAACGGGTTGCGTTAAACCCATTAACCCATAAAATAATTAAAATTTTTAATAGACACATTAGTTTACCAATACACATACACATTAATAGTACACCAAAATACAAGCACACACTAATACACCAAAACACACATAAATTGATACACTAAAAATATACACACTAATACACTAAACTACACACTAATACACAAAAAATATACACACATAGACTAACACAAAAACTAAAACACATTTAATAAAAAAAAAATGCACACATAATGGGCCGGGGTTGATTGTGGGCTATGGATTGGTCCGTGGGTCATGGGCCGACCATGGGTTAACCCACATGTCATGGGTGGTGTATTAGTGTGTGTGTTTTTGATGTGCTAGTGTGTGTATGTTTTAGTGTATTAGTATATATGTGTATATTTTTTGGTGTAATAATGTGTATTTTTTGGTATATTAGTATATTATTTAATTATATAACTTGTGTTATTTAATAAAAAAATAAATACTCAACTCAATGGGTACCCATTTATAATCCATATTAACTCATTTAATTAAAATGAATCATATTATCCAAATCATTTGAAACTTGTATTAATTAATATAGGTACCCAACCCATTTATTTATAGGCGGGTTGAGTGAATTAATGGGTAATAGGTTAAGATTGCCACCTCTAACCCCTACATATGATACCCCTCGTAGAAAATGCAATGTATGTTTAATTAAGAAACAGTTTCATTTCATAATAATTAAGGAGTCAAAAGTTTTATTCAGCCACCTCCCACCACACCGGTAGTCATACAAATCTTCATTGGTTGATAACAGCCAATGTTTTATTTTTTATAGTCTGCATCAATTCAGCTTCGCCGCCGGAATCTTTCTGGTTCCGGCTACCACTTTTCCGGCGGGCTTGTTGACCGCCGAAGGCTGCAATGGGCCGCATATGCATTTGCCATTTACACAATAGGCTTCACGTGCAAAACATTTCCATGAACACAAAAAAAGATTACATTTGTCTAAGACCACTCCTCCATCAGTTCCTGCCGTTGATAATGGCAAACCTGCATGCAATTCATTTATATTACTTTCACGTATCATAAACAAACTAAAATGGGATCTACACATACGGGCTTAACCATCATGTGGTTTACGGGAATTTATATGCATTGAGATTCACGTTTCAATCAGGGCGGAGCCAAAAAATTACTCTTGGATGGACACTTTAATAAAGTTCAAGTTTTTTTCACTCCTGTGGGTGAAGTAAGAAGTTATATTTATATTTACTCATATTGTCTTTGATACTTACCAAATTGTTGGACACAAAGTTAACATAGAAGAGACTAATTATAAGTCTTCGCCAAACAAAAAAAGTGGTTAATTACAAGAATTTACAATTGACCCAATAAGTTGTATACTTTGAACGTTGCATGATAACCTTTTATAAATATCATTGAAAATATCATTTTCTAGTTATATAATCATCATATTAGTCTTGAATTTATCACTTATTTCACTACGCAACCAAGTTGTTACAATCTTTATAGCTAAAAGTGTTATCTATCATGACAATCACAACTAGTTATGTCTTTTTCTAGTTTCAACTGTTGTTAGCAAGATCGACTATTGGAACCTCAAATAAAGGCAAGTTGCATCTCACTAAATGCAATATGGTCACCAGAACATTGCATGGTCGTCGAAGGTAACAAATGACAATCTCATTAGATAAAAGCTTTTATATTTGAGTTTTTTTGATACTCTAAATGATTTTGTAGTTTCAAGTTGTCACACTGATTTTTTTTTTTTAAATTCTTATAGAATAATGCCATGTATAATTATTACACAATATTTTCGAGAAATTGTCATTCCTCCCACCCTCTAATCCTGTTAACGAGCGTATTATGATTAAAGGATCCAACTTAAAAAAAAAAGAATCGTTAGTGGGTTCAAAAGCTTTGGTATTTTCTACGGTCGAAAGAAAATGGAAGATATGTTTAATTTCCAGATCACAAGTTATATGAAAATTCTAAAACCCCAAAACCCAAATTCCAATTGAATTGAACTTTATGCCTATTATTCTTATTCCAGGGTACAAATTCTAGTATCCATACTATTTTATTATTGTGCGTGAGAGAGAGAGAGGGACAAAAACAAAGAGAAGAATCAATAATTAGGTTTTCAAATTAGGTCTTTCTAGCATTGCTCTTTTTCTGACCTTTTATATCATTGGTCCACTAGGGAATAAATTGTAGTTGTAAAATAAAATAAAACGACTTCAAACAGGATCGAGGAGGGAGAGAGAGAGAGAGAGGGAGAGAGAGACTAACCAGAAGCAGTAAGCATGAGAACAAGCAAAAGTACCATCTGGTATGAGGCCTTCTCCATACCGTTCAGTTCAACAGTAGAATTGTTTGTGGAGCTGCTGATCTCTGTTACACATTACTTATAATCGGGGGATGCCATATGTCGAGTGGAGCCCACCAAAGGATAAAGCCAAGAGTAGGTGCAAAGGCACCGAAATATATGAACGTTTCTAAGCACCAATTCACTCCCTAACAAATTCATTGTAATCTCTCCCTACCTTTAATAGATTTTGAACTATATTACTGTAATCTTCCCTATATTTCAGTAATCTACTGCCTATCTATCTTTATAACTATATAATAAAGTAGAGCTGAGTTTGAATTTTAGAGACAACCAGATCATTTTGAAACAAAATATAAACACATTCAACGAACAACGTAATCCCAATATAAAAAATGATTTAGATCATCTCAAATATTTTGATCTCACGGTCTACCGTGAGTATTGAATTTTGTTTTTCCGCCCATCAATATTTCCTGACTTATGTGTCTCTCTCTCTCTCCCTCTCCTCTATAGGCGATGTCTATCTATATTAGACGCAATCCCTAACTCCGCCCCTTTCTCTCTCTTCAAATCCGGCGATATTTGATTTCTTTCCTTGTCAAAATGTAATCTCTTATGTGATTTTTGATCTTCTTTCCTTATCTTTGATCTTTGTTACGTATTTCAAGCCCTAATGTCTTTCCCAATTCTCTTCTCACTCCCTCCAATTATATTTTTAACTTCATTGAAAATCTTTTTTTGTAGGACTAGAAAATTCAAGGAGCAGTTAACATAATAACATGTTTTGAAGAATCAATTTAGTAGAACTGCCTAACTAGAATTCTATTTTATGTTACACGGTTGCAATTGTCTTGATTACTAAGTTGCGCTAACAACCATCTCAATGTATCTTTTTTACTTCATCTACATAGTAGTTGGATATCAAGAACTCATCCACTATTTTTTTTTTTTGAGAAATGAGATTTGTATTCATGTTGAAGTTGCTTTCTTTTATTTATTTCTTTTACTTTTTATTTATTTCTTTTATTCCCTTGCTTTCGTAGCTTGATCAACATTGATGCAAAATAAACGGATGCTTAAACTGTAATACTTTTTTTTATAACCAATGGATCATAAAATAAGAAATGTGTGTGATTTCATGTGGGTTTGTGTGTTGTCCAGGGAAAAAAGTTTGTTATTTTGCCATTAATTACATGAATATTAGTGGGTCTATGTTGTGATAGTTAGTAAATCTTTTTATTAAAGCAGGATTATGGTTGGTGAGTGCGATGACTTTGGGGTTCTGCCAAAAATTGGTGGACCCAAATTAATTTCAACAAGGTTGAAAATCAACCAGCGCTCGAGTTTTAACTCTGTTTAGTGGATTTTAATTTTTTAATTGACGATTATTTGACTTATATGGGGTGAATGAATGTACTTAGTTATTCATATTAACTTAAGTTTGATGTTAGTTCAGTTTATATTTGTATCTTATTCATTTTGGTATTAGATATTTGAGTCATTGTATTGCAGCATTTGATAAGTAGTGGTAACAGGAATATGTGACGTGATGAGATTTTTGATGTAATATAGTTCTTATTTACGTATACATTTGATTATTGTACACAGGTTGATATTGTGTATTGAATCATGTTTTTCAAGAGAATTTTGTCGTTTTTTTTAAAATAACAGATTGTTTATATTAATTATTGAAATTTTGTTTCTTACACCAATTATTTTGATATGAGATTTATATGTATAGTTATAATTACATGCAATATATTATTAGTAGTAGTGTTACTGAACATGTGATTGAATGTTTAAATAGTGGATCATGGTGTAATGAAAGATGTATCTCTTAATGTTCTCAGCGCAAAGTTATTTGATACGCCTTTCATTGATCATAATTATTATTATTATTATTATTCTGTGTCTTTAGACACAGACAATTACTAGTCCATATATAAAACAAATAATTTCTTGAGAAGAGACTATGAGAAGCCTTCCTTCCTCTTTTTCTGAATTAATGAAGTTTTAAATTATTATCCAACATTCAATCAATCCTCGCCACCTAAACAAGTATTCTAGTTTTTTTGGATCTTGTTGACTTAAAATGCTCCAACAATTGCCACATCATTAGTCACTAAATTTTATACTAATTTTTTGATAAGTCGAGCATTATTTATCCCAAAATGAAAAGCCAAACTATTATCTTTGTTCAGAGGGAGTGTAGGGGATGTTGGTAGGATGATATCAATATGGGAATTGCATATTAAAATTTCTGATTTATATCAAGTTATTAAGTTAAGACAAATTTTGCCCTCACACTGGTGCTAATGAAAATCTAGATGTATACCTCCATGAATACAATGTTCCTCATGCAATCAGAAGTAACACTCCAATTTGATTGTCAGGTGAATCAAAAATTGTGTTTTGTACTCTCGAAATGTAGACTTGTAATACATAATGAACCTGGGTGGATTTGTATAGATAGAATGGTGACTGTTTCGGACAGTGATCATTATGTCTATAAATTTTTCTAGTTCTTATATTCAAGTTTTGTTAATAATTTTTTTTCAATAGATAATATAATTAACCCATTTAATCTTTTTCAGGACATAGTCGATCGTAAATAAGATTTTATCAAAATCTAAGTTTTGAAAATATCATTTTCACTGAAGCGACTATTACCG
The DNA here is from genome assembly GCA_023539305.1 of Ilex asprella. Lineage (NCBI taxonomy): Eukaryota > Viridiplantae > Streptophyta > Magnoliopsida > Aquifoliales > Aquifoliaceae > Ilex > Ilex asprella. The sequence continues at coordinate 27,213,803 of CM042194.1, forward strand.
GTATTGTTAAAAATATTCTATAAGCAATGCATGCATGCCTAAAAAAATCCATTTTTTACGTAGTTTAGTATTTTAATTGGGGTGTTGGTTCTAATTTTTAAAACTTATTTAGAACTTTTAATTCTAAAAGTAAACCTAAGCCATCAGTATCAGTAGATACATCAAGTTGCAGAAAATTTTAAAGTTTAAGACAATATTTTTGATAATTATATTTATCTAAAGATTTTAATTTTTCAAAACTAAATAAAAACCTAAAAATATTTTCATATATTTTAAATTGCTCAAAATTTTTAATTGAAGAAAGAGCCTGACCAACAACATATATAAAGTAATAGAGAGAGAGAGAGCTGTAAGAGAGACATTGAGAGAGAGAGAGAGGCCTGAGCAGAAGATGTTTTTGTTGGCAGATTTAGTTATAATATTTACTTATGCTAGGGTTTTTTTTAGGACTTTTATTGCACTTAACCAAATGGAGAGTATTTTTAGCCTTAACATGGCTAGATTTTGACTTGTGAGTAACTGTTTAATCCTCACTCTCTCTCCCCCTATTTGTGAGTAACTAATTGATATAATTATGTTGTTATAACGTTGATATAAAGAGAGAAGGAGAGAATAAAGAGAGAGTAATGTTGAAAGAAAATAGGGGGAGAGAGAGTGAAATAATAAGAATTATGCATGATTTAAAATAAAAAAATTAAATGTCATTTGAATTTTTTACCTAATCACAAAAATGTTATATTAAAATTGAACTCAATAGAGTAAAATATGTATCTATACACTCAATCTCAAATAAGTCTAAAAAAAGTATCCACACCCAAAAAATCAAAAAAAATAAAATAAAAATGGATTTAATATACTTAAGGGTTAAATTTTTTGGGCCCTTCTAGAACTGGGGGGGCCTAGGCACCATAGTGGCCTAAGCCTAGGTCCGGGCCGGTTTATACCTTACATTCTCAACCACTTCATTGAGAAGAGATACAACATCCCTTTAGGAATTCTTCAAAATTATGCAATTGATATCCTTCCAAATCAAGTATATATATAGTAGTGGATAGCATCAGCTTGTTGATTAAATTCCTCATACCCTTCCCTTTTATGTTTCTAGCAAACCACAAAACAAAATTCACTGACAACATTCTTCCTCTGTATAGACAACCATAACCTGTTTGTGTAAGAGCATTGGAAGAAAAGTTAATTTTCAACTTCTCTGCAAAATATAATAGAGCAATATTATTCGAACCTAATTCACTGTAACATTTAGATTGATTGTGAACCCCATAAACATTGGAAGAAGCACAAGGGTATTACTCAAAATAATTATGTGCTCTCTGGCCATTATATGCTTGATGATTCTGTCTTGTGTAGACAATCTCTACTGTACTACTAACCAAAAAACAAAGCTGAACTTTTGTATTGCATTGTGATACCATACAATCTTGGACCAGATCTGCCCCTTAGCTCTGAGAGTCTTCCAAGTTGACTGGGTGCTGAAACCGAGTCACTAGGTAACCATTTGACACTATCCTCTCTATTTGGGTTAGGTTGCATATTAGGAGGAATTTGATTCAAAACTTCCCACACATGGTCATCAAATTATAGTATTCTCACTTTTTAAGATGCAAAATTACTAGTGAATTATGTTTACTCTTGTTTTGCAAATATATCTTCTGTACTTGATAGTGTATGACTAGTCCATTTAATAACTTGGGACGAAATTTAGAATTAATTATGTTGTTCAAATTCCAGTTCAATTCTAGGACCAAAAATGCGTCCCGAAATTCGGGTTCCATTTAGGTTGAACTCATGTCAGACGACTAAGGTTGAAATTCGGTTTCAATTTGAGTTAAATTTGAATTAGTAAATATGCGACAGATCCGGGTTAAGATCCAAAAAATCAGAGATTCCAACTCACACATTGTTTGATTTTAAATTAGATTTTTGCTCAAACTCAATAATTCTAGAAATCTCTATCCAACTCATGAATATTTTTAGGTTGGGTTTGATTATGAATGATTCACCGAAGTTACACACTTAGGTGGTGTTTGATAAAACTAAAAGTAGAATAATAAATTATAAGTGCAAAATGTTGACTTTTTAAAATCGAAGACTGTTTAGTATCTACTGAAATTTAAGTATTAAATTGAATCGATTTATTTGACTAATATAAGGAACTGAAGTTTAAAAATTATTATTATTCTAATTTTACTCCAACTACCTTATTCCTACTACCACCATTATAATGATGGTGGTGGTGGTGATGATGATGGTGACGATGACGACGGTGGTGGTGG
>CM042194.1:27216103-27251030 GCA_023539305.1 Ilex asprella
GGTGGTGGTGGTGATGATGATGGTGACGATGACGACGGTGGTGGTGGTGGTGGTTGTGGCAGTGGCCCAATGACAGCGATGGTGGTGGCATAATGGTGGTAGTGGTGGTGACGTTGACACAATGGTGGCGGTGGCAACGACACAATAGTGATACTTCTGGAAGGCAGATATTGAAAAGTTAAGAAAACAAAATGTATTAAGGGTATATTTGTCTATAATGAGAAATTTATAAAATTCTTTATGACTAACATTTTCAGCATTAGGAGATAAATAAGTAGTTTGTTACTTAAAATTTTAGTCTATTTTTAAGATATGCTTAAAATATTAAGCGGTATGAATTTTAATTAGTTCATCAATTACTTAAAATATTCAATTTTAAATGTTAAATGGTGTTATCAAACAGCCTCCGAAGTGAATGAGTTTCAATGAGATGTTTTGTAAACAAGTGTGCAGTCAGAGTAGATAACTACCGAATGTAAAGTACGATTTGATCACTTTATACTAATGACCGTTGGCTCAATGCTAAAAAGAAATTAAATGTGATGTTGACTGTTGCAAATGGAATTTAATAACCTATAGCAGTTTCCCATTATAAATAGTAATGTGCAACAACGCTGAGTTCTTCAGTACACAGTTCTACTGCTGAACTGTAATAATAACTCATGGAGAAGGCTTCCTTCCGGATTGTCCTCTTGCTTTTCCTCGTCCTTACTACTTCTGGTTCTTCTCTCTCTCTCTCTCCAAATATGTATATACACGTATGAGAGTGTGTGTATATATATGTATTCCAATTGAATTTGTTATCATACGTGAAAGTGTCTAATCAATCATACTGGCCGCAGGTTTTCCATTTTCAAAGGCAGCAAGAATTAATGGAGGCGTGGTGGAAGACACATGCAATCCCCTTGCTTGTCAGTTCAAATGCTTCATATATTCTGGCCACTGTAGCCATGGCAAATGCTACTGCGATAACCAGCCCAACTTCAGCAAGACGGCCAGGAAGGAGGGAGCGGGAACTAGAAAGATTGCTACGACGAACTCGACACCTTGAGATAACGGTTGAAAAATTGATGGAGTGTTAAAAATATAATGTGGGGTTGTAACCTAAAAAGGCTTTGAAGGTACCGTCTACTGTGGTGGCTGAATAAGACTTTGTTTCCTTAGTTACTACATGGAATAATAATGCATCTTTTATTTTAGCTATGTATATGGACCTATTCTCTTCTTCCTCTCCTCCAGATAAAATCCATGGCTCCCACTCCATTTGTTGCTAAATTATTTTCTTTAACCAATTTGATGTCGGATTAAGAAAGTTGCCTCTTTGTATGCAGGATTTAGGTGAGATATGCTTGATCTGGAGATCTATATATGAAATCATATAACAACACATTTGGAAATTCGTCAATTTTTCAATAAGGTTTCATAATTGTTCATCAATGTTGAAAATTTCTTAGTCAAATTTTGCAGGATACTGGACGAACTTCTACTTGTTTGCCCACTCTAGAGTTGGCTCAGCTAATACCAGATATAGACACTCAAAACATAATTTAACCAAGTACATATGAATGTTCTCTTTTGATGGGAAATGAATGAAATATGCATTAAATAATAATGAATATGTATTTAATTTAATCTGTCAGTGTAAATAAGGATTAAGTAATACATACAAATGTTCTCTCTATTCATAATTATTCAAGACTGTTTATTCTCTAGCATGACCACTTGATGAAGCGTGGAAGGTAGACCTATCAATTGATTGGATTTTGATTCAAATTGACTTCAAATTCGAATCTGATTAATTAAATATCAATTGATATTTTTTTTTTGATAATCCGAATCTCATATCTTATACTTCACGGATGTTTGGATATACCTAGATCCGATTTGATTATATTCCGATCAAGATTATTTATATATATCTATACAAATATTAAAGAAATTAAGTGATTATTTAAAAGAGTTTATTTAACATTTATGTATATTTTGTTTAAATTTAGTTAATTAAATTATTCAGATAGAATCGAGTTTTCGAATTGTTAATGAATTCGAATATGAACCACAAATAACTCGACTACTTTATATATAAATGAGACAAACAGTTCGAGTTCAAAACGAAAAGAGATTATGAAACTTGTTTTCTAAACAAACGAGTCAAGTTCAAAACAAATCAAATTTGAACCGAACACGAATAATTCAAATAATTTACCACCCCTAGATATGATATCCCCGGTAGTAAATGCAATGTATGTTAATTTAAGAAACAATTTTATTTCAAAAGAATAAAGGAGTCAAAAGTTTTATTCAGCCGCCACCCACCACAGTGGTAGTTATACAAAGCTTCATTGGTTGATAACAACCAATGTTTTATTTCTTATAGACTACATCAATTCGGAATATTTCTGGTTCCGGCTACCTCTTTCCTGGCGACCTTGTTGACCACTGGCGAAAATGGGTCGCATTTGCATCTGCCATTAACACAATGGGCTTCACGTCCAAAACATTTCTATGAACACATAAAGATCACATCGGCCGTCTACGACCACTCCATCATTCCTGCTGCCTTTGAAAATGGCAAACCTGCATGCAATTCATTTATATCACTTTTACGTATCATAAACAAACTCAAACGGGATCTACATATATGGATTAGAGGGACTAGGGGTGTTCACCCTACCTTACGGGTAGGAAATATGTTTTTTCGCATTCTTACCCGATACTTTGCAGAAGAGTTTTTTCTTGGCTTACCCTATCCGATTAATCGGGTAGGAAGTCGGATAAATATTTTTGTAACTATTAATTTTTGGATTATTTTAATAATTTAATTAAATAACATCCACCAATTTAACAACACCATAAATCAATAACATTAAAATAAAAAACAACTACAACAACAATTATAATAAAACACAAGAAAGTATGAATATCAATCCACCATAATTGTTCCACAAATATAATAACAATTAATTTAAGTTTAAAAAATATGAAATACAAAATTAATGCGGGTAGGGTAGGGTAGGAATGCGGAAATAGATGGCTATTCCGCATTCCTACCCGATTTAATAGGAAGAACAAAAATTCTTCCGCATTCCTACCCGATTGTTGCGGTTAGCCGATTTTTAAGGTAGGGTAGGGTCGGGTAGGGTAGGAACTTGCGGCCAGTCGAAAATTTGAACACCCCTAAGAGGGACAAAAACAAAGAGAAGAATCGATGATTAAGTTTTTAAATTAGGTCTTTCTATCATTACTCTTTTTCTTACCTTTTATATCATTGGTCCACTATGGAATAAATTGTATTGTTCGATGATTGACTGACACAAAAATAAAATAAAATGAATTCAAATGGGATCAAGGAGAGAGAGAGAGAGAGAGAGAGAGACCAACCAGAAGCAGTAAGCATGAGAATAAGCAAAAGTACCGTCTGGTTTGAATCCTTCTCCATGTCGTTCAGTTCAACAGTAGAATTGTTTGTGGAGCTGCTGAATACTGTGACACATGCTGAGTGGGGTGGGGGGGGGGATGCCATATGCTGAGTGGAACCCACCAAAGGATAAAGCCAAGAGTACGTGCAAAGGCACCAAAAAATATGTATGTCTCACTAAGCACCGAGTCACTCCCTAACAAATTCATTGTAATCTCTCCCTGCCTTTACTAGATATTATAGTAATCTTCCCTATATTACAGTAATCTACTACCTATCTATCTCTATATCCATATATTAAACAAACAATTTCTTGGGAAGAGACATTGAGAAGTCTTCCCTCCTCTTTTTCTAAATTAATGAAGTTTTAAATTATTTAATTGACAAAAATTCAATCAATCCTCACCAACTAAACACGTATTTTAGTTAGGAAAAATGCTATTTGGACCTAATTGACAGACCTAATCTAAAAACTTAATTCAATACAACCATTGAATTAGGTGTGAACTCCATTTAATATTGAAACTTATAACTAATCTAACGGTTGAATTGAAGCCACATCATGTGGTTCCTAGATTAACTCTTCAAATTAGGTCCGTATAGCGTTGCTCGTTAGAATTTTTTGGATCTTGTGACTTAAAATGGTCGTTAGTTTTTTTTTTTTTGTGGTTCCTACAATTGCCACATCATTTAGTCACTCAATTTTATACTAATTTTTTTGATAAGTCGAGCATTATTTTATCCCAAAATGAAAATCTAAACTATTGTCTTAGCTTATAAGGGAGTGTAGGGGATGTTGATAGGATGATATCAACATGGAAATTATTTATTGAAATTTCTAATTTATGTCAAGTGATTAAGAACGAAACAATTGAATAAAAGATCAAACCAATAACACAAACTACGTTAAATAAAATTGACCCGATTGTGGACAAGGAATGGAGATCAAAGTTTATAGACCAATACTAGTATTTAACACTATATCCTTAAAACATATTTCACCCTCACAGTGGTGCTAATGAAAATTTGAACGTCTATCTCGCAGAATACAATGCTCTTCACATAATCAGAAGTAGCATTCCAATTTGTTTGCCAAGCTTATAAAAAATTGTGTTTTGTACTCTCGTGCTTAAATTATGCATGTAATCACAAACTATTATTTTTTGGTAAGTGAACAATATATTGATAACCAATGAGCATAAACAAGAAAGAGAAACACTTGTCTGACAAAAACATGCAGGACCAGAACCAAAAACAAACAAAAAACAGGGAGAATGCTGAAAATTTTCAATATTCTCCAAAGATTTAAACCAAAAAAATTTCATGTAATTAACATTCTGGGGAGAATGCTGAAAATTTTCAGTATTCTCCAAAGATTTAAACCAAAAAAATTCTATGTAATTAACATAGATTCTTCATCATAAACAAAAAGAGAACTGGGTAGCTGCCATGAGTGAGCAATTCTTCAATTCTCTATATTTTCCTTAATCTTTATAGACATTAGTCTATTCTTGACAGTGTTGATGATAACTTGTTGGACTGTCACAGAATCCTTTTGGTCATTCCTGAATATCCTTTGATTCCTTTCATTCCATATCGTATAAACCATAGCTGCAAGACAAAGCTTCTTGACCACATTGGCAAGGTTCTTCCCCTTTCAATTGTTTGCTGACTGGAAAATAAAATCCTGCCAAGGTAATTGTTGCCAAGACAGGTGACACTTCCCCATAACATAATTTCAGATCCTTTCAGAGTGGGAGCAATCAAAGAATAAATGAGAGTGTGTTTCAGGGGCTACCCTACACAAGACACAACTTAAATCCATACTTTGCATGTAGTAATGAATGCGATCCTTGGTTGAAAGTCTGCATCTAAAGGCAAGCCAAAGAATGAAGCTCATCTTGGGAATACATTGACTAAACCAAAGAAGCTTGTGCCAAGGAACCAAAGACTATCTATACCTTAGTTCCTCCAGGGCAGAAGAAGAGGAGAATGAGCCATTGGGGGTAAGCAACCATTTAACAATTTCTTTCATATCGGGTCTAGGAGAGTAGGATGGCATGGATACCTCATTTTTCAGCAGGTCACTGTTGTTTCTAGTATTAGCCCTAGGCCATCTCCATTGATTTCCATGAATAATATGGAAAACTTTAGCATTCATGTTGAGGCCAGAATCATACATAATTCTAGGAGTCCATCTAAGCATTAGTGGACCAGCCGGATGCCAATTATCAAACCATAGTGATGTTTCTCTCCCATAGCCAATAATGTGGAGTAAGAAAGGTCTAGCAAAATCCTTTCTCTTCAAAAGTTTCCTCCAATTCCATGAACAAATATGTGGGGGCTTGACAGTCCAGATGCTTCTTCCTTTCAAGTAATAGTCCCTTGCCCATTTAGACCAAATGTTGCTTTCATCAGAAATTAAATGCCAAAGGTGCCTGAGCATTAATGCCTTGTTCCAAGCCTTTAGATCCTTAACACCTAGACCTCTTTCTTGTTTTGGTAGGCACACTTCATTCCATGATACTTGAGCTCCAACTGTCCTAAGCTCAGCACCTATCCAAAGAAAGACCCTTAATTTCTGTTCAACATTGTTAAGGACACTCTTGGGAAGAATTAAGTGACTACACTAGAAGGTATGAATATTGGAGAGGATTGAGTAGATGAGCTGTAATCTTCCTGCAAAAGAAAGGAATCTAGAAGCCCATGATCTAATTCTTGCCTCAGTAGATTCCACCAAAGCAGCACAATCATTGACCCTCAGCTTCATAGTGATGATAGGGATACCCAGGTACCTAATAGGTAAGTTGCCAAAAGGAAAATGTAAACACTCCATAATTTGTAATTGCCAAGCCTCAAAGATCCCAGAAAGAAAGATATTGCTCTTTAGTCGATTAGCTTTAAGGCTTGAAAGAACTTCAAAAGTCTCCAAGGAAGTCTTCAACACTCTAGTAGAATTAATATCACCATGACATAACAAGAAAAGGTCATCTACAAAACTCAATTGAACAATTCTTTGTTTGCTGCATCTCCAGTGGTATTTGAACTCTTGAACTGCATGAATATTTCTCATTATGATTTGTGTCAGAACTTCCATTCCAATGACAAAAAGATATGAGGACATAGGATCCCCCTGCCTAAGGCCTCTTTGACTAGGAAAGTAACCAACCAATTCACCATTAACACAGACATAAAACTTTGTTGATGTAATACATGCTTTAATCCAGTTAATCATCATTAGGGTGGAAAGTTGAGAGCAACTAAAGTATCAATCAAGAAGCCTCATTCAAGCATATCATAAGCCTTCATAAGATCCACTTTTATTGCACACTTAAGAGGCCCATCATCCTTATGGTAATTCCTCATTAGCTCTTGGACTAAGAGAATATTATCCCCTATTCTTCTTCCAACTATAAAACTAGATTGAAAAGGACTAATAAGACCAGGTAGAAATGGCTTAATTCTATTGGCAAAGATCATTGAAATAATCTTATAAAGGGTGTTGCAACAAGAGATTGACATGTAGTCACTCATAGTAGTGGGGTTGGGTACCTCTGGAATAAGTGATATGATTGTGGAGTTGATTTCCTTGAGCATTTGACAAGTGATAGAAAATTCCTCTTTAATTTCTGCACCTGTAACCTTCTTGCAAAGCCTTCTAGCTTGATCCTCTGAGATAGAGTGTTGAATAAGGTCCCTAATTGTAGCTTGCCTAGTAGTAGACTGATGACCGCTGCTTCTAAACAAATTTTGGAAATTATGGACTGATTCATCTTTGATCTGCAAATCCCCGTTAGCCATCGTACAATCATGTCTTTTGATAGAAGTTATCCTAGTTGTGTTTCTATTGCTTGTGACGACTTTAAAGAAAAAAGAAGTGTTTTGATCACCAGCTTTGAGCCATTGAATTCTGGATTTTTGTCTTAAGAACTCCTCATCAATTCTTATTGCCTCAAAAAATTTCCTAAGCAACTTCTTCTCTTGAGTCCTAAGGTCATAGTCCAAGGGCTTTTCATCAAGTTTCCTCTGGCAGTCGGCTACAACATTTCTTGCTTCATTAGCTCTAGTCGTAACATCACCAACCTGAGCTCTGTTATAATTCTTGAAATCATACTTCAACAGTTTAAGCTTTTGGCTCACTTGGAACTGCTTTGTTCCCCTCACATTAGTATGCCACACATTATTGACAATATCAAAAAAATCCTTTCTATCAGCCAAAAACTTGAATGGACATTTTCTTGGTCTTGCTCTCTGTCCCAACTTGACAATGGCAAGGTTGTGATCAGAGATACCAGAGGTAAGAAAATCAGCTGAAGATCTCGTGAATAGCAAATTTCACTCCTCATTAACTACGACTTTGTCAAGTTTTTTTAATTGTGCAATCTTGAGGGTCTCTCCTGTTACACCAAGTGAAGAGAACACCTGAGAAGCAAAGGTCATCAATACAAGAATTTTGAATACATTCTTCAAATTCACCCATGGCTTTTGTTCTTATGTTGCTCCCCCCTTCAATTTCCTGCATATTTCTTACCACATTGAAGTCTCCCAAAATTGCCAATGGTCTAGAAATATAGTTCCTAGCATGAGACTCTAGATTACTCCAAAGCTTCCTCCTTTCTTTATCATCATTGGCACCATATATGAAGGAAACAAGGAACATAATCCTACTTTCAAGATGTTGAACCTCACAGTGAACAACTTGATCCATTTCTTCAATCTTGGTTCTCTTGAGGATATTTGGGTTCCAACCAACCCAGATCCTACCAAGAATATGACTGGAATAATTATCAAAGAAGTCCTAGCCTCTAAAGACAGCTCTCATAATGCTACCCTTATTAATAGCCCTAACTTTGGTCTCAATTATACCAACCAAATCCAGGTGCTGTTCAAAAATAAGTTTTCCAACCTCTAATTGTTTAGGGGGAGAGTTTAATCCCCTAATATTCCAACATGCAAAATTGATCATTTATGTCTTGGTGAATAGTGGCCTTGGGATGTAGAAATCCCCCTTTTACTTCTAATAGGTGACTTGTGCTTTTTCCTTAGTTGCCCAATTGGTATACTATCAATGTTCTTAATTTTTGTAGCCAAAACACTTGTTTCAGGAGAAGCAGATATTTCCAAATCAAACTGCACAAGACCTTGCAGTTCAATAACAAGATTATCAAATTGTTGTTAGTGGTGATATCTGTAGTTACTTGAGGAGCAGGCGTGGTGGTATGAAGCTCAGTGATTGTAGTCCCATAGACCACTATCTGGTTACTTGTGCTTCTTTTATCAACACTTCTTTGATCAACCTTGTCATTCTCCTTTTCTTTGCCAACTTCAATAGTGGAGGCTATCTCTTTGCATTTGTCATCTTGTTTCTTTTTTCTTGCCCACACTTGCTTTCTTGCACAGTTCGTACTAGTGTGGCAAAAAACATTGCAATTAACACAAGTTTTAGGCTTCCATTGATATTGGACCAATATTTCCACAGTCTCCACAACTTGGTTAGGTTGGGAACCTTGAATTTTCAATTCAAAGGAATCAATGGGAACTTGAGCAGCATCAATTTCCACACACCTTAGCAAAGCTAATTCTTTATTGTGTCTCTGTTAGACCATCAGCATAAAGTGGTTTCCCAACTGAACTGGAAATATAGCTAAGGCCTTCTTCATTCCAATACTCAAGTGGAATGTTTTAAAGCTTCACCCAAACTGGAACTTTAGTATGTGCGTCCTTTTTTAGAAGCATTCTAGGTTGCCATTTCTTGAGGACCATAGTTCCACCAGAGAATAACCTGGGGCCATCTTCTAAGACTCTAGTTCTTGAACTGTCATAAGAAAATTTGAAAAAGAAAAAACCTTGCTCATCAACAAGCACCTCTATGAGAGCCTGAACATTCCACATCCTTTGGGCAATCATCTTAACCACTGAAAAGGGCAAACTTTTTTCAAAAAAGTAACCAACCAAACTTTTTTTTCAATTCTGACAACCTATTTCTGCAACTGTTGGTGGTGGTGCCACCACTATTTTGGACCGATCTCCTTGAGGTTCAAAATATTTTAATTTCATGTGGTTGCGGGTTATAGATGGAGCTCCATGACCCAAATCCATTGTAGTTGCTCTTTTCAGCACACTGCACCATGTGGCTTGTGTAGTCTTATCATACCTTTCACCGGCTGATGAGGGTATGGGCGTGGGGGTTTTTGTTGGAAAGCCAACCATACCCATAGGAGTAGACTGTGCTTGCTTTGACAGTACAGTAGGTTCTTGGGAAGTGGAAATATCATGAGATCTCTTCTCACCTAGTGGCGCGTTAGCTTCACCTCCCATGTTCCTCTTTTTTGCTGAATCTTCTTGTGATTGTACTCCAATTTCAAGAGTAGCTTTTACAGCCTTCCTATTCATTGTGAAAATTGTAGAACCATTTGGGATGTCATTAAATGTTGCTTCCCCGCCTTTAAGACCATTGCTACATGGCGACAATGATGAGGTTGAACAATCAATAACTGGGCAAGCTTCTGAAACTTTGGAGACTTCTAGGAAAGTTCTAGTGGGTATCTGGTTTGACATTTTAGATATGGTAGCTTCAGGTGTTTGGTTGGTTAGCATGGTGGGGAGGTAGTGGAAGGAATGATGAAGGTTGCATCAGATTTGCGGAAAGGATAAGGGCTAAGTCAGTTGAAAGAGCAGAAGAAGGGCCACGATGAAGAATGCTTAGTAGTTAAAATTAGCATATTACTATGCCCTTTTAAGACTAATTATACTTTGACGGAGTTTAAATGATGACATTTCAGGGCAAAAGTTATACAAGGGACCAAAGGAGATGAATATCAGACTTTCATGTAACACCAACATATTTTGGAACAAAATTAGAAAATCTTAGAACAAAGCAAGAACATTCGAACGTCAACTCACATTCGAACATTCCCTTAAAACATGTGAAGACCAGACTGCTGAGACATGACGTGTTACAACCAAGAAAGAAGACCCTGAGGTACTTGAGTACCATGTTCGAATGCCAATCACCGTTCGAACGTCTCCTGGAATCATTTGAAGAGCAGACTGCTGCATGGAGTGTGGAAATGAACTTCACAGAAACTACAGACCACTTGAGTGGGAAGGTCAGACCTCATCAGCACATTTGAACGTCCATTAAGTAAAGATAAAGATAACGTTCAAACATTGTCTGTAAACTGGCTGTAGAGTGGTTAGGTTTTACTTGGACTTGGGCCACCATGCACTATTCCTTCACTCCTTCTTGTCCCATCATCCTTGCCTACAAATACTCCCATTGTGGGAGGGACTAAGGAGAGTTCTAGAGATTGGTTTGACACTAGACCAACATCTCTTAGTTTGTTAATAGTCTTAGGTTTTTATTTACTTGTATAGAGAAATATAGATTATCTTTTGGTTGCGGTGAGAAACTCTCTTAAAGTGACTAACTTTCTTCTACTTTCAATACTTGTTTCATTCACTTCTATTGCTTGAGATTCTTGCCTTAGAGGAGTGAAATTCTTTCACTTTTCTAGAGTTTCACCAAAGCCGTGAAGGGTGGAACGTGATTCACTCATTCTTCGTCGAAGATCGGCTCCCCACTTATTGTACTTTACTTTGTAACTCCTCTACTTGGATGGATAAGCATCACTCACTTTTCTAGCTTTATCAAATTCATGAAGAACTTCTCCTTCACTCTTTAGTAAGTGATGAAGGGCATGTTTAAATTATCCGGAAGTTATATTTGTGCATTTTTCTTATGCTTAATGTTTTATATCCCTTTGCTTATTGAATGATTGATTGCATCTAGCAAAGCTAAGATACTTTGTATAACCATGAGTACTTTCTATAACATAGATAACTTTTGCATAGAAAGACTCATGGGTTCACAGCAAGTACCCCGACTAGATTCTCAGGACTACCCTTCAATCTTTCCCATTACTGTGCTTCAATTAAAGAATGAAAATGAAATATTAATATCATGGTTGGATGCCTTGTAGAAACACTTGCTTGTTTGTAGACGGGTTAAGTCTCGACACAAACAATTCTTGTAAACTTCTAGAAAGACATTGGAATCATATTTCTTAATTCTCACAATTCACCTTTATCTTTCGATTAACTTCCTGTTGACACAAGGGTTAATTGAGTTATCAAGCACAAATATAATAAACCAGATGATTAACTACATGTCCACATCCTTGAACTAAGGAGTGACCTTTTTTACATTTGAGCTTTTCTTATATTTTGTCTAAAAAACTTTCTTAGAAAGAATCCTATATTTTATTAAGGAAATCCCATACACCACACAAATTCAAATCCCAAGGATTACAATCATTTGGTCTCCACCACTGTTTACTTTGAAACACTGCCAACAATAGTTCCCTTTGAATTCGACTCCGGACTCAAACCGGATTATTACTACAGTTTGACCGCTTGCACTTGAGTGTACACGTTTCGGATTAAGTCAAAGAACAAAGAATGAATATGAGATTAATTGCAAAAAATAAGCGAAGGAGAAGACGAAAAAAGATGGGCAGAAGCTAGGGATTCAAGGAGGTTGGAGACGAAGATCTCTCATCTAGGAAGAGAAGAGGTTCAAATCACAAATTGTTGTTTGCAAATGTTAACCATAATGCAAAATGAATCTGGGTGGATTTGTATAGATAGAATGGTGACTATTCTGGACAATCATCATTCTGTCCGTAAATTTTTCAAGTTCTTATATTTAAGTTTTGTTAATAAATTTTTATCATTAGATAATATAGCTAATCCCTTCAATATTTCTTAGGACATTTTTTATCGTAAATATGATTTTACCAATATAAATTTTTAAAAACTCATTTCTTTTAAAGCGACTGTTATTGGTATTGTTAAAAATATTCTATAAGCAATACATGCATTGCTAAAAGAATCTAGTTTTTTATGTAGTTTAGTGTTTTAATTGGGGTGTTGGTTTTAATTTTTAAAAATTTTAATTCTAAAAGCAAACCTAAGCCATCAATATCAATAGATACATCTTGTTTTAGAAAAATTTTCAAGTTTAAAATAATATTTTTTGAAAATTATTTTTATCTAAAGATTTTAATTTTTCAAAACTAAATAAAGACCTAAAAATATTTTCATATGTTTTAAACTATTCAAATATTTTTTCAATTGAAGAAAGGGCTTGACCAACAACATATATAAAGTAATCGAGTGAGTGAAAGACAGAGTGTGTGTGTGTGAGAGAGAGAGAGAGCTGCTGGAGGGACATTGAGAGGGAGAGGCTTGAGCAACAGATGTTTTTGTTGGTAGATTTGGGTTTAATATTTAGTTATACTAGGGTTGTTTTTGTAGGACTTTTGTTGGGCTTAACCAAATGGAGAGTATTTTTGGGCTTAACAAGGCTAGACATTGATTTAGGCTCTTAAAATTTAGAGCCCTAAAATTTTGGGTCTTATCTAAAACTCAAAAAATGAGGGGGAAATAAAGAAAAATTTGGAAGCAAGTACAAAAATTTACACTTAATTGAATTAAACAATATTAAGAAAGCTTATTTGACCCTAAGTCTATTTTTTTAGAAAAAAGATGAAAGTGTCATTCATTACTCATTACTCTCTCTCTCCTCATTTCTGTCCATTATTCTCTAACTTTCTCTTCCCTATTTTCTTTCTATCTCTCATTACTCTTTATCTCTATTCCCTATTCTCTCTCTTTGTCATTGATAATTTATTTTCTCTCTCTCTCTCTTACCTCATTTTCTCTCACCATTAATTTCTCTCCTTATTCTCTCTCTCTCTCTCTCTCTTATATAAACATTATAATAACACAATTACACAAATTAGTTACAATTGCTCTATACTACACCAAATAGTTGTTCATGTGTTCTGATAAACCAAATAGTTAAACCAAACAATTACAAAATATTATGACACCAACCCAATTTTTTATTTAGTTGTTTATATAAACCAAAGAGTTACACTATTTTGTATCACATCATAGTTACACCAATTATATATTCTAAATTTGGTCTAATGGTAAACTCTTTTGAGCCTTCTCATCGAGTCTCCCAACAACGGAGTCACTATCTCAATCAAGCTCTAGGTTGGTGTTATAATTTTGTGTAATTGTTTAGTGTAAACTGTTTAATTTATTAGAACACAGGAATATCTGTTTGGTATATTATAGTGTAACTGTAACTAATTGGTGTAAGTGATTGGTATAATTGTAACATTGATATAAGGAGAGAAAGAGTAACGATGATAGAAAGTAGGGGGAGACTGAAAGGGAGAGAGAGAAAAAAAATTAAATTAAATCTTTACATATTTTAAAATAAAATAAATTATCAATAGGGAAATATAGGGGGAGAGAGAAAAGGGGATAGATAGAGAGAGTATTGGAGAGATTGATTGAGAGAAAATAAGGAAGAATGAGTGAGAGAGTAATAGAGAGAGAGGAACAGAGAGGGGTAATGAAGTAATGAATGGTCTTTTAGTCTTTTTTCCAAAAAAAGTACTTAGGCTAAAATTAGTTTTCTTAATGTAATTTTTTTCAATTAAGTCTAAGTTTTTGTGTCGACTTCTAAATTTCTCTTTTTTTTTCCTCAGTTTTTGAGTTTTAAATAAAACCTGAATTGATGCAGATTATAAAAACTAGGGTTTGCAACTACCTAGCTCTATGGCTGTTGAATAAAACTTTTAGCTCTTTAATTATAATGGAATAGCAAAAACATCAAAAAGATCTTGAATGTTGGGGACAAATGCTAGCCAATCCAATGATGTCTAAGCAAATCCACGGATGACTTGTGATGATGCGCAAAATGGTCTTGCACACCACCTGTCAATTGTAAGCAATAAATGCGGTTTTTAAGGTATGGGAGATGGGGAGACACAAGCTATTTATAGTGGTTCAGTCAATCTTGACCTACGTCCACTCTTCAATGGCTTTGGTTGCCGGGTACTTTATCCATTCAGGTGTGTAGGGAGCAGAGAGTACAAGTTGATAGAGAGAGAAGAGAGATGCTTAGGAACGTATTGAGTGTCTTGCCCCCCAAGCATTGGTGGAGCTTACAATTTATAGTCGCCCCCTAACAGATTGGGGCGACATAATAGCAGCTAAGTAACTATTCTGGTGGAGCTGACTACTTCTCCTCAACAGGTGGGGTGCTCTCCATGAGACTCGGCCGAAGGATGAGGTGAGGGCTGACCTTCTCCAAGGCGGCGAGGGTTAGGTTCCTGGATACTGATGTAGCTCCTTGGTGAGTCTGACTGATCCTTGACCACATTGGGGTTGGTGGGCCTTTATAAAGTTAGCCCCTTAGTTGGGTTTGGACTTTTCCCATGGATTGGGTCATTTGGGCTTGACCTATCATTTGCCCCCCAATGCCCTATGTCCAAGGAAACTTGGAGAAGGGGGCATTTTATTTTGAATCTTGAGTTCCGAGTGATGGAGACTTCTCTCCTACTATTTCCATGTTGCTTCGACTTGGGGATTGACCTGCCCGGACAAGTTGCGGGGTTCCACCTTGGCTTAGTCCCTTGGCTTTAGTCCCTTGGGTTTTTTTTTTATAGCTTTAGTCCCTTGGCTTTCAATTTGGGGCTTTTCCCTCTTAAAAAAGAAAACCCTAGGTTATAAATAGAACTTTTCTTCCTTAGCCCACCTTATTTTACCTTGACTTTCTTCTTGGAAAACCCTTGAGATCCCAATATTTCACCTATTGTAATTTGAGAGAGAGAATCCACACATTGGTGAGTCCTTTGAGCTTGAGTTTCCTTGATTAATGGCGACTGGCGAAAAAACCCATATGTTTGTTGAAGACGAAGCAGACCGAACAACCCCTTCCTCAATTGTTCATGCCGAATCTGCCATACCCTTGAGCTTTTCTCGGTCCTCCATGGATCTAGGGGCCATGGGCAATGGAATGGGGGTTCAAGAAAAAGGGGAGGAGGTGCTTCGGGTGCTGCCTGGCAGTGGTATGGGCGAACGGGGTGAGCTGGGAAGCGGCGGACTGGGCAGCGGTTTGGGCGCTGCTATCGGCGACGGAACGGGCGCCTTGGGCGCTGGTCTGGGCGCCTTTGGTGCTGGTCTGGGCGCCTTTGGTGCTGACCTGGGCGCCTTTGGCGCTGGTGGGGGGGATTGGAGAGGTTTGGAGAGCTGGGCGGCCGCGACTTGGGCGCCTCATCTGGCGCTGAATTTGGTGGTCTAGGTTTGCACAGAGAAGGCGCAGTGGGCGCGGCCTTGGGCGCCCCCATGGGTGCTGAGTTGGGTGTTTTGGGCGCTACCTTAGGCGATAGCGTGGCCACTTCTTCGGTTGTGGAGTTGGGTGCTTTAGGCGCTTCGGGCGTGGGCGCCATGGGTGTCGTTACAAAGGACGCGCACCAGCGACTTGTGGAGGAAACCATGGAAGCTGTCCTGGGCTCTGAATTAGGTGCCTCTTGTGCTGGTTCTATGGGCGCGCTCCAACAGCTTGTAGAGGAAACGGTGGGCGCTGTTTTGAGCACTAGTTCAGGTGGCCTCGGTGCCATTAGAGGCGCTGGTTTGGGTGGTTCCTATGAGCAGATGGGCGTCAAGATCTCTCCCCGAGACAGCTTAGGTGTTAAGGCTAGTTTGAGCACAAACTCTGTGGTGGATAATTCGGCTCCTGAGGATGACGGGTCCAAGACGGGCATTGTCTTTAGTATTTTAAGGTCAGATGACATTTCACGGATTATCTCCACTTATCACATTCCTCCGGTTGTGTCGTGTCGTCGGGCGGAGACGGACGAGCCTGCCAACGACGACTCCTCTGGAGACCTTGCTGTTTATGAAGAGATGCTTGAGGTTGGGCTTAGGTTCCCAATGCTACCTTTTGTATGTGGCGTCTTGAATTATTTTTCCTTGGCACCTGGGCAGCTGACTCCCAACGGTTGGAGGGTTCTGTGTGCCTTTCTGGAGTTGTGGAGGAAGGTGCATAATGAGGACGCTTCTCCTAGTGAATTTCATGGGGCTTATTACTTGAACGAGACTCGCTCTCCTAATCGAGGTTGGTACTATTTTTTCCCTAGAGGAGGCCAGCTGATTAGTGGGTTGCCCTCTAATTACCATAGTTGGAAGTCTCGTTTCTTTTTCGTTGGTGGAGAGTGGGCTTCGGATGTCAATAGGGCACTGGTGCCATCTCGATGGGTTGCTCCAAAGAAAGTTGGTAAGCTCCATTCACTCGTACTTCCTTATTATACTCCCTGTGGGTTATGTGCTCACCACATTCTTTGCAGGCTCTCCTACACTTTCCAACGAACAAGAATGTAAGCTAGAGGCTGTGCGTGCTTATCCCTCAAGAGACTTTAAAGCTCTCCTGCTCGGGGATGGTGGAACCAATGTTTCTCCTTCAGTTCGAGCTAGGGCTTCTGCTCCCTCCCTGAGGTCCAGCGGCCCTGCTTCTAAGCGGAAGGGTAAGCTGATTCTTTCGTACCTTCCTATTTGATTCGGCATTTTTGTCTAACTTTCTATACTGTTTTCAGCAATTTATAAAGGAGTGATCGGATCTCGCCTTTCTGGCAGGAGCCCTCCCCCTTTGAAGGTGGCGAGGGTGGGAGATGCTCCCGGAAAGACTCTTCCAATGGTGTCACCCGAGGTGAATTCTCCGCAGGCGCCCTCCCCGGATATCTCCCCTCGGCTGGTGGCTCCCTCAGTTAGGTCTTCTATTCCAGAGACTTCCTTGCCGAGCATGCCTACTCACGTGGGGACTTCTACAGAAACGCCGTTTTGGTCTCGTCCCATGCTTTTCAATCCGATGATCATCAAAGAGAGACTTGAGAGGTTCGTGTTTCCACCCGAGGTCAATCAAATTAATACATTGAGCACCGAGAAGATTATCAACATGCACTTGGAAAGTCTGGCTCAAGTAAGGGTTTTTTATTCCCTTTTTTTTTTGTTGTCTTTCCCTATTCCGCTCACTTTCATTTCTTTCAGATTTCGAATACATCCCTCTGCTTGTCTTCAAGGGCCCACGCCCTCGGCAGGCTGAAGGAGGATCATGTTGTTCATCAAGAGAATCTTCTTACCGCTAAGAGAAGAATTGCTAAGCTCAAGACCGCTGGCAAGGCTTTCAAGGACTTCACTGAGAGAAAAGTTGCTGAGCTTGAAGCTGCTGGTAAGGTTGTCAAGGATGAGCTTGAGGTAGCCCAAGGGATGGTGTTCAGACTTGAGTCTGAGCTTTTGGCATCCCGTGAGAGGGACAGTGAGCTAGTTTTGACCCGCGAAAGGGTAACTGAGCTTGAGGCTGAGCTTGCAGAGACCCGTGAGAGGGTCATGCTCAGTGAGGCTGCTGCGGAGGCGAAGTTGGCGACGGCTCATGAGAGAGCTTCGCAGGCTGAGGAGAGAGCTGTCATGGCCGGGAAAGACTTGGCGAACGGCCTTGCGGATGCTTTTATTGATGGTTTTGAGGAGCTCCGAGGGAAGATCTCCGTCGCCTTTCCTGATATTGATATTTCAGGTTTCATGCCTACTGGTGAGTCTGATGGAGAGGAGGGAGGATCTGATGATGCTGAAGGTGATGCTGGAGCTGGCGAGGAGGGAGAAAGAGAGGGCCATAAGAGTAGCTAGAGTGTTGGCTACTGGGGGCCATGAGAGCATCTAGAGAGTTGCGGATTTTTGGTTTCTTTTTCTTTTCTCTCTTTTTTTTTTTTTTAGGAAGACATTTTGTAAAGGCAGTTTGTAGCCTTATTTTTGTACTCCTTCGAAGTTGAATGAAAATGGAAAAGATCAGTTTTGGAGTAAAATGTAGAAAGATTCTTATTCATCTACTGCTTTCATAAAGCAATATTTGGGTAGTGATCCCAAGAAGGTACATTAAAAAAGATAAAACCAAGTCCCAACATTCACTACCTTATGCTCTCAAGGCGTCATTGATAATACCTCTTCAAGTGTTCCGCATTCCATGGATGGAGTAAAACTTTTCCCTCCGAATTCTGGATCTTGTAGGTGCCCGGCCTCACTACTTCTGTTATGAGGTAGGGTCCCTCCCAGTTCGGCCCTAATTTCCCTTCACGTGCATCTTTTGTGGCAAGGATGACTTTTTTGAGGACCAAGTCCCCTGGTTGAAAGGAACGAGGCTTCACCCTCAAATTGTAGTATCTCGCCATGCGTCGTTTATATTCCGCATTGCAGACCACTGCCATCTCCCTTGCCTCCTCTACCAAGTCGAGGTTGGTGCGGAGTCCTTCCTCGTTGGCGATGGGGTCGTGGTGTTGGACCCTCAGAGAATGCACCCCTATCTCCACAGGAATAACTGCCTCAGTTCCAAAGGATAGGGAGAAAGGAGTCTCTCCAGTAGGAGTTCTTGGGGTTGTTCGATAGGCCCACAATACGCCTGGTAGCTCGTCGACCCATAGACCCTTCGCCTTTTCAAGCCTAGTCTTCAAGTTGCGTAGCACCGTTCTAACCATTACCTCAGCTTGTCCATTTGCTTGCGGGTGCGCTGGGCTGGAGTGAGGTTGCTTTATTTGGAGGTCGGAGCAAAAAGAGTTCAGGAGCTTGTTGTCGAACTGTTTGGCGTTATCGCTAACAATGGCATGGGGTATCCCGAAGCGACAGATCAGGTTCCTCCAAATAAAGTCTTTCACTTTTGCATCTGTTATTTTTGCCAATGGTTCTACCTCTGCCCACTTTGTGAAATAATCAATGGCGATCACAACGAACTTGCATTGTCCCCTACTCAAGGGTAAGGGGCCTAGAATGTCGATGCCCCACTTGAAAAAGGGCCATGGACTCATGATTGTCGTCAGCTCCTCTGGTGGCTGCCTGGGCACAGTTGCGAAACGTTGACATTTGTCACACTTCTTGGAGAACTCTTGGGCGTCCTTTACCATGGTAGGCCAGAAGTAGCCTTGCCTAAGTACTTTGCGGGCAAGGGAGCGCCCCCCAGAGTGGTTTCCACAGATTCTCTCGTGGACCTCACATAAGGCATAGTGAGCTTCTTCGGGTGAAAGGCACCGCAGTAGTGGCAAGGAATAGCCTTTCTTGTACAAAACGTCTTGGAGGATGGTGAACTTGGAGGCTCTTATTCTTAACTTCCTAGCCTCTGAAGGATCATCCGGCAACACGCCTTCTTGGAGGTATGCCCTTATTGGGGTCATCCAATTTGACTCTGTTGAGGCGCAGTTGACGTTTGTGGCTTCTATGTCCACCCTGCTTGGTTCGAACTGGTGACCAAGAAATGCTGGTTCTCCTGGTGGAGCTTCCATGGCTGAGGCAAGCCTTGCAAGTGCATCGGCAGTTATGTTGTCTTCTCTTGGTACGTGGCTTATCTCAAAGTATTGGAATTTTGCGATTATGCTTCTTGCCACACCAAGGTATTTTTGCATCCTGGTTCCTTTGGCTTCGAACTCCCCCTTCACTTGATTAACTATCAATTGAGAGTCGCTGTAAGCTGCGAGTTGTTTAACTTCCATTTTGACGGCCAACTTTAACCCAGAGAGGAGGGCTTCATACTCTGCCTCATTATTGGAGACAATAAAGTGGAACTTCACCGCATACTTGAGGGTGGTTCCATCCGGATTGATCAAGATTAGGCCCGCTCCTCCTCCTTCCCTGGTTGTCGAGCCGTCCACATAGAGTTTCCATAGAAGAGGAGGTCGGGCACCCAGAGGAGCTACTTGATCGCCGGAGGGAGTGAGTTGGGTGCTACAGAGAGTTGCCTGGGCGCCAAGTGGGTGAGCTTGGGCGCCAGATGCTTCTTAGGCGCCATCTTTGGCGCCAGGTGGGGCTTGGGTGGCAACTTGGGCACCAAGAAGGCCATTTTGGGCGCCAGGAGGGCTAGATTGGGAGGCAGATCGACTTTGGGCGCCAGCTCGGGCGCCAGGTGATGTTCGGGCGCCAGCTTGGGCGTCGGTTGCTCCTTGGGCGCCAGTTTGGGCGCTGGACACGTCTTGGGCGCCGAATGCTTCCCGAGGGTCTCTGTTAGGTCCCTGTATGTCTTCATTGGGCACCCGAGTGTCTTCAATACTCTCTACCTCCGTTGGCGTTAGCTCCGCGATGAAATCTGCTAGAGCTTGTGCTTTGATGGATGCCCTTGGTTGGTACTGTATGTCAAACTCGCCAAGCTCCACCGCCCACTTAAGGAGTCTCCCAGATACGTCCGGCTTCCCCAGGATTCTTTTAAGAGGTTGATCTGTGACGACAACGATGCTATGACTCTGAAAATAGTGTCTTAGGCGCCTTGCTGTTGTGATGAGGGCGAGCGCCAATTTTTCTAATCCTGAATACCTGACCTCTGCTCCTCGGTAAGCTCTACTCACATAGTAGATAGGTTTTTGTGCTCCGTTTTCGTTCCTCACCAGAGCTGAGCTTACTGCTGAGGGGGAGGCAGAAAGGTACAAGTGTAATACCTCGCCCAGTGTAGCATGAGAAAGGAGGGGAGGTGTCACTAAGTAGGCTTTGAGTTTCTGGAATGCCTCCTCAGCTTCAGGTCCCCATTTAAAAGCCTTTCGGAGAATTTTGAAGAAAGGTAGGCACTTGTCTGCAGATTTGGAGACGAACCTGTTAAGTGCTGCAATTCTTCCATTGAGTCGCTGGAGTTTCTTGGTTGAAGAGGGTGACTTCATGTCGAGAATGGCTTTGATCTTGTCGGGATTTGCCTCGATCCCCCTCTGGTTGACCATGAAACCCAAAAATTTTCCTGATCCCACGCCGAAGGCGCATTTCTCCGGATTGAGCTTCATGTGATAGGACCTTAGGATATTGAAAGTTTCCTGTAGGTGATCAATATGGTATACTGCTGCGAGGCTTTTCACCAGCATGTCATCCACGTATACCTCCATTGTCCACCCAATCTGAGACTGGAAAATCTTGTTTACCAGTCGTTGGTAGGTTGCTTCTGCGTTTTTCAAGCCGAAAGGCATAACCCTGTAGCAGTAGGTCCTTTTTGGGGTGATGAACGATGTCTTCTCCTGGTCCGGGGGGTGCATGCTGATCTGGTTATAACCAGAGTATGCATCCAAGAAAGTGAGCAACTTATGTCCCGCTGTGGCATCAATAAGGAGGTCGATCCTGGGCAACGGGTAGCAATCTTTTGGGCATGCCCTGTTGAGCTCTGTAAAGTCGACGCAGAGGCGCCACTTCCCATTAGCTTTAGTGACCATCACCACGTTGGAGAGCCACTCGGGGTATGTTACTTCTCGAGCGGCCCCGTTCTCTATTAGCTTGCCCACCTCCTTGTCCATAGCTAGGGCCCTTTCAGTGGATGTGCCCCTTAGCTTTTGGCGTGTAGGCTTATGGTGTGGGTCAACATTGAGATGGTGTGTGGCCACTTCTGGGTCGATGCCCTCCAGATCTGCATGTGACCATGCAAAGACGTCCATATTGCAGCTCAGGAAGCTTACGAGCTGGTGAACCATATCTGTACAAAGGGACGAGCCAATGTACACTCTCTTGTCTGGATATTCCTCATCCAAGACTACAGGGGTGAGCTCCTCAACTGGTTCTCCTCTTTCTACCGTAGAGTCATCTCTTGGGTCGAGGACCTCGACTTGCAATGCTTCCTGTGGCTTCCTAGTCTTCATTGAGGAGACGTAGCACTCCCTTGCCGCTGCCTGGTCCCCTCTGACCTCCCCGACTCCATTTAGGGTTGGAAAACAGAGCATGAGATGATAGGTGGAGGGCACAGCTCTTAATGTGTTAAGGGCTGGTCGCCCTAATATAATGTTGTAGGCTGATGGGCAATCTATGATCAAGAAATTGACCATGACTGTGGAACTTCGGGGTACATTTTTGGCTGTGACTGGTAGGGTGATGGACCCTAGGGGATACACCTTTTCCCCCGAGAACCTGATAAGGGGTGATCTGATAGGCTGCAGTCTTTCCCTGCCCAGATTAAGCTTGTCGTAAGCCTCTGCGAATAGGATGTCCGCAGAGCTACCGCTGTCTATCAGGATCCTGCGCACCTGAAAGTTTGCAACGGTCATGGTGAGCACGAGGGGGTCATCATGGGGGTGCGTCGTTCCTTCTAAGTCCTTATCCGAGAAGGATATGACCTCGCTGGCACCTTGCCTGGGAGCCTTGGGCGGGCGCTGTTCGTCAACATGCCTTGCCTTTCTGGCGTGGGCCTTTATTGCAGAGAATGACTCTCCCCTTCCTGCCAATCCTCCAGATATAGTGTGAATTTCTCCGATGGGTTGTGGATCCTCCTGATTGTGACTGTGAGGTGGTGGGGGTGCTTGCCCTCTGCCAGCAACATACTGGCGAAGATGACCATGTTGAATCAAGTCCTCAATTTGTCTCTTGAGTTCATAACAATCGTCGGTGTTATGACCATGGTCGCGGTGAAAGCGACAATACTTGCTCGGGTTCCTACGGTTCGGAGGAGACTTCATCTTACCAGGCCATTTTACTGCGGGGTCATCCCGAATCTGGTATAGGATGTGCCCAACAGTGGCGTTGAGGGGGGTGAAGGTTTGTCTGTCCCTCTGAGGGGCTGGACCTAGCCGGTCTTTAGCAAAAATCCTCTCTGTTCTGCGCTTGTTGCTAGTTTCCTTTTTGTCGTCCCTCTCTCTTTCTTTCCGCTTTTCCCCAGATCTGGAGGATTCGCCTCGTCTGGCCCTCGTGATGTCTTCAGCGTTCATATATTTCTGGGCTTTCGCTAACAACTCTAGCATGCTCTTTGGTGGACGTTTCATCACCGAGAAAAGAAAACTCGAAGAGCGGAGGCCTCCCAAAAAGGCGGTCATAGTCACTTTGTCGTCGGACTCGTCAACTTGGAGTACCTCCTCGTTAAAACGAGTGAGGTAACTCCTCAGGCTCTCATATCGGTCCTGCTTTATGCTCAGCAGGTGGGTGATAGGCTTCTGGTGGCGATGCCCTACAATGAAATGGGATACGAATGATCTGCTCAGCTCAGCGAAGGAGGCGATGGAGGCTGGAGAGAGCTTGGCAAACCACTGTCGGGCGGACCCCTTCAATGTGGTTGGAAACGCCCTGCACATGATCTGGTCTGGGACGTTGTGCAACTGCATCAGCGTTTTGTAGGTGTCGAGGTAGTCCAGTGGGTCCTTCGTTCCATCAAAGGTCTCCATGGAGGGCATTTTAAACTTCGTAGGGAGGGGGTAGTTCGCCACATCGGCTGTGAAAGGAGTGTCAGTACGCCTCACCAGATAATCTACTGTTTCGGGTCCCTGCGCCTTCATGGCGTTGAAGACATCGCCCAGCTGATTTTGTACTTCCTTGATTTTCTGATCCCAATGATTGGGGGCTCCCTTAGAAGGATAATGGAAGTGACTCCCATGTTCCATGCTCTGGTTTTCACCCTCATCCTCTTGGAGACGGGGGTCCTCACCGTGGGAAGCAGGAGGGAGTGGAGGTCCCTCGTGATGGGGCCCCCTGTAAGCGGTGTCCAAGGGGACTCCTAAGTGGGTGCCCGGTCGTGCCCCATGGTGGGCGCCAGGAGCATCAAGGTGGGCGCCAGGAGCATCAAGGTGGGCGCCAGAAGCACCAAAGTGGGCGCCAGGAGCACCAAAGTGGGCGCCAGGAGCATCAAGGTGGGCGCCAGGAGCACCCAGGTGGGCGCCCAGCCCTGTTTGGGCGTCTAGAACGGGAATACCTTGATGCCCTGGGCTTGGAGCTACTTGTCCGGCGAGCATGAGTTGGAGAATCTGCTGGTTTTGGGCCACCAATTGCTGCATGGTCTCCAACATTTGTTGTGGATTGGGAGCTGGTGCATTCTGGACAGGATTGGTGAGTGGAGGAGCAATCTCTTCCTCTCGTGGGGGATTGTCTTCAAGTTGATTCATGGACCTGGTAGTGATGACCATTGGTTCTTCAATGGGCTTGATTAGAAGTGAGAAGTTTGTCGTTTCCCACAGACTGCGCCAAACTGATGATGCGCAAAATAGTCTTGCACACCACCTGTCAATTGTATGCAATAAATGCGGTTTTTAAGGTATGGGAGATGGGGAGACACAAGCTATTTATAGTGGTTCAGTCAATCTTGACCTACGTCCACTCTTCAATGGCTTTGGTTGCCGGGTACTTTATCCATTCAGGTGTGTAGGGAGCAGAGAGTACAAGTTGATAGAGAGAGAAGAGAGATGTTTAGGAACGTATTGAGTGTCTTGCCCCCCAAGCATTGGTGGAGCTTACAATTTATAGTCGCCCCCTAACAGATTGGGGCGACATAATAGTAGCTAAGTAACTATTCTGGTGGAGCTGACTACTTCTCCTCAACAGGTGGGGTGCTCTCCATGAGACTCGGCCGAAGGATGAGGTGAGGGCTGACCTTCTCCAATGCGGCGAGGGTTAGGTTCCTGGATACTGATGTAGCTCCTTGGTGAGTCTAACTGATCCTTGACCACATTGGGGTTGGTGGGCCTTTATAAAGTTAGCCCCTTAGTTGGGTTTGGAC
This sequence comes from Ilex asprella, assembly GCA_023539305.1. NCBI lineage: Eukaryota > Viridiplantae > Streptophyta > Magnoliopsida > Aquifoliales > Aquifoliaceae > Ilex > Ilex asprella. The sequence continues at coordinate 27,240,853 of CM042194.1, forward strand.
TTTCCCCGTGGATTGGGTCATTTGGGCTTGACCTATCAACTTGTTTTTGACCAGACCGGGAAGGGGATAAGTCGAGGTACATGTAAGCTAGTCTGAATACCTTTGACCATTGAACTAAAAAAAAAATGATGTCTAGAGATGGGCTACCATTGAGTCATATTGCGTCGGATTCATGTCATGTCTAAAATCAATTTAACAAAGTCTTAATCCTATTTATTTGGAGTTGACTACATGAATTATGTTTCTCTATTATGCCCTATGCAGGGTCATATATTTCATAAACCCTATTCTATCATATCCTCTTTTACCATTTCGTTTATTGTTATTTTAAGTCTATCTCTACCTCTCATATTACCATCAATATGTATCAAATTACTTGTCTTTACCAGTGAATTATTAAGTCTTTTATATATATGTTTAAATTACCTAAATTGATTGCCTCTTAATTATATACATATGTACTAATTTTTAATTCTATCATTTCTTGTTTTACCACACATTGAATTTCCTAGAACATCTAATCACAACAAGAAGACCTTAAAATGATATGTGTATGGTAATTGAATACCTTTCAAGGTACATCAAACTTTAATACAATGAATAAATTGTTCAAATCTAGCACCTGAATTTGTATAATAACCTTTAGCTACCTTTCAACATTTTTTCCTTTCTTAGGAGAGAGAAAAATTCTTGATTCCATCGAATATGTTCTTTCAATACTACTCCCCCTATTATAACTTTAAGCAGATCTACCAGAGGAAATCTAAATCCGATTGCGATATATTGGATTGCAAGATTTCTTCCTCGAGAAAAGAAAGAACGCTGCTTCAACTTTAAAAGTGTAAACCCAAGCGCAGGTTGAGCAGAGCAATATATTCTCGGAAGTCCGAGGTCGATCCCACGAGGAATTTCAACAAGAAAACAATCACACAAAAACTAAAAATACTTTAAAAGAAAAAGAGTTTATTTGAAGAGTTGTTGGATGACAAAGATTGATTTTGGTAAATAAAACAATAATAAAAATACTAGAGCATTAGGTACTCCCTCTCAACTTCATACAGTAATAATTAAAGACTCAAAGATTTGACTTGAAATAAGAATTAAATATCAGTTAACTCAATTAACAAATCAAGTTGTCAATCCGAAAGTTATAATCAAAAGACTACCAGGAACCTGAATAATCATTCAATCATATTATTTTATGAAATCATATTAATTCTACCAGCATGGAATAACCAGTGATTTATACGCAGGGAAACTCAAGCAATCGATGTACGTGGCATAACAACTCAGGAGTTTTTACAGCATAAACACTTTGCTAAAATATTATGAATTAAATTAACACAATAACATAAATCATTAAGTACAAAAGTCAATAAAAATACCGTACTCCGTTGAGAGATTTTCCCCTAGCCCTAGCGGAGCTTTCTAGCCGGACATGATAAACGAATAACAAAATAAAAAGATGAAAAAAAGGATTCCTAATCCTAAGATGAGAACCCCTATTTATAATAAAATAAATCCTAGGTATAGGTAGGAAATCTGAGGTTGGCTTGAAAGAAATTCCTTTGCCAAATAGAAGTCTTGTTAGGTCAAATTCCGTGCATAAAATCTTTGCTTCGCGGATACAAAATCTGTCCAGAATTCGAGCTGGAATTTCGCATATTTAGAGGCTGAATCACGAAATTTTCGTGAAATACACTTTTGTAGCCCTCGGAGTCAAAAGTTATGATTAAAATACTGAAGATATGTCTAATCCTTATCTTCTAGAATACTTTCCAAATCCAACTTTAATTGAGTTTTCTTCAAACTTGGACTCTTATAAGGATTGAATTGCTGATTTATCTTCAAGTCTTCCTATCTCAATCTTGACTCTTCAATCCTTATCAGTTATGATTCTTCTTCTAGTAATTGCTTCACTTGCATTATCCATTATTACTTTAAATCAATCAATTTACCTGCAAAATAAATCAAACAACTAGAAAAAGTATCAAACTAGAAAATCAAGGAATTTAACTCATTTAATAACAAATAAAATACAATTAACCAATCATTAAATATAATAAAATAGCACTTTTGATGGTTAATCAAACGCAAAATAAAAGTCAACACCATTATGACCAATAATAACTCTTAATAGTGATGGCAACCTTATCCCACCTTCTCCTCCCTTCCATCCTTAATCTTGTATTCCCTTAGCATTCAGTCCTCTTTTCTTTAATGATAACCTCACCTACTGACCTTCCCACCTATATGACCAATAATACTCTTGCAAATCTAGGGCTCCTATCCAAGGCCCCAACCTATAAATCCTACTCCCATTTCGGGATATGGGTCCCTCTCACCAGAAATTAATGGCAACTACAAAGGATCTCTCTCATGAGAAATCGCAAGCCACTAAACCACAAGGCTTAGGTCCCAGCTCCTTTATCCCACCAGTTTCGAACTCGGTCCCAGCTCTAAGGTCCAAATCTACAAGCATTTTGAATGTGGTTCCTAATCCTAACTCTGGTACCAGTTCTACGGTCCTTTTAGCCTAGAAGTAGCAGCTCCAATCTAGCTCAGTGGGTGTTAACCAACAAAAAACACCAAGTATGTCCCTTCCTTGAGATCAAGTTGTTAAGAAAGGCAAGGGAGTGAATCTCTCTACTAGTCATGTGTCCTTTCAATAAGGACCTAATCTTGCTTTTATGAAGCTTCAATACTATGAACCAACTAGGATAAATAACAGAGTGATTGCACAACTAGGAGCACCATTAGTTCTATGATAATTCCTCAGTACTTCTTGGGCAATAAGAATTTTATCACTAATCATCCTTCTAGGAATAAAAAACAGACTGATTTTGGTTAATAAGGCTTGGAAGCACACATTTGGCAATCAACTTCAAGATGGCCTTGTAAATGGTATTACAAGATGGGCCTGGGATCATTCATTCAAGTAGGATTAGACACTTTTGGAACCAGAGCAATGAAAGTGACATTCAACTATTTCAGAAGCTTGCCATTAGAAAAAATTCCTTTACAGCTTCAACCACATCAATCCCTATAATAGGCCACACTTTTCTAAAAAAGTAAGGGCTATAGCCATTAGGCCCTGGAACTTTATGGTCATTCATTGAAAAGAAGGCTTTCTTAATTTCATCACTGGTGAAGGGCATAACCATCTCTACAGATTGTTGGCTAGAGATCTTTTTTTGAATGGCTGTTTAAGAGGCTCATCCTTTCAGTTTCAAGGAATAGTGAATTTGGCCTCAACAGTTGCTTAAAGTAGTTAATGGCTTCATGCTGGACTGCTTGTTCACCTACAACCACAGGGTCATAAGATCTTTTGATAGAAACAATTCTCTTTTTATTTCTTCTACTGGTCATGGTCTTAAAGAAGAAACTTGTGTTCTTGTCACATTTCTTTAACCACAGTACCCTTGACTTCTACTTGTAAATAGACTCCTCAGCTTTTGGAGCAAACAGATAATCACCAGACAACCTCTTCTCCTCTTCCCTCAACAGTAGGTTGTTAGGATTACTATCCACATTCCTTTGGCAGGCTTTAAGTGCAACTTTGGTGGAGATAGCTAATTCAGTGGCATAACCTTTTTCTTTGCATAAGGACTTAAGGGCACCTTTAAGGCTCTTCAATTTATGACAAAGCTTGTATTTGTGGGACCCCTGTACACTTTCCTTCCAATTATGCTCGACAATGGATAGAAATTCATCTCTATCAGCAATAAAATAGAAGAATTTGAAGGAAGAACATCTTTTTACTGTGGGTTTCCTAGCCTGACCACACCAAGGGAATGGTCTAAGACCCTTTTGGGCAGAAACTCAGCAACTACTTGTTGGAATTTGGTAAGCCATTCCTCAATAACCAAAAATCTATCTAGCTTTCTAGTGATCCAATGCACTCCATTTCTATTGTTATGCCAAGTGTAGAAAATACCAGAGTTTCTCAAGTCCTCTAGTTTAGATTCTTGTAAACATTCTTCAAATTCGATCATTTCATTATTCCACTTCCTTGAGTAGCCTAGAGGTTCGCTAGGATTTCTAATAGGGTTGAAATCCCCAAGGATAATCCAAGGCTCATTTGGGTGAATTCTAGCAATGTATCTCATATCTCCCCAAAGAACTTTTCTATCCACAAATTCATTGGATGCATACACAATAGAGACATGCATGCTAGAATGACTTTCGTCATGTTTAACATGACATTGGATGATTTGATCAGTTTCATACACTTTGTATACGTTGAGGGAGTTTGGGTTCCACCCAATCTAGATTCGGCCTAAGGTGTGGCTCTGGTAATTACCAAAATAGTTCCATTGCCTAAACACATTTTGCATTATAAAAGAAGAGTTTACTTCTCTAACTCTGGTTTCAATTATTCCAACTAATTCAAGACGTAATTGAATAACAAGTTTCTTCACTTCCTCTTGCTTAGAGGGATCATTGAGCCCTCTAATGTTCCAACAGGCCAAACTTATCATAGAAGTAGAGTTTTACTAAGCTTAAGGTGCTCAGTACTCTTTAATCTTCCCATGTCTTTGGGGTTCTTTCTCTTTTTTTTTTCTAAGTAAGCTACTGGTTTTCAGGCTTGGGTGGACTCATAATACTGGAGTCAGAGGCCTTATGAAGAAGGCTAAGATGAGCAGGGCTAATATCAACAACCAATTTGCCTCCTGCTTCACTTAATCTCTCACTCTTATTGCTTGAGATGCTAATATCAGGGAGCCTAGCAGAATTAGAAAGGCTAAGAGTGCAATTATTAACCTGGTCCTCATGCGCAACATGCTCATTTTCAATACGTGAGGAGCTAGCAACATGAAAATAGGAGTTTGGGGAATTATAGTATGTGGTTGGTCTTCCTCCTCCACCACTATGGTAGTGTTGATAATGGATTTTCCTTTATCATTCACGGCATGACTTCTTGAGGATGAAATTCATTCACCAGACTACTCTTTTTGTGCCAGTAATCTTCAGAATGGCCGAATATGTTGTAGAAGTGGCAAAACTTTGACTTCCCCTGATAATCCACAACAATGACAACCACTTTGGGATTCCCATTGACATCATTCTTGTCCAGGTGGAGTTCAAATGAATTAAATAGATCATCCTTTTCATTAATCTCAATACAGATTCTAGCAAAACTGATTCTGCTCTTTCTAGAAGTCAACATATCAGCATAAAGTGGTCTCGCTAAGGCACTTGCAATGTAGCTAAGACCATCATCAGGCCAGTACTACAAAGAGATGTTGTATAACTTCACACACACAAGAATAATGGAATGATATTCTTCAGAGACAACAACATCATCCTGCCATTTCTTCAAAATCAAAGGCCTACCTTGGAACAACCATGACCCAACTTCAATAACCTTAGTTCTAGCCTCCTCATCCTCCAATTTGAAGAAGAAAAAGCTTCGATCATTGGCCAAGACCTCCAAAAATCCCATATTATCCAAGATCTTATGGGCTATGAAATTAACAGTGCAGAAATGAAGTTTCTTCTCTATAAAGTACCCCACTAGGCAATTCCTCCACTCAACACCACCCTTGATGGCAACCTCTATTAAAGTTGACTTGAAAAAAGCTTTTGAATTTGTGAGTTGGTCTTTCTTGATGGATGCTCTTGAAGCCTTTGGGTTCCCATTGGAATTTAGGAAGTGGATTTGGCAGTGCATATCCACCCCTCAGTTCTCCATCAATTTGAATGGAGAGTTGGTTGGATTCTTCCAAAGTGCTAGGGGTTTAAAGCAAGGAGATCCTATCTCCCCTTATTTATTTGTGATTTCCATGGAAGTCTTCTCTCTCCTTGTCCACCACAAATTTCACTCAAGCAAGGGTTTTAAATTTCATTGGAGATGCAAGAAAGTTAACCTCACTCATCTCTCATTCGCCGACGATTTGTTACTTTTCTGCCATGGTGACTAATCTTCTGCTACGATTCTTAACGATGTTCTGGACAATTTTCAGCTCCTTTCTGGATTACAAGTCAACCTTACCAAGAGCATTATTTACACATGTGATGTGCAAGCTAAGGTAAAGGAACACATCATCCATCTCTTTGGGTTCTTAGAAGGCCAACTCCCTGTGGAGTACTTGGGATTACCTCTTATTACTTCTAGACTTAGATCTCAGCATTGCAATAAGCTCATTGTAATTATGAGAAGAATTAGATCTTGGACCAATAGATCCCTCTCCTATGCTAAGAGGCTTCTCCTTATCAAATCTGTTCTATGTAGTATTCAAATCTATTGGTACTCTCATCTTAATCTTCCTCAACAAGTTATCAAAAAGGCTTGAGCGACTTGTTAAAAACTTTTTATGGAAAGGTGCAGAGTTAAGCAGTTTAGGGGCTAAAGTCTCTTGGGAGGATATTGCAAACCTAAGGAAGAAGGTGGACTAGGAATTAAAAGAGTTAAGGAGTGTAACGTTGCCTTAATGATGAAGTACATTTGAAAATTCTTTATTGACAAACAGAATCTGTGGGTGAAGTGGGTGCATACTTACCACCTGAAGATGAGAAACTTCGGGGATGTAAAGATCACTCAATCTAGCTCTTGGAATTGGCAAAATTTGTTGAAGTTAAGAGGGACTATTAGGCCATTACTGGTCCAAAAAATTGGCAATGATGAAGGTACTATGCTCTGGTATGACAATTGGCACCCTCTTGGCCCCTTGATGTTTGTATGTAGTGCTAATTTTCTCCAAGACAAGGGACTGCCAAAAGAGTCTCTTGTTAAAAGAATCATTGTCAATGGCCAATGGCAATGGCCTCCTTCTATCTGCTCTTCCTCTCACGCTATTACCAACACAATGTCCTCATATTTTCCCAACCCTTCCCTTGAGGACAAGGTGAATTGGATTCTCTCTTCTAATTCAAATTTCTCTACTTCCTCAGCTTGGGAGCATATTAGACAGAGGAGTTTTATCCTTTGGTTAGCTGTAAGGTCCAGATTGAGTACCCTTGATAGAATTCAATCTTATGCAGCCCACTTGGGCACTAATTGTATCATTTGCAGAGCTGCAGATGAGACACGTCCCCACTTGTTCTTTGAGTTCAATTTTTCATCAAGAGTTTGGAACAATATTATGCTCGCTAGTGGATTTGTCTGGAAACCCAAGCCATGGAATGAAGTTATTGAATGGACTGGTATCAATTGAAAGAGGAAATCAATGCAAAATTTGATACATAGAATTTGTTTGGCAGCCTCAGTCTACTATGTTTGGATGGAAAGGAATTCCAGAAGATTTCAAAACCAATATAGATACTTGAATACTCTGAGCCATCTAATCCAACAGGTTATAAGGAACAGAATGTCAATTTTGAAATTCAAGGCTTCCACTAGCAACCTGCTTACAGGCCAGCTATGGAACCTTCCCTCTTCTTGTTTCTTTTAGTTCATGTGATGATTTCCCTTTGGTGCTATCCATTTGGTGTTGTCCCTTTGGTGCTGCCCATTTTTGCCTTGGTGATTTCTCTTAACGCTCTGACTGCTCACAGTATGAGAGTGGTAGACATCCCCAATGATCCTGCAGCACATGTTAATGTGGTTTTTTCTGTTTGTTTGGATCTATGGTGAGGAATTTAGATGGAAGTTTAAGCTCAAGGCCTCCATTTCGTACTAAATTTTTTCTCCTGGGCACTTCTTATGTTCTTGTGTTTGCATCGCCTTTGTTATTTTCTCATGGCTTGTTTGGATTTTTGCCATGGTTCTAGAATGGCCCATTTGGTTTTTGCAAGGGTCATTCCCTTTTCTTGTTCTCTTTTTTGATCAATTGATTTTTATTTTCCAAAAAAAAAAAACAATTGGTTTCAAGGACATTAAAGACTATCTCCTTCAATAACAGCCTTCAAAAAATCTAGATTCATAATCTTCTTAAACCTTCATGAACAACTCCTTAGTCCACCTAATTAAGTGACAACTTTCTAGGTTTTCTTGGACAAATGATGGAGCATGACTACATCCAATATATTTTTTTACCTATTTGCTTTCTTGGCGAATCACATACTATAAATTTAAGTGGGACTCGTTGTGTATAAGTGAGTCCCTCAATTATTGCTAATTCTTGACATGAATCCCAAAATGACATGACATGCTAACATGAAATATAAATGAATCAAGTTACTGTTGAATGGGAATAACTCGAATTTGACATGCTAAACATGTTAAACAAGGATTAAATAAACAAAATGGGTGGTTTTGACAATGTTTTTGTGACTATAGCTTGAAACAGTTTTTCTAGTCTGAGACACTTATGAGGGGTAGGTTTGGTTGAGAAGTAATTGGATGTTGATGATAAATTTGTAATTCTAGGGTTACATGAAAAGTAAAACTCTACAGTACGATAATAAACATGTGAGGTAACGTATTAGAACTTCTGACATGATTAATTACTTGAATGATTGGGCTAGAGCTGACTAACACTCAACATAAATACAAAACAACTTGATTACTACACCTAGTTATAGCTACTGGTGGTGGTCAGGAGGCTGTGATGGCAGTTGTGGAAGTCGGTGATGGCAAATTAATAAACGGATAACAAAAGATCAATTGTAACAAACTTTTAACTTAGGCTTATATTACAAGCAGTTTAACCACTCATGAGTTTACAATTTCACCCAATTTAATTCTCTTCCTGTTTCATGGTATCAGAGCCAACAAAGCATCTATCAAAATCTTCAAAACTGTAATGGCCCAACAGAATTACTCGAATAACATTTTTTAGATGACTAGTAAGTATTAGTGGGACCCACTAATCAAATGGTTCACAATCACGTGGTTCAATTGATGTACAAATTGAATGCATAGAGTATTGCTATTTTTTTATGAACACAGACAAGAGAAAACATATAAATTTTGTAGATTACTATTAATTTATACTTAAAAGCACTAATTACACGGGCTCGGATCAAAATTTTGTTACTTTTATCTTGGTCCCACAATTGAAGAAACATTAAAAATTAAAGGATCGAATTAAATAGGAATTTTTTATTTTTTTTTACAAGATGTTCATACTTGCGTCGACTATTCAGTCAAATTCAGTGACTATAACTGTGACTTGAGTTGAGTTAAAGCTTGTTCCTAAAGAACAAGAATAACTAGCCTTTAAGGGGTATAAAAAGAGATTGAATCTTAACTACATCCAATCCAAGTGGATAGTCCAATCCCATCTTGTTGTTTTGCCCAACCAAACATTATGAGGATTAAGTGGCTCCATTTCTAATTAAGTGTATAATCAAAGTGAACCATTATTTAAGGGAGGGGATAATTCATGAATTTTTTTTGCCTTTATAGAATAATGCTAGTTGTATCCAATTTAATAACACCACTCTCTGACTCAATGAATTGATTGCTGTTGGTTTGACATCAAATCTAATTGGATATTAACATTCACTATTCAACAACATCCATAGACTGAGTCCAGAATCTAAATCCATCATTATGGCTTATGCCATAAAAAATCTAAATCCTCCCACTATAAATAATGTTATTACACAGAGCTCAAATCAAATAAGTCCATAAAGAATTCTACTGCAGAACTCAAAGACATGGACAAGGCTTCATTCCGAGTGGTACTCTTGCTGGTTCTCATCCTGACTACTTCAGGTTGATTTCTCTCTCTCTCTCTCTCTCTCTCTCTCATTTGAACTTTTGATACATGAAAGTGGGATGAGTATATGAAGCCTAAAAAAATATTTCTTTTTTTTTTATTGTTTAAGGGTGAGAGATGTTCAGGTCAGATTACACGTATTTCAATTAATTCTTTCTTAGTCCAATGAAAGGTCATCCACGTCGAGACTACTAGACTAGGCCATTTATGAGAGATAAATCCCTCATGGCCTAATCCCAAAAGATTATCTATATTCAAACTCAGGACGTCTGTATTTACCGTTTGTCTCTGTTAAAAATGACAATTTAAGTTGAGCCTAAGTATATTAAAAAGTGTCAACTAGAATAGACAATTTATCGCATCATAATTTACCTTAAAACGTGAATTTCGATGCATATAATTTCCTGTAAACCACGTGAAGGTTAAGCCCGTATCTGTAGATCCCATTTGAGTTTTTTTACCATTCATGAAAGTAACAAATGAATTACATGCAGGTTTGACATTTTCAAAGGCAGCTGGAAGTGATGATGGAGGAGTGGTCCAATACAAATGTAATATTTTGAAGTGTGG
>CM042194.1:27261238-27276916 GCA_023539305.1 Ilex asprella
CCGCCACCACGGTCATTGTCACCCATTACAACTATCACTGTGTCTTACCACCACCATTGTCGCCCACCACCTCTCACCCCCACTACAAATCGATTCTTAAATTCATTTATTTCTTATCTATGTTTGTGATATGAATAAAAATATGTTTATTTTTTACCATTTTTTATTACACTATGTCTTCAGACATAGACAATAACTAGTATATTTATAATTGCTATAAAATTTTTATTCAAATTATAGTATACTCACTTTTTAAGATGCAAAATTATTAGTGAATTATGTTTACTCTAGTTTTGCAAACATATCTTCTCTACATGACTAGCCCATTTAACAACTTGGGATGAAATATAGATTTAATTATGTTTTTCAAATTCCAGTTCAATTCTAGGACCAAAAATGTGCCCTGAAATTCAGGTTGCATTTAGGTTGAACTCATGTCAACAATCTATGTACGAAATTGTTATATTAGCAAGTTGATTGAACGCTGAATGCTAAAAACTGAATTCTGAATTTTAAGAGCTAAATGCTGAATTTAATAATTTGCAGATTGTTTGGTATCTACTGAAATTTAAGTATTGAATTAGATTAAACTGTTTGACAAATATAAGGAGCTGAAGTTTAAAAATTATTATTATTCTAATTTTATGCTTCTTTTTAACCATCTCACTGCAATTTCCTTATTCTTACTACTTCCATCACAATGGTGGTGATGGTGGTGGTAACGACAACAGGGACGATAGTGGTGGTAGTAACAGTGGTGGTTATTGTGGCAGTGGCTCAATAATGGTAATGGTGGTGGTTGTGACCATGACACAAAGGTGGTAATGGTGGTAGTTGCACAATGGTAGTTGTAGTAGTCGTGGCGACAATGGTGGTAGTCGTGGTGATGGTGGTGGAGATAGTGGTGGTAGTTAAAGCAGTGGTGGTGGTGGTGACGGCACTGGCAATGGCACAATGGTAGCGGTGGCGGCAATACAGTAGTGATGGTGGTGGTGGAAGACGGGTATTGAAAATTTAAGAAAGCAAAATGTATTGAGGGTATATTTATCTATTATGATAAATTAATAAAATTCTTACTGACTAACAGCATTCAGTGATAAATAGGTGGTTTGCTACTTATAAATTTTAGCTTAGGTTTAAAGAGTGCTTAAAAAATTAAGTGGTATGAATTTTACGTTATGAAACGGATTTAATTCATTAAGTGCTTAAAATATTCAATTTTAAGTCTTAAATAGTGTTATCAAATTGCCTCTAGTGTAAATGCATTTCAATGAGCAGAATCCGAGCCGAGCACCAGTAACTCTTAATCATTTACCACCCCCAGATATGATATCCCCTCTAGAAATGCAATGTATGTTAATTTAAGAAACAATTTCATTTCATAATAATTAAGTAGTCAAAAGTTTTATTCAGCATCCCCCCACCACAGCGGTAGTTATACAAAGCCTCATTGGTTAAAAACAGCCAATGTTTTATTTTTCATAGTCTGCATCAATTCAGCTTCGCCGCCGAAATCTATCTGGTTCTGGCTACCTCTTTCCCGGCGGGTTTATTGACCGACGGCGACCACGGGCCGCATTTGCATTTGCCATTAGCACAATAGGCTTCACGTCCAAAACATTTAAATCCACACAAAAAAACATTGCAGCTGGTATCGACCACTCCTCCTCCATCAGTTGCTACCTTCGAAAATGGCAAACCTACATGTAATTCATTTATATCAGTTTCACGTACCACAAACAAACTCAAAATGGGTTCTACACGTACCGGCTTAACTATCATGTGGTTTACAGGAAATTATATGCATCCAAATTCACGATTCAATTAGGGGCGGAACCAGAAAATTACTCTTGTGTTGACACTTTAATAAAGTTCAATTTTTTTCACCCCAGTGATGGAAGTAAAAAGCTATATTTATGTTTACTCATATTGTATTTGATACTTAAAAAAATATTGGACACAAAAGAGCCAAAAATTGGTATGCTAGTGAATACAACTAGAAACAACATAGAAGAGACTAATTGTAAGTCTTCACCAATATATATATATATATATATGGTTAATTACAAGAATTTACAATTGATCTATTAAGTTTGTATGCTTTGAACGTTGGATGATAATTTTTTATCAATGTCATTGAAAATATCATTTCTTAGTAATATCTTCCTATAAGTCTTGAATTTATCACTTATTTGACAATGCAGCCAAGTTGTTATAATATTTATCTATATCTACTTCTATACTACTAATCTATATCTATACTACTAATAAAAGTAACTTAATATAAAAGAAATTTTGAATCTCTATTTTACCCTTATAAAAGATTGTAAAGACCACTGTATCTTTTTACAATTAAATATTTAAATCATTATTATATCCTTATATATTTAAATTTTTGAATTATACACAACATCTCTTTCAATTATTTATTCTCTCTGTATAAATATCAGTTTATATAAAAAATAATTACTTCTATTTTCCATCCATCCAACTAAACACAAAGGATGGAAAGTGTATCACTCCTACTTTCCTTCCTCGAATGATAGAAAGTGTATCTCTCCTACTTTCCATCCCTCCTATTTTCCATCCTTCCTACCAAACGGAGCATTACGACTATAAAGTAAACCTCTTAAATGCATAGTTAGACATACAGATGATAGATGTGCATGTGATAAACTCGGGTTTTATGTAGTTAGAAAGGCAAGAGCTTAAGATGTGTAGATTTACACCTCGTCCCTTATTTAACAACTGAACTACCCAATAGATATATCGAGAGAGAGAGAGAGAGTAACCAGAAGCAGGCAGCAAGAGAACAAGCAAGAGAACTGTTTGGACTAAAGCCTTCTCCATGTCATTCAGTTTCCGCAGTAGAGTAGTTTGTGGAACTGCTGAGCTCTCTGTTACATATTATATATCTCATCATTGGACTATTCTATATGACAACAAATGCCATAATGATGCTACTATATTAAAGCCATAATGATTACACAATGCAACCCAACAGTTAATATCAATGGATTGAGTCAACAGGTTTCCGCCTTAATGCTTTGGATTCACCCAATATAAGTGAACAAATAAATGATATTAACCCCTCCTCCATAAATAGTGGTCTACTTTGACCATACAGTCAATACTCATGTTAAATTGTGTACCTTGTAAACGCAAGATCATACAACAGAAATCACTATCTTTGCGGTCTTTCTAAACTTTATTATACTAAGACGGTGTCAGCCAACCATTTAATCCTTGGACATATTTTATTCATGTATTAAGACGTTGAATTTGATTCACGTATTAAAACGTTGAATTTGATTAACTTAGTCAAATGATAATTTAATACTAGGTTTGGATTCAATTATATGACCCGGTATTAATTTATGATTTAATCTGGACTCAATTTACTCATGTCATTTAACACTTTATATTAGATATAAACGAGTATCATGTGGTAAGTGGTATTATTTCTAGTAGGTTTAATTTATGATTTATCTGGACTCAATTTACTAATGTCATTTAACATCTTTTTTAATTATCTATTTTCTATGTATAAATATCAGTTTATATAAAAAAAAAATTGATTAATTATATTACAATTAAAAAAATAAGCACCATTATATTTTTAATAAAGTGTTCAAAAAACTTTCAAAAACTCCATCAATCTAATATTACTCATCTCATATACAAAGACAGCATTATATTTACATATGTGCATTTTCTTTTTCATCAAAAAGTTTAACCCTTTCATATATAAGATAAAAAATAATTGTATATATATAGTTTTTTAAAATCAATTTATGTTACATCAATATAATACTTCAGTCACAATAAACTTTTTAAGTTGCACTAAGATTTATACTGAAAATAGACATTGTAGTGTATGTTTAAGTAAAATTTGAATTTTTAAGAATTTTAATATTCTTGCTAATGTATATTATCGAGTAGTATATTAAATCAGATCTCAATTGACCTAACTAATTCCTAATTATAATAAGTTTCTAATTTGATTAGTATATTGATAATTACATTTATTTTATTTAAGAAATTATAAGTTAAATCCTAATCAATTGAATTTCAAAAAAAATAATTTCTCAAACATCACTAGAAAATCAATTTCAATCAAAAAATTCTAAAAAAAAATAGAACTTTAACTATTTTTTTTTATCTTTTTTTATAGTTAGAACAAATTGGAAACATCTAAAATTTTCATAATCTTATAATTTGACTAGTTATAAATTAAGTTTAGTAAATATAAGATAATATTTAATTCAAATACATATATACATAATATGTTTTATTAATTTTTGTGTATCAAAAATATTCACGTGCAACGCACATGATACATTATTAGTAGCTAAAAATTTCATCTGCCTTGATAGTCGCAATGTCTTTTTCTAGCTTCAACTATTTTTAGCAAGATGGTGAATTAGCAGAGTCATCAATAATATAGAAGCCAAGTTGATAAACAAAATAAGAGTTAACTAGGGTCTTGGTATTGTCGTCGACTATTTGGACCTCAAATAAAGGCAAGTCACATCGCACTAAATGCATTATAGTCACCACAACATCGCATGATCCTCGAAGATAACAAATGACAATCTCCTTAGAAAAAAAAAAAACCTTTTATATTTGAGCTTTTTTAATACTCTAAATGATTTTGTAGTTTGAAATTGTGACACTATTTTTTTTTACATTCTTATAGAATGATATCATATATAATTACGCGTCATAGCCCGTGCCTAAAGACACAATAAAATATAAAAGTCAAACACCCAAAAAATCGATCACATTATATTAATTTTTTTTTAACATGCGTATACGATATATGGATAATGTTTGAAATAAAAATTATGTTAAATTATAAATTAATTAAATATTAAATGATTGAACATGTGATAAAAATAATTGAATTGATATTTTTAGGAGGAAAAAGATGTAGGGGATAAAACTTCAATGTGCTATGTGTTTTATTATATGAATTACACAATATTTTCGGGAAATTGTCATACCTGCACCCTTTAATCCTGTAAACAAGCAATTTATGATTGAAGGATTCAACTTAAAAAAAAAAAAGTCTTTACTGGGTTCAAAAGCTTTGGTATTTTCTACGTTCGAAAGAAAATGGAAGATATGTTCAATTTCTAGATCACAAGTTATATAAAATTCTAAAACCCCAAAACCAAAATTCCAATTGAATTGAATTTTATGCTATATTATTCTTATGTCAGGGTACAAATTCTAATATGCATACTGTATTATTAGTTTGTGTGTGTGTGTATGAGAAAGAGAAAGAGGGGTGAAAACAAAGAGAAGAATTGATGATTAGGTTTTCGGATTAAGTCTTTTTAGCATTGGTCTTTTTCTTATCTTTTTTACCATTGGTCCACTACGGAATAAATTGTACCCAGACCTTTTTCAGTTGTAAATTATTCCACAGTAACTTTGGATTCTAGGGTGGGCATGTGCCCCCATGGTCTAATGCTGGCTCGTCAGTGGTTTTAATCACAATATTGTTCTATGATTGATTGACACAAAAATAAAATAAAATGAATTCAAACGGGATCAAGGAAAGAGAGAGAGACCAACCAGA
Organism: Ilex asprella; assembly: GCA_023539305.1. Taxonomy (NCBI): domain Eukaryota; kingdom Viridiplantae; phylum Streptophyta; class Magnoliopsida; order Aquifoliales; family Aquifoliaceae; genus Ilex; species Ilex asprella. Next base: position 27,266,826 of record CM042194.1, read on the forward strand.
AATAATAAGCATGAGAACAAGAAAGAGTACCGTCTGGTATGAGGCCTCCTCCATATCTTTTAGTTCAACAGAAGAATTGTCTATGGAGCTGCTGAGCATTGTTACACATCTATAATATAAAACAGAGTGGGGCTTTAATAAACTGATCGAACGGTCTCAAATTCATTCATTCAACGGTCAAAAAATTATTATTTTTTTCCTTAATATTTCTCCCTCAAAAAAATCAACAATTACGACTGGTTTTGTAACACATCCTACGGTCTCAAATTCATTCATCCAACGGTCAAGAAATTATAATTTTTTTCCTTAATATATTCCCCTTAAAAAAGTCAACGATTACGACTGATCTTGAAACACATCATACGGTCTCAAATTCATTCATCCAAAGGTCAAGAAATTATAATTTTTTTCCTTAATATTTTCCTTCTAACGGGTCAATAATTATTGATGATCTTGAAATACATAATTTTCTCTGACATAATAATTAAATTGGTCAAATTTGTCATTAATATCATCTGTGTAGTGTAATATTTTAAATTTGTATAAGACACAATGATATTAAAAAAAACTCATTAATTTAAGAAGAAAAAAAATAAGGGCGCTGCTTAACAAATTTATATTGAATATAATTAATTTTAATTTTATTTATTTAATTAATTATCTCAAACTAACATGTCTTACACATATCTTGAATCAAAAATTCAAAACTAATTTTTTTTATCTCTTAAAAAAACTCAATGCTAATATATTCTTACAAATTAATAAATTTTTAATAGTTTCTACTAATTAAAAAAATAATATTTTATAAATGATATTTGTAAATATTTTTTTGTTGTAAAATATTTTGGCGATATGCTTTTTGATAAATTAAATTTTTAGTTTGTATTAGATTTAATTCGTTTTTGATTACATGTATATAAATTAATATTTTTTTAAGTCAGTTTGTAATATAAAACAAGACGGCTTCAACAAGCCGACCTACGGTCTCAATTTCATTTATCTAACGGTCAATAAATTATAATTTTTGTCCTTAATATTTCTCCGCTCCAAAACAGTCAATAATTACGACTAATCTTGGAACACATTCTACGGTCTTAAATTCATTCATCCACGGTCAAGAAATTATAATTTTTTTCCTTAATATTTTTCCTCCTAACAGGTCAACAATTACTGCTGATTTTAGAATACATGATTTTTTCAGACATAATAATTAGTCATTGCTTAATATTATTTGTGGTGTAATATTTTAAATTTTTATAAAACACAATAATAATATTGTGATTAAAAAAAAACTCATCAATTTAACAGATAAAAAAAACAAGGACGCTGCTTAATACATTTCTATTGAATATAACTAATTTTATTTTTATTTTTTTAATTAATTATCTATAACTCACATGTCTTACACATATTTTGAATCAAAAGTTCAAGACTAAATTTGTTTATCTCTTAAGAAAACCTAACGCTAATATATTCTTATAAATTAATAATTTTGATAAACTAGATTTTTAGTTTGTATTAGATTTAACTCGATTTTGATTCCATGTAAATAAATTAATATTCAATTTTTATTCTGTGTATATAAATTAATGTTTTTATTTAAGTCAATTCTATCATAATTCGTTGATTAATCTATAATATAAAATAGGGCGGCTACAACAAGTTTTATCCGATGGTTTCAAATAAACTTATCTAACGACCACCAATATTTCTCTTAAAATTATTCAAATTGAATTTGTCTTTCCTCTACTCACTCTTCACTCTCTCTCTTTGGCAGTGGCGGGGCGAGGAGGGAAAAGAAGGGTCTGGGGTCACCCTAAAAAAAAGATATTTTTTTAGTTATATATGTTTTATATATTTTTTTGGATTAATTGGGTCTACTGTAATGATTTATGAAAAACAAACGAGCAATGCTATTAGAATATAATTTGAGAACTTAATGATTGTGGTCATTAGATTGTCAATGAATCTCAACATTAAATTGTCACTGAATCTCAACACTATCAATCCAATGGTCATAATACATTAAATCCTCAAATTATCTCCCAATAACATTGGTGAAAACAAAATTATTTAGGTCAAACAAGTTAGGTACTAAAACAAAAAAACAAAAATAAAAAGTCCATACAAAATCTCTTAAAATTAGCAAACTAAAATTGATTCCTTAGAATATTAGTATGATTTTTGAAGTCTCATTTAGTTAAAAAATTATGTGAAATTTGTAAGAAGATTAAAAATTATAGAATATTGTTTCTATTTGTGTCAAATAAATATAATTGATTCTTAATGTGTAGATGTTATCTTATTAATTTTTTTTCAAACATACCTCTTTTATGTTTAATGAATTTTTAAGTATCAAATTCGATATAAAAAAATATAAATATATCATACTATTTTTATCTATTATATTTAAAGTGTGTCCACCTTAAATCATATTTTTGGCTCCGCCACTGCTATCAGAGATTTTCACTTTTTACTTCTCCAAGTTAATCAATTGGCCTACGTTGTATTGCAAATACTTTGTCATTTTTTTTAAAAAAAAAAATATTACACTGTACTTTTAGGCACGAGTTATCTCTAATTACGGGGGGATGTTATTTGCCGAGTGGGACCCATTATAGGATAAAGCCAAGAGTAGATGCAAAGGCGCCAAAATATATGAATGTTTCAAAGCACCAAGTCACTCCCTAACAAGTTCATTGTAATCTCTCTCTATCTTTAATAGATTTTAAACTATATTACAATAATTTTCCCCATATTACAGTAATCTACTACCTATCTATCTCTATATCCATAACTAAAAAAAATCTTGGGAAGAGACCTTGAGAAGCCTTCCCTCCTCTTTTTCTAAATTAATGGAGTTTAAATTATTTAATTAATAAATCAATCCTCACCACCTAAACACCTATTTTTGTTATTTTGGATCTTGTTGACTTAAAATGCTTCTACACTTGCCACATCATACAGTCACTAAATTTTATACTAATTTTTTGGTAAGTCGAGCATTATTTCATCCCAAAATGAATAACCAAACTATTATCGTAGATCAGAAGGAGTGCAGAGGATGCTAGTAGGATGGTATCAATAAGAAAATTACTTATTGAAAATTTTTATTTATATCATGTAATTAAGAATTAAACAATTACATATAAGAACAAACCAATAACACATAAACGGTAATAAATAAAATTAACCCAATTGTAGACAAGGAATGGAAATCATATTTTATAGACTTTTTTTCATATTTGACACTATGTTCTTAAGACAAATTTTGCCTTCACACTGGTGCTAGTGGAAATTTGGATGTCTACCTCCCAGAATACAATGTTCTTCACACAATCAAAAATAGCACTCCAATCTAATTGTCAAGCAAATCCAAAATTATGTTTTGTACTCTCGAGCCAAAATTATGTATGTAATCACAAACTATTGTTTGCAAATGTTAACCGTCATGCAGAAAGAATCTGGTTGGATGGTATAGATAGAATGGTGACTATTCCAGATAGCCACCATTTTGTCTGTAAATTTTTTAAGTTCTTATATTCAAATTTTGTTAATAAATTTTGTTCAATAGATAATATAGTTAATTCATTTAGTCTTTCTTAGGACATAAATGATATTAAATAAGATTTTATCAATCTAAGTTTTGAAAAACTCATTTCTGCTGAAGCGACTGTTGCTGGTGTTGTTAAATATATTCTATAAGCAATGAATGTCTTCATAAAAGAATCTAGTTTTTTATGTAGTTTAGTATTTTAATTTTACATATTATTTTTTTAAAAATCGATAAAATTTTCTCAAAATACATAATTCGACAAAATTTTTTCAACATGTGTATACTATCAAATAAGAACAATGTTTGTAATAAAAATTACGTTAAATTACAAATTAATCAAATATTAAATAATTGAACATGTGATAAAAATTAGTGAATTTATATGTATTCCAATTGAATTTGTTATAATACGTGAAAATGTCTAACAAATCATACAGACTACAAGTTTACCATTTTAGTGGGACTGTGATTTAATTAAAATAGGACTCACACTGTCACACATCTAAATTAGTGGGACTATAATTTAATTATTTTTTTCAAAACCATTAATATTTGAATGAGAAATTATGTCTCAAAAATGACCAATTTATATTGGTATAATAGACTAAATTTTTGGACTTGGAGTTGAGTCAGAAAATAAATTAGATCAGAGCGATGGACAAAGCAAGCAACGGAGCCGGTGGTGCCCTAGGCATTTTGGCGCCTTGGCAAGTGGGCCCCAAGGCCTTGGCTTGGGGCACCCTTCCCGTGGTTATCTTGCCTCGTCTCGTTGCACCTCACAATCTGTTGTCTTCATCTTTTAATGTCTAGCCCAACCATCTTTTTAATAAATTTTTAAAATACGCGTCATGTAATTATCGTCGCCCAATGTGTGTTTCTTAAAAAAGTGTGACGAACAATGACATTCCTTACCTGTTCATTTTAATTGAACAGGCGCCTATAGTCTATAAAAGGACGCCCCTATTGCCGTTGGAAAACACTTAACATACTAAAATCTCTCAAGTCCAGAATTTGGTATTCTATTTCATCTCTCTCTACATACATATTGTTGCATCATTATTCTTCTTTGTCGGTTCAAGTACAAGGCACAAAGTTATGTTCGCCGGAATTTTGGCGATTGAAGTGCTACTTCTTCATGAATATAAATTCATTCTATCTTGGGAGACAATTACTCATTAACCTTGAGCACCGAGAGAGAGCAAATTTATCTTAAGGAGATTGTGGATACAGGGCTCGGATTTATTCTTTATTTATTCTGATTTTTGGTTCTGATCGTTTCTGATGTTCTACATCCATATGAGTGCATTATTTTATTTTAAATTATAGGATTTCTGTTTTAGATTTACAACAGTTATTAAGTTTCCTAAATCTAATTATATACGCATTGTTCTGGATAACAATTCCCATTGCCAATTCAAATGCATAATATACGCTGACCACTATAGACATGGCAAATGTTACTGCAATAACAAGCCCAAGTTCAGCAAAATGGCCGGGAAGGAGGGAGCGGGAACCAGAAAGATTGCTACAGCGAACCTGATACCTTGAAATAGCGATTGCAAAATAGATGGAGAATGTTAAAAATATAATGTGGGGTTGCAACCTAAAAGGGCTTTGAAGCTACCATGTACTGTGGTGGCTGAATAAGACTTTGTTTCTTTTGTTACTATGTGGAACAATAATGCATTTTTCATTTTAGCTACGTATATGAACCTATTCTCTTCTTCTCCTCTTCCTACGGATAAAATCCATGGCTCCCACTGCATTTTCTTCTAAAATATTCTTAACCAATTTGATGTTGGATTAAGCAAGTTGCTTCTTTGTATGCGGGATTTAGGTGAGATATGCTTGATCTCGAGATCTATATATGAAACTATATAGGATCACATTTGAAAGAAAAAAAAAAAATATAGGATCACATGTGGGAATTAGTTAATTTTTCAAAAAAAATTCATAATTGTTCATCAGTGTTGAAAGTTAGTTAGTCAAAATTTTCAAAAGGACACTGGACGAACTTGTACTTTTTTGCCCTCTTCAGAGTTGGCTAAGCTAATACCAGATATAGACACTCAAAACATAATTTAATCAATGTATTAAATAATAATGAATATGTATTTAAGTTAATCCTAAAGTGTAAATAAGGATTAAGTAATACATACAAATGTTCTCTCTAGTCATAGTTATTCATGACTGTTTATTCTCTAGCATGAAGTGTGGAAGGTAGGCCTGTTAATTAATCGGATTCTGATTCGAATCCGATTAGTTGGATATAGATTAGTTTTTTTTATCTATAATCCAAATCTGATATTTTATCCTTCACGGATATTTGGATATACCTATATCCGATTCGATTATGATTCGATTAAAATTATTTATATATTTCTATATAAATATTAAAGAAATTAAGTCATTATTTAAAAAAAAATAGTTGAAATTTATGTATAATTTGTTAAAATTTAGTTAATTAAGTTATTCTAATTTGATAGAATTTTTGGATTGGATTTCAAATTGTTAGCGGATTTGTATATAGATCATGAGTAGATCGACTATTTTACATATTAACGGGTCAAAGCTTATAACTAACCAAACTTATTGGATTTGTTTTTTCTAAACGAACCTAAAAAATTGTTCGAACTCGAGTCAAGCTCAAAATAAATATAATTCGAGCCGAGCCCAAGTAACTACGGATCGTTTACCACCCCCTAGATATGATATCCCCGGTAGAAAATGCAATGTATGTTAATTTAAAAAACAGTTTCATTTCATAATAATTAAGGAGTCAAAAGTTTTATTCAGCCACCCCCAACACAGCGGTAGTTATACAAAGCTCCATGATTGAAAACAGCCAATGTTTTATTTTTTATAGTCTGCATCAGTTCAGTTTTGTCGCCGGAATCTCTCTGGTTCCGACCACCTCTTTCCTGGCGGGCTTGTTGATCGTCGGCGACTGCCATGGGCCGCATTTGCATTTGCCATCAATACAATAGGCACCACGTCCAAAACATTTAAATACACACTTAAACATATTACAGGTGTCTGGTTTTCCATCATCATCAGTTCCTACTGCCTTTGAAAATGGGAAACCTACATGCAATTCATTTATATCACTTTCGCGTGTCATAAACAAATTCAAATGGGTTCTACACATACGGACTTAACCTTCATCTGGTTTATAGGAAGAGTAATACTATTTGGACTTCAAACATTGACCTAATTTATTGACATAATGATGTGGCTGTAGTAAAACCATTGAATCAGCACCAAGTTTCGATGTTTGATGGCCCTCACAGCCAATCCAAAGGTTATAGTAAATTAAATCAGTAAATTATGTCAATAAATTAGATCTCAATAACATTATTCTTATATGAAATTATATGCATCGAGATTCACGTTTCAATCAAGTGCAGAGCCAATGATTGAAGTAAGAAGTTATATTTATATTTACTAACATTGTATTTAGTACTTAAAAAATTACTGGACACCAAAGAGCCAAAAAATGGTATGCAAGTGCATACAAATAAAAACAACATAGAAGAGAATAATTATAAGTATTCACAAAAAAAAAAAAAAGTGGTTAATTACAAGAATTTACAATTCACCCAATAAGTTTGTATACTTTGAGCATTGCATGATAACTTTTTATAAATGTCATTGAAAATATCATTTTCTAGTTATATAATCATCCAGTCAGTCTTGTTTTTATTACTTAGTTGACTACGCAACCAAGCTGTTAAAAATGTCATCTATCATGCCAGTCACAATGTCTTTTCTAGCTTCAACTGTTTTTAGCAAGATCGTGAATTAGCAGAGTCGTCAATAACATGTCGGCCAAGTGAATCAAAAAAAATTTGGGTTACCTAGTGTCATGGTATTGTCGTCGACTAATTGAACCTAAAATAAAGGCAAGTCGCATCTCACTAAATGCAGTATAGTCACCACAACATCGCATGATCATCGGAGGTAACGAGTGACAATCTCATTGGAAAAAATCTTTTGTATTTGAGTTTTTTTTTACTCTAAATGATTTTGAAGCTTGAAGTTGTGGCATTGATTTTTTTTTTTTTTTTACATTCTTATAAAATGATGCCATATATAATTATTAAACAATATTTTTGGGAAATTGCCAATCCTCCCACCCTCTAATCCTGTAAACAAGCGATTTATTATGATTAAATGATTCAACTTTTTTTTAAAAAAAAAAAGTTCTTTAGTGGGTTCAAAAGCTTTGGTATTCTCTACATTCGAAAGAAAATGGAAGATATGTTCAATTTCCAGATCAAGAGTCATAAGAAAATTCTAAAACCCCAAAACAAAAATTCTAATTGAATTGAATTTTATGTCATCTTATTCTTATGTCAGGGTACAAATTCTAATATCCGAACTATATTTTTATTGTGTGAGAGAGAGAGAGAGTGAGTGAGAGAGAGAGAGGGCGACAAAAAACAAAGAGAAGAATCGATGATTAAGTTTTCAAATTAGGTATTTCTGGCATTGCTCTTTTTCTTACCTTTTATATCATTGGTCCACTATGGAATAAATTGTAGCTGTAAATTTTTCCACAGTAACATTGGATTCTAGGGTGGGCATGTGCCCCCATGGTCTAATGCTAACTCGCTAGTGGTTTTAATCAAAATATGGTTCAATGATTGACTGACACAAAAATAAAATAAAACGAATTCAAATGAATGAGAGAGAGAGAGAGAGAGACCAACCAGAAGCTGTAAGCATGAGAACAAGCAAAAGTACCGTCTGGTATGAGGCCTTCTCCATATGATTCAGTTCAACACTAGAATTGTTTGTGGAGCTGCTGAGCTCTGTTACACATTACTTATAGTGGGGGGATGCTATATGCCGAGTTGAACCCACCAAAGGATAAAGCCCAGAGTAGGTGCAAAGGCACCAAAATATATGAATGTTTCTAAGCACCATGTCACTCCCTTACAAATTCATTGTAATCTCTCCCTATCTTTAATAGATTTTCAACTATATTACCGTAATCTTCCCGATATTACAGTAATCTACTACCTATCTATCTCTATAAAACAAACAATTTCTTGGGAAGAGACCTTGAGAAGCCTTCCCTCCTCTCTTTCTAAATTAATGAAGTTTTAAATTATTTAATTAACAAACATTCAATCAATCCTCATCACCTAAACAAGTATTTTAGTTATTTTGGATCATGCTGACTTAAAATGCTCCTACAATTGCCACATCATTTAGTCACTCAATTTTATACTAATGTTTTGATAAGTCGAGCATTATTTCATCCCAAAAATTAAAAGCTGAACAGTTGTCTTAGATCAGAGGGAATGTAGGGGATGTTGGTAGGATGATAGCAATATGGAAATTACTAATTGAAATTTGTGATTTATATCAAGTAATTAAGAACGAGACAGTTACATACAAGATCAAACCAATAACACATAAACTGCAATAAATAAAATTGACCCGATTGCAGACAAGGAACAAAGATTGATTTTTATAGAGACCAATTCTAATGTTTGACACTGTGTCTTTAAAACAAATTTCGTACTCACGCTAGTGGTAATGGAAATTTGGATGTTTAGCTCCCATAATACAATGCCGTTTACATAATCAAAAGTAGCACTCCAATCTGATTACCATGCAAATCAAAATTTGTGGTTTGTACTCTCGAAATGCAGACTGTTAATGCCGAAATTATGTATGCAATCACAAACTGTTGTTTGGAAATGTTAACCATAATGCATAATGAATCTAGGTGGATTTGTATAGACATAATGGTGACTGTTCCGGACAACCATTATTGCCTGTAAATTTTTCAAGTTTTGATATTCAATTTCTCTCAATAAATAATATAGTTAGTCATTTCTTGAGACATAGTTGATCGTGAATAAGATTTTATCAATTTAAGTTTTAAAAACTCTTTTTTACTGAAGTGTTTGTTACTAGTATTGTTAAAAAAAATTATATAAACAATGCATGCATTTGAAAAAAAATCCATTTTTTTATGTAGTTTAGTATTTTAATTGGAGGGTTGGTTTCAATTTTTAAAATTTGTTTTAAAACTATTAATTCAAAAAGTAAACATAAGCCATCAATATCCGTAGATACATTTTGTTTTAGAAAATTTTCAAGTTTAACACAATATTTTTGCAAATTATATTTATCTAAAGATTTTAATTTTTCAAAACTAAATAAAAGCTTAAAAATATTTCATATGATTTAAATTGTTCAAACTTTTTTTTAATTGAAGAAAGAACTTGACCTACAACATATATAAAGTAATAGAGAGAGAGAGAGAGAGAGAGAGAGAGAGAGAGAAGAGGCCTGAGCAGAAGATGCTTTTGTTGGCATATTAGGGTTTCTTTTTTAGGGCTTTTATTGGGCTTAACAAAATGGAGACTATTTTTTGTCTTAACAAGCCTAGACATTGATTTGGGCTCTCAAAATTTGGGGCCCTAAGAATTTTGGTCTTATCTAAAACTAAAAACAATGACAAAAAAAAAAATGAGTCTAATATACTTGAGGGTTAATTTTTTTTTTTTTTGGGGGG
>CM042194.1:27281916-27296955 GCA_023539305.1 Ilex asprella
TGATGGTGGTGGTAATGGTGATTGTGGTGGGGGTGGGGTTAGTTGCGGTGGTGTGGTAGTGGTGGTGGTGGGACGATTCAAAATACTATTTGTTTTTTTTTAAAAGTACTCGTGAGAAGTTATAAACTCTAAAAGCACTTTTAAAAAGTCACCTCAAACATGTCATTAATGGTCTATTTTTCTTATTAAATTTGGGGTGTTAATATTAGGCGTCGGATTAACTTTAAAGTAAAATTTAAAGAGATATCAATTGTAAAAAGTAAAAGTCATTTTATTTATCTTTTTAGACAAAAAGCCAAAAAAAATTGATGGCACTAGACACAAAAAAGCCAAAAATTGGCATGCTAGTCTATACAAATAGAAAAAAACATAGTTCAAAGTCTTTTACTTCAGTTTCTTTAGTTCACTATTAATGCAGGAGGATCCGAGTCAGATGATGCTGAGTTATCAGATGGCACGTTAATGGCACTGAGATACCTTGAGTTAGCAGATCAGCACAGTCAAAAATCTAAGTCTAAGAAGAGTTGTTGCTGTTTTGATCCTAACTTTTGATTCGTTTAGAGTTTCGGGGCCCATAATATATTAAATCGAAACTCTCGACGAGCCCTACAAGATCCACAGCCTTTGGCAGTGACAGACACTTTTAAAAGCCCAAAAAGGCCTGGAAACGTGTATTTGGGTCTTCCGAAGTTTTTTCCCAGTTTTGAGTTTATTTGGATTTTTTTGTAATTTAATTATTCCTTGCGTAATTAGGGTTTCCAACTTATTGTTTAGTATTTAAAGGTTGTTTTCATGTGTTTTAGGGTTAACTCTCATTATTCTAATTTTATAAAGATTGTGGCTGCTTAGTCAGTTTCTTTTGGATGATTCTCTTGTGTTCTTCTCTGTGAATTATCTATTGTAACTAGCCTGCAGAATAATCGCTATTCTATCCGGCGTCAACTATCGGTAGTGATGGTGGATGATGGTGGGTGATAGTGGTGGTTGTGGTTCATTTCTATGGAAGAAGAGTGGAATTTATCCATGAAAAAGACAATGGCTCTCATTTAGTTTTGGTTGGGCAAAGTGCAAGGCACAAGGAATAATATTGTCATATGAAAAAAAAGAGAAAAAATAATTAGTTTGACATACATGACAAAAAATTTCAACTGAGCTAGACCTCACACCTTAAGAAGTACATAGTTGGACTTATCTAAATTATGTATGAAATTTATAGTTTTCAACAATTCTTACTATAAGATGTCATACTTGCACGCAACCAATCAAAGGAGTTGGCTTCTCTCTTGGTATGAGAGCTCGTCACCCTGGTTAGGGTTTATCTTGGGGATCTCCTCATCTTCTCTCATTTAAGGTGCATCTTCCAACTTTCAATGCTATTAACTCGATCAGGTACTTGGTTCAACTCACAGGCTCTCCTCTAGGCGTAGGTTCACTCCACAGCTCGTATTCCCATGAGGCTCTGTTGGTTGATCTTCTCTATGGTCACCACTTTCATCCCCCTTTATTCTCCATACATCCATCTTCTATCTATTCTAGATCTTCTTTCAGAGCCATCTCAGTCTCATTTTATCAAACTCTCTCCTTTTTCCCAAACCCTAACCCACAACGTAACATACCTTTGGAAGTCCAGTTCTTAGTGCTCTGCCTTCCTTGCCTTTTTTTCTCTGCTTGCTTGTAACCGATAATTCGAGGTTTCTCTTCTCATTCCTTTATTTCGGGGTTTTGTGAGGTGAAGGTCTGAGTTTCCTCAGGCATTTCATTTTGCATCCTCGGACCCTAATTTTGACTATGGAGAACGCTACGGAAGCTAATTCGTACAACCCCCCACCCCTTCGTATTTCTCTCCCCTCGGACCCTTCTACATCAAGGAATATCGAAAAGTTCTGCCTTGTAGGACGCTTCTTCATAGACTCGGCCATAAATAGGCAGGGGGTGAGCAATGTCCTACAGATTTCCTGGAAGACAGAGAAAGGTTTCTTTATTACCTACTGGGAGAAGAATACTCTTATGTTCATATTTAAAGATGAGTCTGACAGAGACAGAATTTTGGAGGAAGGCCCCTGGTCGGTTATGGGGGCCTTGCTGCTTCTTAAAACATACCAGCCCCAAAGTACCATTGGCGAATTCGAGTTCCACTTCTCAGAATTTTGGGTACAAATCCGGGGGTTACCTCTGGATATGATGACTATGAACAACTCATGGAGGATAGGGAAAGTTATAGGAGAGCCTATACAGGTGGAGGAGTTTGATGGTGAGATACAATTCAAGCGTAACTATTTACGGGTGAAGTGTAGGGTTAATCTCAAGGAACCACTCAAGAAAGGACTTTTTTTGGCACGGGATAAGCAGGAAGATATCTGGATTTCATTCAAGTATGAGAGGTTGTCCGATTTTTGCTACTTATACGGACGAATTGGTCATACTCAAAGTCAATGTAGGGAGCGATTTTCGAAGGGGGTTGAGTGCCAGTTTGGCCCTGATATGCGGGCTCAGAGCAATACCTCCTCCAGTTTTTTCAGGGAAACACGGTCCCTTTTGGCGCGAGAGAGGATGGATAAAAAGGAGAAGCAGAAAAGCAAGCACCATATTACAGAATCAGAGAAGGCTCCTCCGGTGGCTAATTCTCCAGGGGTAAGCAAGGCACACGAAAAGCGAAGACCCAAACAACAAGCAAATACCAGGCAAGAGGTTTCTTTGTTTCCAGGAGAGGGAGATTTAAAAAGTACGAAGCACCATCCAAGTGATTCTCTTCTAAACCCAATGCCTTTGGCTGTAGTCCCCTTGATGGGAGGGGAACATGGATGGGACTGTAATTCCTTACATTCTTCCCCCAGAGAGGAATCTGGTAGGTAGGAGGCTGTGAAACAGGGATCCTATTACGTTATTGAGCCAATTGACAGTCAAGACACTCTTGACCCCACGGAAAAGAGTAATCACATTAACTCGGATTATGGGAGTGCGAAGCAAGGAGAGGGTATGGTGGCCCATTTCCAAACCATGTCCTAGAAGCGAAAAGCCCATTCGGAGGGGGATGCGATGGAGGTCCAATCAACAGCACAGAAAAGGAATAAGACTGAGGGGGATCCAAGTGCCCCGGCCCACTCTCAAGGAAGCACAAGTGCTCAAAGGATTAAGTCCAGAAGAATCAAGAAAAGGAACAAAAGGCGGACTGGACCACAAACCAAATCTGACTTCTTCTTTGCCTTCATGGAGAGGGAGGACGATCGAGTGCAAGCTCAATAGGATGATGCGACTGAAGGGGTTAGAGAAGGGAGAGGGGGTAACAATAGTAATAGAAGTACGTTGAATTGGTTCTCTCAGCCTTCATACGCGATGTCTAAAGCAGAAAATTCAATCTGTCAACCAATAAAGGTGGTGGTGGCTGACCTTCAACAGCCACAGGATCCATGCTAATTCTGTCCTGGAACTGTCAGGGAGTGGGGCGACCCTGAACAGTTTGTAACTTAAGAGGGTTAATTGACACCCATCGCCCCTCAATCGTCTTTCTTATGGAGATTCAAAATAAGTCCTATAAGTTAGAGTGATTGAGAAGATCCTTACGATACCATAGCGAGGAATATGTTGATCCGGTGGGCCTTTCAGGTGGTTTGTCCTTATGGTGGAGAGAAGATGTCGATATCCAAGTATGTGAACAGTGTAGATACTTCTTCAATGTAAACTGTTTTTCCAATATGCAAGCTTTGTCTTGGAAATGTACTTTCATCTATGAAGACCCTAAGGTGGAAAAACGACAGAGGACTTGGGAATGCCTTAAAGATATGACTAGGGTGGTTGATGGACCGTGGATTGTAATGGGTGATTTCAATGTGATTGGGTAGCTTTCTAATAAGGAAGGGGGTGTTACAGCCAGCATGCAGAGGATTGAGGAGTTGCAGAGTCTTATTTCGGAGTGTTGCCTGATTGAGATGAATTTAATGGACCCAGATTTACCTGGTCAAATAACAGGCCAGGTGATGCAAACGTTTAGGAAAGACTGGCTAGGGTGTTGGTCAATTCTGAGTGGTGTGCAACTTTTCCATCCACGCAAGTGATCCACGAGGCCAGGATTGGCTCTGATCATAGTCCACTTGTGATTGACTTCGGGATTTCTGTCAAGCGAAGGCCTCCTCTTTTCAAATTTGAAAGCATGTGGCTTGAGGATCCTGATTGTGAGGAAGTGATTAAGCATAATTGGAATTCTACCCAATCTGATCATGCTTTTAGTGATGTATCTAATAACTTGGAAAAGTGTAAAGCTAGTCTCTTGACTTGGAGTAAGGCTAAGTTCGGAAATGACAGGAGGAAACTACGGGAGATTGTGAAAGAGTTCAGTCTGATTCAGTCCCTTGACCCCTCAGAGTCTAATTTACAAAAGGAGGATGACCTTTGTTCTCAGGCGAATGCCATTAGATACAGAGAGGAGCAATATTGGAGGCAAAGATCCAAGATCAGTTGGCTTAAGCATGGGGATATAAATACCAGATTCTTTCATTTATCCACTATTCAGTGCCCCAACCGCAATAACATCACAAGACTTATGAATGAGGATAAGGAATGGATTGAAGGTGAAGAGGAGCTTAATTCCCACATTATTGACTTTTTTCAAATTTTGTTCACTTCTGTTGGGGAAAGAGATCTCTCTGCTGCTCTTCAGGATGTTCATCACAGGGTTACTGCGGACATGAATGCCAGCCTTCTTCGTGACCTTTCGTTGATGGAAGTTAGGAATGCAGTCTCTGATTTGGGTGCTCTCAAGGCCCCTGGTCCTGATGGGTTCTCAGGGATCTTTTTCAATCATTTTTGGCACATTGTGGGAAATGACATCTTTCTAATGGTCAAAGACTTCTTTGTGGGGGGAAACTTGCCTGGCCACCTGAATCAGACCTTTATTATCCTGATTCCGAAAGAGGCTGTTCCTGAAGCTATTTCTCAATATTGCCCGATTACCTTGTGCAACTTTGCTTATAAGATTGTCTCCAAAGTCTTAGCAAACAGACTGAAGCCGCTTATGAGTTCATTAATCACTCCCAATCAAGCTGCCTTTATACCTAACCGCCAAATTCAAGATAGTATCTTCATCGCAAATGAGGTTTTTCACCATCTCAAAGGTAAGAGGAAAGGTAAAATTCCAGAGTTGGCTATTAAGATGGATATTAGTAAAGCCTACGATAGGGTCGAATGGGAATTTCTTGAAGCTACTATGTTATCTCTGGGTTTTGACTGTCACTGGGTCCATTTGGTTATGCAGTGTGTCTCTACGGTTTCCTACAATGTGCTTTTAAATGGGGAGTGCAAAGGTGAGGTCATACCTCAAAGGGCACTGAGACAAGGGGATCCCTTATCCCCTTTTCTCTTCCTTTTTGTTGCCGATGTTCTCTCTGCTATGATTTTACGAGGAGTGGATTCCAATCGTTTGAAGGGACTGAAGATCAAGAGACGAAGCCCAGTTATTTCGCACATCTTCTTTGCTGATGATTCCCTCTTCTTCATACGAGATAAGGATGGATGTGTGGGGGAATTTATTAGAATTCTTCAAGGCTACTGTGCTGCCTCTGGACAGTGTGCTAATCTTCAAAAGTCTGGGATTATTTTTTCGGCAAACACATCTGAGGATCAGAAAGTTCTTCTTTGTCGTGAGCTGGGCATGAATCTTATTCTTATTCAGTCGAAATATCTGGGCATTCCTACCATGTAAGGTAGATCAAAGAGTGAGGTCTTTGGCTATATTTTGGAAGGCGTTGCAAAAAAGTTACAAGGATGGAAGGGGTCTTGTTTATCACATGTTGGGAAGGAAATTTTAATCAAGGCGGTTATTCATGCGATGCCAAATATTTCCAAAAAAATTTTGTGATAAGCTTAATAGCTACGTCAGACGTTTCTGGTGGAGGGGATCTGGAGCTAACAATGGAATTAGTTGGAAGAAATGGGAGTGTATGACGGAGTCCAAGACGGTCAGGGGTATGGGATTCAAGGACTTTAAGATATTTAACCAAGCTCTGTTGGCGAAACAGTGTTGGCGGCTGTTATCTCATTCGAATTCCTTCTAGGCGAAATTTGTGAAGGTCATTTACTTCCCTAATGGGGATCTGATGAATGCCAAAAGGGGTCAACGTCCCTCCTGGGCTTGGAGCAGCCTTCTTTTTGGTAGAGAGCTTTTGGAGCAAGGCATCATGTCGCACATTGGGGATGGCATGGAGGTTTCATTTTGGAATGATAAGTGGATTCCCCATTTCTCCTCCTCCTCTATCCTGTCTCCGAAGCCCGCTGACTGTAGGATTGAGAAGGTTGCGGATGTTATTAAGACTAACCCATGCAGATGGGACTTATCTAGTTTGGGGGATGCCATTTCCAGAGAAGTAATTAAGGCTATCAAATCCATTTCACTGTCCAACAGAGGGGGTAAAGATAAACGTATCTGGTGGCCAAGTAGTAATGGGATCTACTCTGTCAAGTCTGGTTATTTACTGGCCCGTAAATCTGTCTTTTCCCCATTGGACTGTAGTTCCTCTGCTTCTCCTCATCCCAAGCTGTGGCGGCTGTTATGGAGTATGAAGGCTCTTCCCAAGGTGAGACAGTTTTGGTGAAGAGCCTGTCATAATATCATTGCTACTAAGGAGAACCTCTTCAAACGTAAGTGCTCGCCTTCCCCTCTTTGTCCTATTTGTTTTTCTCTCCCTGAATCCATTGAGCACATTTTGTTTGAGTGTGAATGGACCAAGCGGATTTGGTTCAGAATGGATTTTTTTGTTCAGCGAGTGGAGACCTCATTCTTGTCTGTGATGCAGCGATCCTCTGTCTTATTGGAGATGGTGGAGGATGATGAAAGTAGGAGGAGTCTTTGGGAAAAATGGCAACCGTGGGTTGGGTGATTTGGAAAACTAGAAACCAAAAGATTTTTTGTCAGGAGGAGGTCAATACTGTTGCTACTCTTATGCGTGCTAAAGGTTTGTGGAGTGACCAGTTTGGTAGGGTTGGTTAGGATTTGGCCAGTCCAGCGGCTCCTGATGTTTCGTTGGGGCCTTCTCGCCCTTTTGACTCTTCTGTTTCTATTTTCTGTGATGGTGCTTTCAACCCATGTTCTGGGTCTGTCGCCTGTGGGGTTATGGTGTGCACTGATGGGGGTGGGCTGGTTTATGGTTCTTCTATGTCTTTTTCTACTGGCTCTCCATTGGCGTCTGAAGCTGAAGCAGTCCGCCAGGCTTGCCTCCTTGCTGACGCCCTTTTGTTATCTAATGTTACTATTATGAATGATTGTCTATCTCTCATTAAACTTAGTGCTACGGAAGACGTTCCTCCTTAGGAGATTAGGGCAATTATTGACGACATTAGATTTTTTGCTAGGTTACATAACCTAAGCTTTTTTCACAAACCTAGAGCATGCAATAGGGCTGCTCATTGGGTGGAAATTTCTAAGCTAACCAATTCATTGCCTTTGGATTGGTTAGGCTCCGCCCCCCCCCCCCCCCGCGCCAGAGCTATACTATTTTCAGGGTACCAATTCTAATATCCATACTATATTATTACTGTGCGAGATGGACAGGAATGAAAACAAATAGAAGAATTGTGATTAGGTTCTCAAATTAGGCTTTGTAACATAGCTCTTTTTCTCCTTTATATCATCGGTCCACTGTAAATTTTCCTACCGTAACTTTGGATTCTAGGGTGGGCATGTGCCCCCTGGTCTAATTCTAGCTCCGCCAGTGGTTTTAATCAAAATAAAACGAATTCAAACGGGATAGAGAGGGAAGACCAACCAGAAGCAGTAAGCATGAGAACAAGCAAGAGTAGGCATGTGGCCTTCTCCATATCTTTTGGTTCAGCTGTAGAATTGTTTGTGGAGCTGCTAAGCTCTATTACACATTACTTATAATGGAGGATGCCATATGCCGAGTACGACCCACCAAATGATAAACCAAAGAGTAGGTGCAATGGCACCAAAGTCTGTAAATGTCTCTAAGCACCAAGTCAATACACATAACAAGTCTATTGTAATCTCTCTCTCCATCTTAATAAAATTTTGACTATATTACCGTAATATATTTCCCTATCTATCTCTATATCTTCTCAATCTTCTTCCTTCAGTCCCTATTTCTTTTTTTGTATAGAATTTTGATTTTCTTAATTAACAGAATTTCAATCAATAACTAATATGTCTTTTTAAATTCCCCTACTAACCACATCTTAGTGTCTCATGTTCACCCAACTATTTGCTCATATATCTATGTAGTTACTTTACCACTTCATCTCAAATTCTTTTACCTCCCCCATCGTCTTGCTAACTCGCTTTTATTCCCTCTCCACAGTCTTGCCCTCTCTGTTTTTCTTGATCTGCCAATATCATATTGTCAACATATTATAAACCCATAACCTGAATATTCACTTTAGATGAATACATTCCAACTTTATACTTGCACGTACATCGCACGGAGTCAACATTGGTCTTATTACTATACTATAAAACTATTACCTTAGATTAGAGGGAGTGTAGGGGACACAAGTCATTTTTATGTTTTTTCATGACATCAATGTTGAAAACGTAATTAAGAGACCATACATAACACATTAAAATAGTCATGGTCGTACGTAGCATTGTTGGAAAAAAAATCAACAAGTAGTTTCTCAATGTAGCTGCAGGATGGAAAAAACTCGCACTTGATATTGATGATGACACGAGAATTGTGTGTAATGTTTGAGGGAAATGAATAAATTGCACCTTCTTTTGCAAAACAAAAAAAAATTGTCAGAGATTGGGGTTGATCGACAAAAACAAACTATCAGATACCGAGAGTTGACCAGCAAGAACAGACCGAGAGTTGACTGGCCAGAAATACTCTAATACTTAAGTCAATAAGGGTCTAAGATCAAAAATGTTAATTGCAGGAAAAGAAGTCTACTTTAAAACGTAAACTCACCCAATATTTTATAGAAGCATCTTCTTGACCAGGTCGGGCTTAAAATTAAAGTAGGAGTCAAGTGGCATGCCTCAAACTTAGTCAGCTTTATACCATAACCATTTGATTCAACCATAATACTAATTCTATTCATTTAATATTTTTGCTTATTTATCGTGGCACTAGTTATTTTTCGTGTCTAAAGGCACGGAGTAATAAGGAAAAAAAATCAACAATAAACATATTTGTATTCACACCCAAAATCTAATTACAAAGATAGAGGAGATATAAAAGAATTTAAGCACTAATTATAGTAGTGCACGAGCGGTGATTGTGGTTGTGGGTGGAAGTGGTGGTAAGGGAGAGCGGTGGTTGTTATGGTGGTGGTGGTGGGAGACGGTGATAATTGTGATGGGTGATGACGACCAGTTGTGATGGTAGCAGTCGTGGGTGGCAATGGTGATGGTAGTGGTGGAGCAGTGGGGGTGGTGGTAATGGTGGGACAGTGGTGGTGGTGGTAAGGTGATAGCAGCGATGGTAGTGGGTATGGTGGTGGTGGGGCACTAGTGGGGTGATGGTAGTGGGGCAGTGGTGATGGTGGTTGTGGGGCGGTGGGTGTGGTGGTTGTGGGGGATAGCGACAGTGGTAGTTGTAGTGGTGGTTGTTGTGGCAACCATGGTGGTAGTGGTAGTGGTGGTTGTTGTGGTAACCGTGGTGGCGGCGACAGTGGTGGTGGTGGTGGTGGTGGTGGTGGTGGGGTGACGGTGATAATAGTAATGGTGATGATAGTGGTGGGACGGTGGTGATGATTGTTGTAAAAGAGAAAGTGGTGGAGTTGTAGCGGTAGTGGTGATGGTGGTAGGGTAGCGGCAGAGATGACGATGGTGGTGGTGTGGCAATAGGGGTGGCGACAACGATGACGATGGTGGTGGTGGGGCAATGGGTGGGGTGGTGACGATGGCGATAGTGGAGGTGGTGGTGGTATTGGTGATGGTGGTAGTAGTGGTGCGGATAGTTGTGATAGTTGGATGATGATGGTTGTGGAAGTAATGATGGTGGTAGGGTGGTGGTGATGGTGGTAGGATAGTTCCAAATACTAATTTTTTTTTAAAGTATTTATGAAAAATTATAAGTTCTAGAAGCACTTTTAAAAAAGTACCTCAAACACATCTTTAGGGGCATATTTTCTATAATAAATTTGAGATATTAATATTAGCTGTCGGATTAACTTTAAAGTAAAATTTAAATAAATCTCAACCGCGAAAAGTAAATATCATTTTATTTATCTTTTGATATTTAAACTGTATTGTACTTTATTATATAAATTTTTAATTTGTATTGTTCCATAGTGTAATATTAAAAATTGACACTCTAATAAGATGGCCAATCAAATCTCATGTGTGGGCCTGGTGGGAGTGTTCGTTTGTGCAAAAATACATCTATTTACTCTAACAGTAACTGAAATGACAATAGAGACGAGTTATAAATTCAGAGTTCGAATTTTGATAATTCATTGGGTTCAAGTCATGAGGAATTTATCTCTTATGAATACCCTAATCCCGACCTAGATGACTTATTTTTGACAGAATTGAAGAGGAAATTAATTGAAATACGTGATTGACCTGAACACCCTTGAGCATTGGGAAAAAAAAAATACATCTATTTACATGGACACCATTCTCCTTGTTTTGTTCTTTGAACTTTTACCATTTTCCTTTCATCTATTAGCAATTTTGTATAAGGCTTTCTAGCAAAGATATCTAAACAAGAGTTAACTATGAAGTGAAATTATACGCTATACTAAAAATTATAAAGATTGAGGGCTAAATCCAATTCAAAATTACAATGGATCTTAACATTTTAAACCTGCCAACTAAAGTCTTGCCAAATATTTTTTAGATTGACTACATAAATTCTATTTCGCTGTTGCGCTTTATTAAGGATCGTGTTTTTTGTCAAATCACAAATTATTATATTTTTTATTATTTTATTTAAATTTAATTTGTATCCTAATGTCATATCACTTTATCTTACCACTGTTACAATATGCTACCTATAAATATGTTTAAATCACCTAAGGCAATTTTTTCCTAATTTATTTACTATACAGTCTACCTCACTTTTTCACAAATATACTTATTTTTAATTTTTATCTTAATATTCTCATTTCTTTCATATTTGGTATATTTCCTAATTAGGACTGATATTGATTTAAACTACTCGAATTTGACTTGATTTGAGCTTATTCAAACTCTACTCATTTTTTGAATGAACTAAACTTGAATATTTTTTTAAACTCATTTAAAAAATGGTGAATTATTCTCAGATCTATTTATCACTTAATCACTCAGATCCTTTGACATTTGAAATATTACACACAGACCCTGAGATTTGTACGCGTGTAACACTTAAACTTCTTTCGTCAATATCTGCTAGTAAATTACACTCAAACCTCATGAAGTTTGTAGGGGTATAATAATTAGACTCTTTAAGTTTAAAATATTATACTTATACCAAAAATACTCCAATCAAAAATAGAATATCAAATATTTTAAATTTTACAATCAAAATTCATATTCTATTGTATTATTTATTAAAATAAAATCAAAAATAAAGATTCAATTTTTTCTTAAAAATTCAATTTTGTCTAAAAAATTGTAATTAGTATACAATTATACTATCTATTGGAATAGAACAAAAAAATCAAATAGGGGGTCTAAGTCATTCATAAAAGAACATAAATTTTATAACTAAAATTCATGTTCATTTATGTTATTTATCGAAATAAAAAAAAAATCTATTTTAATAAAAATATATAATTAGTATACAATTATACTATCTATTGGAACAAAACTAAAAAATCAAATAAGAGGTCAAATTGTAATAGATACAATATCTTCTAATTTTAATTGGGGTAATTTGATAGTTTAATTTGATTGTTTAAACGGCCAAATTATATTCCTACAGATAATATAATTATATACTAATTATAATTGTGTAAGAAAAAATTAAATTTTAATATTAATTTTATTTCAATAAATGTCATAATATAACACGAATTTTAGTTGTAAAATTTAAAATATTTGATATTTTATTTTTTTATTGGAGTATTATTTGTCTAAATATAACATTTTAAACTTAAGGGATCCAAGTATTATATATACCTACAAACTTCAAGAGATCTGGGTGTAATTTACTAAATCATATACTAACGGACATTGATATCAGGGTTCTAAGTGTTACGTGGATATAAATTTTAAGGGGTTTGTATATAATGTTTTAAATGTCAGAGAATCAAAGTGATTAAGTGATAAATTTTGGGGGTCTGAATGTAATTCTTATTTTAAAAAATAAGCTCAACAAGTTTGGTTCCAACTCGGCTCGATTCGTTTATTTATAAATATTCAAGCTCACTTCCAAATTGGCTCCACTTATTTTCTAAACAGAAATGAGTTAAATTAAAAAAAAATCGAACTTTTTTGGTACGCTTAAAAAAAAGGGAGAATTACATACAGACTCCCTGAGATTTGTCACTTAATCATTCAGACTCCATAAAGTTTGTACGAGTGTGCTGTAAATATATCTATTAATTAATTACACTTAGACCTCCTAAAATTTATAGGTATATAATACTTAGACCTCTTAAGTTTAAAATATTATACTTAGACCAAAAATATTCCAATCAAATATAGAATATCAAATATTTTAAATTTTACAATCAAAATTTATGTTTTATTGTACCATTTATTGAAATAAAATAAAAAATAAAAAATTAATTTTTTCTTAAAATATCGTAATTAGTATATGATGGTACTCGGAAATTTCAGACCCAATTCCAATTGAAGGGTTAATGAAGGGATGATTATGTATTCGTCTGAATGATAAGATAATCTAGGGAAAGTGGAAAGCACATAATATTTAAGTGGTTCACCTCATCTGTTGAGCTAAGGGTACGTCCACTGTAATGGGGTCTCTTGCCCATTGAGGCTAGTATATTGATTTCTTGAAGGTTACAATCAGGTTATATGTGTAAGGCCTTTTACAAGAGTTCATGCTTCTCTTCTCTGGGTCTGGGGCTGCTGTGTTATGGGTGATGATCCTGGAGCCCCCTTTCAGCGAAACATTGTTCCATTTATACCCGTCCTTTCTCTAGGGTTCCTACTAGCCCCTTCTTCCTCCTTGCCGATCCAGTGGGAACCTCATGTTCATGTCCTGCCAAAGCCTGTGTTTGTCGACGCTATTGTGCCCATTATTTCTAGATCGTTCCCCTCCCACCAGTCTCTACCTGTAATATCCCACAGGCGTATATCAATATAGTAATATGCGAGTTTAATAGTTCTTTTGTATATAATGGTGTAAGAATGAAGCACATAGGTTAAGACATTATAAATGAATACTTATGAGACAAATGAATCTAGGAAGTTTAATTATCAAAGGCGTTTGAGATTTGAAAATAGTTAATAGATAAGTTTCTAAATATGTTTAGGTCAAGATAATGTTTTCATTGAATCCGGAAGGTCGAAAAACCTTGGGAAAGGTAATATGAAGTGCATTGGAAACTTGGTAGACGGAGGAAGAATCTGTCTGCTGATTAGTACCGGTACTGGTACCCCGTGTACAGAAGGTTTTTGGTACCGGTACCGGGTACCGGTACCCCGTTTACAGAAGGTTTTTGGTACCGGTACCCCTATTCCAGAAGGTTTGTAGTACCGGTACTGGGTACCGATACCAAATGGTACCGGTACCGGGTACCGGTACACCCGATAAAAGTCTGAACATTTTAAGTCGCGACCGTGGTCCACTCTTAGCCTTATAAATACCCAAGGTCGTCCATTTTGACCCCATTTCAGCTACTCCAACATTAGAAACCCTAAGAGAGAAAGAAAGGAAGAGAAAAGAGGAAGGAAGGAAGGAAAAACAAGAGATTAAGGGTAGATTCAAGCATCAAAACCCTAGTTCTTCAAGATTCAAGGTAGGGGTTTTCTTCCATTTTCATCCAATGATGTTAGGGTTATTATATATGTACATTTTGACTCTAAGTAGTATATATTTGTTATGGATTCATTGATTCTTAGTCTTTGTACAAATATTCACATGATTTGAACAAAATAATAGTTTGAAATTCATCAAACCCTAATTTTTGGGGAAAATAAGGATTTCTCTCTATATTTTCAATTCCTCTTGATTTCTAAAAGGCTAGAGCTTTGTGTTGGGTATTAAAATGATAGTAAGGAGGATCTCATGCCTATTTACTTTAAACTTGTCTTTGGTAATATGAATTGTGAAATGGGTATGTTTTCTTAGATTGTGCTATTATGTATCTTGCCTTTGAAAATTGGGGGAAAATTATGAAATTTGCTTGTATATGAGGTTGAGTATATTGTTGGTTGGTCACTCTTGTGTATGGTGTTGTGAGGGACTTGGATTACCTTCGAAAACTGCCGTAGAGTGTTAGAGGTTAGTCTATCCCAATGGGGGATGAGATGGTTGCCTAATGCTCGTAGTGGATCATTGTGGTGACAATGACACTATTGTTCACGGATACCGGGGAAAAGGGTTAGTATACTAGACACCTTGGAAGGATTTCGTCAATGCCGTATGAGACGGTACACGCCCTTCCTAAATTGGCCTGTGATTGAGATTATATATGGGTGAACGAGGTAGATTCGTTGGGTAGATTCATGAGAAGCGACAGCCTACTTGAGTGATACCAAATATAAATTATTGTTCATTGTACCAAATAGTATTTCCCCAAGAGTTTCGGGTAGTATGGGATGCCACGATAACTTGTGAAAATGGTATATGGTGGATTGGATTATATTGGAAACTGTTTGTCAATTAAAGTCGATTTCATTCTCTTTTCATTGCTTTATTATTGTCCAAACTTGAGATCTCTTTTAAAATGCCCTGGTTTTATTTCAAATGTTATATATGCTACTTGTGAAATGAGACCGATCGTTTTCTATGTTTTTAAAACCTTGTTTGGATTTGGGAGAAATTTTCTACAGAGCTTCGTGCTCACCCCCTACTGCTAACCTGTTTCAGATTATGTACTCGAGGAGGAGTTAGGAGCCGAGGAGGCCGTCCAGTGGGAGACTCCGATTGATGGGAGTGTGGATCCCGAGGTGGACGCATAGAGCGACCCCTT
>CM042194.1:27297355-27350181 GCA_023539305.1 Ilex asprella
CGATAACTTGTGAAAATGGTATATGGTGGATTGGATTATATTGGAAACTGTTTGTCAATTAAAGTCGATTTCATTCTCTTTTCATTGCTTTATTATTGTCCAAACTTGAGATCTCTTTTAAAATGCCCTGGTTTTATTTCAAATGTTATATATGCTACTTGTGAAATGAGACCGATCGTTTTCTATGTTTTTAAAACCTTGTTTGGATTTGGGAGAAATTTTCTACAGAGCTTCGTGCTCACCCCCTACTGCTAACCTTTTTCAGATTATGTACTTGAGGAGGAGTTAGGAGCCGAGGAGGCCGTCCAGTGGGAGACTCCGATTGATGGGAGTGTGGATCCCGAGGTGGACGCATAGAGCGACCCCTTTTCTTTTGTACTAGACTAGGATGTTCTTTTAGAAATTTTGAAGTCTAGTTATTTTGTATTCCGCTGCAAGCCTACTTTAATATTCTTTTGGAGATGTAAATGCCAAAGATGGCATATTCTTTTGGAATATTCATGTAAATATTATGAATTATTGCTTGAAGCCTTCTCTATTGATGATTTATCTTAGGGCTCTCATGCTTAAATGGTTATTAGAATGTAATGCCGTCCAGGGTGTATTTTGGGGTGTTACACTACCACCAGGAGGGTGTGACTGTCGTAGGTTTCAGATGTGGTCTCCTTGTTCTTTGAACACGTGGCTTAGCGAGACGAGCCTAGGCTAAGGTTTGACTTCTCTTTTCTAGGCTACGTTTTAGCTTGGACTGGAGCGCTGGTCCCTTGGAACTATTGGGTCCCGCTCTTTCTAGCTCCTGATACGAGCTTACTAAAAACGCTTCCTTCTGAGCCACTTAACCAGGTGGGGTGGTCTGGGCCCATTGGCGGCCCATGCTCAGAATTCAGCCTACAATTATACTATCTATTGGAATAAAACTAAAAAATCAAACAAGGGGGGTCTAAGTCACTCATAATAGAACATGAATTTATATCCAAAATTTATGTTCTATTATGTCATTTATTGAAACAAAATCAAAAATAAAAGTAATTTTTTTTATAAAAAAAATCATAGTTAGTATATAATTTTATCATCTATTAGAATAAAACTAAAAAATTAAACAAGTGGTCAAACTATAATGGACACAATATCTTTTAACTTTAATTGTGATAGTTTGGTCGTTTAAACAACCAAATTGAATTTTAATAAATAATATAATTGTATACTAATTATAATTTTTTAAGAAAAAAATTGAATTTTATTTTTGATTTTATTTCAATAAATGATACAATAGATTATGAATTTTGGTTGTAAAATTTAAAATATTTAATATTTTATCTTTAATTGGAGTATTTTTTGTATAAGTATAATATTTTTAACTTAAGGAATCTAAGTATTATATACCTATAAACTTCAGGAGAGGTTAAGTATAATTTATTAACTAATATATTTATAATAGGGGCTTAAGTGTTACGTATGTATAAATTTTATCGATCTATATACAATATTTTTAATATTAAAAGATTTAAATGATTAAATGATAAATTTTGAAAAATCTTGTTATAATTCTCCCTTATTTAAAAAAAAAAAAAAACAAGCTAGGTAAGTTGGGCTATCAGCCCCGTTCCTCAGTCTTTCCTTACTTTTCCCCCGTCTCCCACATGGCCTCTTTTGGCGTGAAAAGCTTCTCACTCAACAAGCCCACGAATACCCACAACAATAACAACAAAGAAGGAACATCTTCAAGCCTATCCAAATCACCGATCGTCTACAGGAGCAAGCGAAGGAGGTGTAATGTAGCATATGTGGCGAAGCGACTGTTGAAGAGCACCGGCAAGGCCACGTGGATCGCCGGAACCACTTTCCTCATCCTCGTCCTTCCCCTCATCATCGAGACGGGTCGCGACCAGGAGCTTGCTGAGCTCGATTTGCAACAGGCCAGGCTTCTTGGTACTCCACCGCACTCGTAGGTGAGGCCTTTGAGAAGTGATTTAATGTGGAAGTACGGAGGGTTTTTTGGATTATTGAGTTTGATTTTGGATATTAGGGTTTTAGATTGGTTGGAGAATATTACGGTTTTGAGGATTGGGGTTTTAGAAATGGGAATTTGGTGGGTTTTACTGGTTTGTTTTTATAGATGATGAATGCCGATGGGAATTTTGAAACTACATATTGTTTTTTGGAGTTTTTGAGCTTGATTTTGAACATTGGGGTTTTAGAAATGGGAATTTTGGGATTTTTGTTTGTTTGTGTCTGATGGGTGATGAATGGCAATGTGGAATATTCATGGATTATGGTATAATTGTTGTTTGAGAGTTAGGGTTTTACCGTTAGTGCTGATTGCAGAAGGGTAAAGCTAAGTTTTGTCTGATGTTAAGAGCATTGCTATGCTCACGAAATTGTTTACTAAATTTTGCATATCATATCAGTGTAGATAGTTGGATTAGTGAGTTCCACCCACTCCCATCCACTCCAACTAAACATTCGGTGCATAGGATTTCGCCAGATCATTTAGTATACAACATTTGGTAAGCACATTTGGGATGTATAGCGTTATTCTTATGTTAATCTGTCCCAATTGATGGAGTCAAATTGGGTAATGACCATTTCAGAATTTTATATTTTAGTGTTCATCTCAAGCGGATGATGCAATGATTATTGAGATTCAAGCTCAGAATTAGTATTTCTTGCAATGCATCTATATTGGAGAGCTTTTCCATGCTAATTCATCACCTTGTTGTGTATGTTTATGGATTATGACAACTTTGTCTCAATTACCTTGAAACAGGACCCTGATTATGTACCTGTATTGATGTGTTGGGGACAGTCACAGTCACAGCTTTTAACTGGATTTCAAGATGCTATTTTGGAGTATGTGTTAGGTGATAATTTGAGGTAGCAGCCTAATTGTTGTTCCAATCGGTTGAAGGTATATTACATATTTAAAAAGATTGATTACCAATGTAAATTCTGAACTTGACTTTTAAAATTTGTATGGAAGATTTATATGGATATCAACAAGCTTGATCTAAGTGTGCCATCCCTTAACTGAAGATTTTCATTTCATCAATGTGCTTAAATATTTTTGAGGTGCATCAATAGCCTTGAGTTTATGGCATGATAAGTAGGCTATGATTAATCTTGCATGATTACTTTAGAACCATGGGGCTGGGCCTCTTTGTGTCTGTCAAAAAATGTGAACATTGCAGATTTCCTATTTGTATTGCTTGCCATACTTGTTCTAATATAGCATTGATCTCTGTAGTTGGGTCTTTTTTGTTATCTTCTTAATACTATTATCTCAGTCCTCCAAAAAAAATTTCCCACAAAATGCATGTCTAAGCCACTGATATGTAGAATACCTGTTATTGAAAGCTGGCATGGTGGCAAATGTATAGTTTTTATACCTTCCATGATATTCTAAATAGCTTAGGATTATAAGCAGCGTATTTCAATCTTACCTCTGAAAGTCACCTTGTCAATGAACAACAAGCTGTGAATAGGTAACTCATGTGGCTGAAGAATCTATACAAGTTAACAGCTTGAGGAAAACATCGTACATTGATTGTAATGGGGTAAGTTTCGAAATGAATACTTCTGACTCTTCTTCAGGTGCATCATCAAACTTCTTGTTTTTCTCTAAGAACCTATAATATCTGTCAACTGTTATCAATAATCCCCGGAGGTACAATAACCATCTAAAAACCTATGGTATCTGTCAACATCCCTCGCAATAATCTCCCTTTCCACCACCCTACTAAAATACTTGAAAGCCTCATGACAGTCCCTACAAATCCTCAAATTCTTCACTATCGTATCCAAGTCTTCCCTGGTAGTGCTGCCCCGACATACAAAAGTGCTACCTGGTTCTCATGGTCCTTTACGTCCTTTACTTCATTCAACATCTCGTCCCAAACCGGCACATGGATTTATCAACATGTCATCCCAACGCCAGTGCCAACATTTGTACTAGATCATATGAACCCTTCATTGGCCTAGTCCATGAGGTTTAATTTTGTATAACACATAATCCTCATAAAAATTATAGGGTAAAATCTAGTTTACCCCTTTGTGGTTTGGGTGTTTTGCACATGACCCCCCTATGACTTGGAAATCAACACATTACATCCTTGTGCTTTTGGACTAAAATGCTACCGTTAATCTCCCAAGCCCGCACCTCTGTCCCAAAAAACTAGGTCAGTCCTCCCGCCCACTCCCACACACAAAAACCCAATTGGCAAACTCCACCTATCATCTAAAGGCCTCCATGGCATTTCAGAGGCATGAAGCTTGGGAAAAGTGGCCATAGAGTCGAATAGACTGATTGCAAAAACACAACCCACAAAGAGAGAGCACACAAACTCCACCATCATATACATTGTTCGTCAAAAATTAAAATAAACTAAGAAATCAAGCGAAAATTCGAGTTCAAAACTTCTTAATCACCCCCAATACCACACCAAATTCAATGTACTAGTGGCATAGCAACCATAAAGAATGGTCTAGATTTCTTGAAGTTGGCCAAAAGTTGGGGGTTGAATTTCACCTAAAATACTTGCATTATAAGAATTAAGTAATCAAATCTTAGTCATCTCATCTTAACGAAGCCTTAGTTTTTATCATACCATAATCGTGGACTAAATTCAGTTATGGATCTAAATTATTGTGCAATATTACTGTTGCCTAAGAAACTTAAACAAATTTTTATTTGGTCGAATCAATGTGGTATGTGGAGAATACTTAAGTTATAAGTAAGATGGCTTGAACGTCCTAATCGAAATTTAAAAAAAAAAAATGTGCATTGGTGGAATGGGGACGAGGTTGAAAGTGTCTGTCATATCAGCCCTGGCCCACAGATCTACGCATAAAGCCCAGATAGATTAGATCTTCTCCTGTAGTGGACCCCCTCTTTTGCCATTATTCTCTTCCTCATAGTGCCAAAGTCATAATCAACTTGAGGGGGACAAAAGTTGAAACTGAAGGGCCCACATCCAATCTGTCAAAAATCTGCTGCAGATGAACCAATGAAATAACACTAAATAATTTATGGTAACCACCGAGTAAGGTGGGATTTAGTAGTACTATCCATTTTACTCATCACCTAGAGATTAAAAGTTCGAGTCCTGAAATTTTTATTAGAGTTTGGTGGTTAGCCGCTATGCTAATTTAATTAGGTCTGGTCCCAAAAAATATTCCAGACACGATCAACGGCCTTATAATCCCATCAGTTAGGGTCTAACGGGGTGGTCACTAGACGTTCTTCCTTGTTTCCACCATTCTTTTAAAAATAAATAATAATAATAATAATAATTTATGGTACAACTGGGTAGCAATCAACTGCTTAAAGTGTTTCGGTGTGAACGGTTTTTTGTAATCCTATGCTTCTTTGCAGTATTGGAATTAATATCATTTATTATTAACTCAACTAGGACTAAAATTTAAAATTGACATTAACGTAGGCCCCGTTTGATAAAGTTTAAATTTTTTATTTTTCATTTTTACTTTGATATTTAGAGAAAACAAGAAAAAAAAAACTTGTTTGGTAACCGTTTATATTTGTCGTTTCTGTCTTCGTTTGATAAACAAGGGGCGATTTTCAAAAACCAAAAAAAGACATTTTTGGTTTCCGTTTTTTGTTTTTTAAAAACAAAAAACGGAACGTTACCAAACGGGTCCATAATGAGTAAATTTTGAATTTTAAATCAAAAAAAATTTAATATTTTAATATAACATCATTTAATTTTTATTTTTAAATCGTTTGATCGGTTTAACATTACTCAAATATCACATCCTTAAGAATGAGGCTTAGAGAGATAGGGATATTTCTGTAGCTGGTTGCCTCTCTCTAGAAGCCAATGATTTCACTAACCACAAAATCAACAGTCCTCTTCTCCTTTCAATAAAAATAAAAATCATATTCTTAGTACACCCTTCGCTTGCGAATTAGATTTTAGGCCTAGATGTGAAAGTCTTCTAATTGCAGTTGTTCAAAATGAATCTACTTTTTTTGGTTTGATGAATTTGCTTTGGTGGTGATAATATTCAATAAGAACATTCAAGATGATATTAACCAAACTCTAAAGGCGTTTCAAATTCGTGTAAGTTGGGTCGAACTTTAGATGATAAACTTCAACCCACCACAATTCCACATTTAAATTGAGTATCAAGAGTCATTCAACCACCGCATTAGCAAACTCTAAGACACTCGTTAAGCACTCGGATGTAAAGGTCGAGTCTTTGCTATTATATCCTCACCGTGCAATTGTAGTGGGTCGAACTTCACCCTTTAAAATCTACGCCGAGTAACTCTTAGAAATAAAAAAACAGCTCATTTCAGACAAAATCA
Organism: Ilex asprella; assembly: GCA_023539305.1. Taxonomy (NCBI): domain Eukaryota; kingdom Viridiplantae; phylum Streptophyta; class Magnoliopsida; order Aquifoliales; family Aquifoliaceae; genus Ilex; species Ilex asprella. The sequence goes on from CM042194.1 coordinate 27,303,681, forward strand.
GTTTGAAGAATTCAATGCAAGGCAAAACTGAGCTGAGGAGATTCTTCTAGCACAATAACTTCATGATGGACCCAAGGTTCATGACAAAGTCAATGCAATTTAACAGGATTATCCCATGAATTTATGAGAAGTACTCTATTCAAAAGATCCTAAATCATTAGACAGGGTAGCAACATTAGTTTTCATTAAGAATTCCTCTTTAAGATTATCTCAGATTTTTAGGTCTCTTCCTATTAAACATCATGCAGATGGTGTTGACAAAAATTTTGTTTTGACTGCCAGGTGACACTGTTTAAATCCCTTGCAAAACAGCAAAAAATTTGACAATATCTCAACAACCTGGAGAGAGATAGCGACTAACAAGCACATGACATTGTGCAGAAAAAAGGTCAAAAGCCAACAAGTACTCTTTCCCAATCTTTTTCAGCATTGACGAACATTCATTCTTACATCCCTTTCTCCTCCTTTTCTTTCCCCCAAGTTTCTCTCTCTACCCAATAATTTCTTTAGCTACATCAAAATTTCTATAATTACTTCCTCCCCCCACCTCAAAAAACACAGCTAAAAAAACCTGTTTCCTCTATGCAGGAAAAACACAAGGAAAGAATCCACCTCAGGAAGAACTTTTTGGTTCTTCCAATACCCATCTGCTCCTTTCAATAATCTGCACAAAGTAACACACATTCCAACCACATTAACATTAGGAAAAGAATATTTATAACAAACAAGTGTATAAAAAGTCCATCTCTTCTACTATATACTTCAACAACTGAGGTGGGTGTAACCTTTTCTGTATTCTTCTTAGAGAAGTGTGTATATATTGAAAACTGTTCCAGAAAAAAAAAATTGTCTAGATGTACTTGCCATCATGTTTCTTCGTCAAATTTCTAGCAAACATCAAGAAAATCACAAGAAACCCTACTCCTGCTGCCCCTCCTAGGATAATAGCCACTGTCTTTCCTGTATTTTGTCCTGAACCTACATGAATCAAACACATTCCCCATTAATATACTCACAAGCGCCCTTTGAACTGTTGCTACCAATTTCAGAGAGAGAAAGTGAGACCCAAACTGTTTTAGACAAAATTTTGTCACATAAGAGTACGGAAAAATTCACTGTCAACCATTAAGCAGCATTTACAGATATAAGAGGCAAGTCTAAGTTAGACAAAATCCATGTGTGGAGCCATAAAAGAGAATATGTAAATGGAAAAATAAAAAATGTAACCAGTAATAGCAAAAAAGGCTTGGCTTAGGAAGAAAACAGGAAAAATGATTGAAAGAAAAAGCAACTGTACCTGATGAATAAGAAGGAGATGAATATGAATATGAAGATGAGGATGAGGATGAGGATGAGGAGGTGGATGAGGATGATGATGATGAGGAGGAGGAGGATCTGGTGGGGACTCCATTAGGATAATAACTATAGCTAATAAAGCATTTATCAAGGTAAATTTGGCCTGATATAGAGCTTCCACACTCAACCTGAGCTTTCTGAACAGCACTTGTCACACAAGTACCACAGTCATTAGTGCCCAAATCACCCTCACACTGCCCCAAAACATACACAGATTCATAGTTTGTGGCATAAAACCCACTGCCAGTAACCACACCACTCTCCAATGTTGAAAAGGCAGTGTCTCTTCTCATTTCAAACTCAGCTCCTCCAACATTTGTTCCACTACAAGTCTTGTACAGCATCTCCAATCCAGAGACTTGAGGAAACCCAGCAACCTCATAGAGCATATAACAGCCCAAAAGTTGGATTCTTGCAGCAATGGGTTTACCACAGAGTTTGTCAATGAGTATTGGTAGCTTGCTCACACAGTTGTAGCAATCAACATTACTCAGGTCACCTCTACATTGAAAGATACCAGAGACAGTGGTTTGGCCACTACCAGAACTTGTGTTGAAAAACTTGGCCCTGGAAGACTGTTGAATCAAAGTACCAAAAATGGCCGAGAGGGCTTGTGAGTAAACCCCAGTTGGATCTGATAAGGCCTGATTTGCACAGCCCTTGTACACCAAGTTGGTGTTATCAAGTGCAGATTCAGCTGCTGGGATCATCTCACGGTTGGTGAACAGGACCAGAAAAAGAAAGAAGAGGCTAAAGGGTTTTCTGGGTAAACCCATTTGTGGGGCTGTTGAGGGATCAAATCATGGTTGGTTTTGAAAGATTTTGAGGGTTTTTAGAGATGGGTTTTTGGTAAAGAATGAGGGAAGATTGAAGGGTTGTGTTTGTTACCTTGAACTTTGGCTTCTTTTGGGGAGTTTGGGATTAGCTTTCCTTTTGGATGTGCAGAAAGGGAGTTGGGGGCATCTGTCTCCATCTGGAGAAGAGTTGTATACATATGGTCATAGGAATTAAAAACATTTTTTGGAAATTGTGAACTATTAATTAATTACATTTAAAAATCTAATTTATTAGTAATTGAAGAGAATGAGAACAAAATGTGTTCTGTAAAAAAATGTGTTCTGTAAAACAATTCATAAAGTGTGGAATTATTCTCTGAGTAAAATAGGCTAGCAGAGGGGAGAGAGACAGAGAGAGGAAGGAATCTGATTTTGTGGGAGGTAAGAGTAGGAAATTTGACCAAAGGACAGCCCCTTAACACTTCTGTTTTAAATTTGAATAACGATTATCGATAATATAAAATATGATTTAATAAATTTATTTGACGGTATTAAATAAATTTATTCAACGGTTATCAATATTCTTTTCAAAATTACTCATATTACGTTGTATCTTCAGGCACGGGTTACATCTAATATTTTCATAACTAGTCGCACCACAATAAATTTTAAAATTAATTGATAAAATTTTAAGGTACATTTGATAACGTTTTCGTTTTTATATTTTTTTATATAAAAAAAATAAAACTAATTTTTATTTTTTCTATGATAAAAATATAAAATATAAAATATATTTGATAATTGATAAGAATGGAATCCTAATCATGGGCCGCAATTATCAAATAGCTCGATAAAGCTCAAGAAAGCTCTGCTTGTGCGGTGGCCCGTATAGGGGCACCCACGGTCTATCCAAGACCCAAGTGGATTGGACCGCATCCTAAGGGAAAACCCAACGTCATCAGAAGAACTAAGGTCTAACCCAGTCCTTGTTAAAAAAATAAAAGTTATAAAATTTTTCATTTAATTTATTTTATATGTTTTAATGGATCACTTTTAATTTAGGATTTAATTGAATTTTATGAATAATTATATTTTATTTTAATTTGACATTTAAATGTCTTTATGTGGTGGGGGTTACTAGATGGTGGACTTTAAAAGCCTTTAATGGCTAGCATTCTCAAACATATATAAAAAGAGCTCATATAATGAGAGTGTATGTTGTTAGTTTGTATTTTTTTTCCATATATATTGTATGTATCTTCCAATTATGTTTTTGGGCAATTTCGTTTTGAGTCAAGTTCACCCCAACCTTCCAATGGACATGACCCATAAGGAGGTACTGTTGTGAACATATTTGGGTTGGATCTTAGAGTTGCATATGTTCGTTAGTACCTTCACGTGGGGAGGTATAGCTGCTTTAGGACAATGATCACACGTCTCCTAGAAATCACAAATCAACTCTTTCTAATTTATTATTGTTTATTTTGTATTGTTCTAATTTATTATTGTTCTAAATTATAGAATTTTACCCCAACAATCTAAAGCATTCATTGGTTCCACAATTCAAAATGTCATCCACATAGAAACAAAGTATTACACACCCATTCTCAGTTATTTTAGAATAAAGACATTTATCTGAATCATTTATAACGAAACCATTTGAGAGTATTATTTTATCAAATTTTTTATGCTATTGTTTAGGAGCCTGTTTTAAACCGTAAAGAGATTTGATCAACTTACACATTTTTTTTTTTTGACTTGGTACTACAAATCATTCAGGTTGCTCCACATAAATCTCCTCGTCTAAATCACCATTCAAAATGCAATTTTAATGTCCATTTGAAGATCCTAAAACATATAATGACGCAATGACATCTCTATTGATGCACCTTTTTGGAGAGAAGCAATAGATAGTGAAATGAATTCTATTATGTGTAATAGGACCTTGGTGTTAACATATTTGCCTCATGGTAGTAGACCGATAGGTTGTAAATAGATATTTAGGAAAAAGTTGAGAACGGATGGATCTATAGAAAATTTCAAAGCAAGATTGGTTGCTAAGATATTAAGACCTTAGGAAATGTTAGATTTTAGTACCAGAACCAAATCTTAGTTGCAATTTGGGGCAATGAAAATGGAGCTCTAGTCAAAATTTTATCGTTTGGGTGCTATCAATTGAATTCGGTTTTCATAGATACCCAAATTACAGTAGCAATTCCAAAGGATTTAAAGATTTTTCAGTTTTACGAAATTAAATCTTAAGGCACCTCAAAATAGAGTTTTTGGACTGGTGATTTAAGTTGCCAATATGTGATTGCTTGAGTTGGTATGACGGTTGGGTCAAAAATCTATAACTTGATAGTTTGTAAAAGTTCAAGCAGTTTTTGACTTAAAAGGTTGGAATTTTGAATTGCACTTAATATCATCGTAGGAATATAGAGAGCACTCAAAAATTGGTTACATCCTTAGTTTTCATTTTTTTTTTCACTATAATGATTACCTGTTGTGTCATTGTCAAATGCTAAAGAATATCACCTGCTGTAACCGAACAACTAGGAGGTTCCTCATTTGGGTTAACTTCCTTCTAGTTTCATGTGGTTGTGGTTATGAGTTGTACAAATCTGTTTTGTCATTAACATTTTTGGACCATAACAACATTCTATAATAAAATCTAATTAACTAGTGGACTGTTATAGATTTGTGATATTACTACTGTAATTATGGTTAAGGTTATAGGCTGCCATATTAGTAAATTAACAGATCCTAATAACTGTTCGTTATTGTATAACACCTCCCACATTCTACTGCCTACTAATGGTACTGGTGGACTATGGTTGGTGATTTTGTTTTGACATTTTAGTTGTGGTTGTGAATTTATGGATAACATGAGAAAAAATTGAAGAACAATAATTGTTCAAATTTCTGGACCTGTCAAAATATAGATTACTTGAATCTGACAAAACCCCAAGTTAGAGTTTTGCATGTTCCTATAGGTTGAAACCCATTTATTACTGAAACAATTGTCAAGGAGAGCAATTCATGTAGTAATTTAATAGTGAAGTCCACATTGTGCATAATTCCTTAAAAATATTACACAAAAACCATCGGTTATTTGAAGCTGTAATTCGAGATATTGAATGCAAAGTATAGGTCATTTGGTTTTAACACTCAATTTCTATAGGATGCTCTATGTTATAATTGTTTATTTGCATGTTTATTTCATATGAGCAGTTGGTTGGCATCTATTTGTTATATTCATTTAAGTACTTTAATATGCATGATTCATGTAAATATCAATTGTGAGGTATAAATTTTATTCACGGTTTTTGACTATTAGTCCACCATTAGATTTCTTACAATACAAACTGTTTTATTCATCTCATTAAATTCAAGTTGCATATATGTCTAATATTATTTCAAAATTAGTGGGGGCCTAATAGTTATTTGTTGATTAAAATTTCAGATATTAAATCTCATATGAATATGTGGTTATCCTTAGTTTTATTGTGAATGTAGAACACCTTTGCTTTTACTACATATATTATGCTTGAAATTATTGGGTACAAACTTCATTGCATGAACATATTTACATGTGATAACTAAATCACATTAGTTAGAGGGATCTTTTGTAGTTTGTGATCATTTAAAAAAAAAAATCAGCTGTATATCTAGCATTTTATTTTCAAGTATATCGAGTATGTGATTGGTCATAGGTGATATATATTTGCCATTGATTGTACAATGGCATCTTGAGTTAATGTTATTGATTCATTCATATGATAGGTATGGATTTTAATACTTGCAGCACAAAGATTTTTTATATGAATGATTGGGCTAGAATGGGGATGTTGGTATCGTTTGGTCTAATGCAAAAAAAAAAAAAATTGCAGTTATATTATATTGATAGGTTGTTTAGAAAGAACGATTTTATTGAAAAAGAAAATTTTTTAGGTAAGTTAAAGTATATTTAAATTATCCTTTGAGATGTTGGGATGGAATGGGTGTACCAATAGTTTTGAGTAGATCAGTAGTCCAACAAATGAACAAGAGGCCACCTTTAAGAAAATTAAGCATGAGTTCTATGTTTACCAAATAGAGATATATTTGTGTTCTGTGTATATGGAAGCCTCGGATTCACCGTTTCCCTTGAATTTAATTCAATATGTTGGGCAAGAAATTCTTGCAATGTGGGGGTTAATGCAAATGCTACTTTTATGAAGCATGGGTCACTTTGTCATGAGAATTCTTGAAAAAGTGGGGGTAAATTTTAAGATAATAAAATATATATGAATGACCTACTGAACTTTCTTAATGTTGTTATAATCTTTCATTTGAAGAGATATTATATAAATTGTTTCATAGCTAAGTGCTTTTCAGACAAATGCATTTTAATGTGTTGTTTGTTAGTGTTATTTGAAAGACAGGTTCAAATCAATATCAATGAGAAGTTATGATGGTGTGCACACCCAGTGAGACACGAACATGTGAAGAGTAACTATTTTGATATTTATAAAATCTTAGCTAAATAGAGTTGATAAATGAATTAAAAAGCTTTCAAGGAAAACTATGAGACACAAATATATAAAGGCTAATTAATTTGATCAGTAAGTTTTCGAGAAAAGCCTTGCTTTTGAGAAAAGATGTCTCAAGAACTGTTGAGGGGCATGTGCTTAAGCCCATAAGGGAGTCACCTAGGGAAGTAACCCAATTTATGTGATTGGGGACCCCATGAAAGAAGTTCAATGGGTATAAACAATTCATATTGTGTGACTCATTAGCACCGTTATTGAGAAAATATCCTAAGATGAGATATTTTTATGCTCATCCCTATGGCAGAGGTGCATATGTAGTGTGACGATAAGGAAGGATTTTATCCTAAATGAGACCGAGGCAAGAACACTCCTGCAGGGTATTATGCACATGTACCCTTGGAGGGCTCACCTAAGTGAGAGTAGTCGTGAGGCCGCGACTATGAGAATTGGGCTATTCTCTAAAAACTCTCATAAGAATCAATATCAAGTGCATGGCCATTAAATGCACTGACCCGCGAATCTTGACCAATATCAGTATTGTGTGTGTGATAGTTGAACTCTGGCTCAAAGAGTCTAGTTCAAGTCTTTGGTCACTATGATCCTTCAGAGAGAGGCTGTCAACACTAAGTGAGATACAAGTTCGGGAGACACCTACACTCATTGCACAATATTATAGTTGCCCTAATTTTTTTATGTCCATTTTATGCTTATATATGTATATATGTATAAAATTATATTTATCATTGATATTCAAAATTTTAAAACTTGTGGGGGATTGTTGAAAAAATAAAAACTTTAAAATTTCTCATTTAATTTATTTTATATGTTTTAGTGGATCAGTTTTAATATAGGATTTAATTGAATTTTATAAGTAATTATATTTTGTTTTAATTTGAAATTTGAATGTCTTTATGTGGTGGGGGTTACTAGATGGTGAACTTTAAAAGCGTCTAATGACTAGCATTCTCAAGCATATATAAAAGGAGCTCAGATGATGGGAGTGTATGTTGTTAGTTTGTATTCTTTTTCCATATATATTGTATGTATCTTCCAATTATATTTTTGGGCGATTTTGACTTGAGTCAGGTTCACCCCAACCTTCCAATGGACGTGACTCCTGAGGAGGTGCTGCTGTGAGCATATTTGGGTTGGATCTTGGAGCTGCATATGTCCGTTAGTACCTTCACATGAGGAGGCATAGCTTTTTTAAGATAGTGATCACACGCCTCCTAGATATCACAAGCCAGCTCTTTCTAATTTATTGTTGTCTATTTTGTATTGTTCTAATTTATTATGTTGTTAATTAATATTTGTAAAATTATGGAATTTTACCCCAACAGTCCTAACCTGGTCCAGCTGAGGAATAGCCCAAGGTAGAGAGGCCGAACTTCATATGAACTCCATAGCACCCAGTTACGCCACATATCCTAAGAATGAAGGGACCACTTCTGACATCCATGACCATCGAGGACTCTCCGATGCAGAGAGTGTTGGCACGCGATGCCATCCAGAGATCGTGGGCACAGTAGCGCTGAACAATAGAGATCGTTGCAGGGCTGTGACTGAAGGTCCCACAAAATCAACAAAAAGGAAGGAGGAGTCACGAAAACCCTAGCAGAACCACTGTATAAATAAGGCACTGTTACCTAGCAGAAATCATCATCATCTTTTCCTCATCACACCCTTTAACCCCCCTCCCCAAAAAAGTAACTGCTAGAACAACAAACAGACCCCTTGTAAGAACTTAGTGCGTCTAACATCGTTGTATTGATTGAATAATATACGATCTCAGGGAGCAAAAGACTCCATTACAGCAGATGTAGCCTTAGTCAATCGGCTAAGGCGAACCAGTTACATTTTGTCACCCTTTCATTCCCCGTAGATTAATCTCTTAACAAATGAAACCAATTGTACTTGGGTCGTTATTTTCGAGCATCATCAGTTGGCGTCATCTGTGAGAATGGTTTTCATCGTTTCCTTTGATTTTTAGTTTGTTGGTTTCAACTTGGAACATGAGTAAATCTCACGCCAATCACCAAGTTCACCAAGACTTGTCGGAGAACTATCCGGCCCCTGAAGTAAACATTAGGGGTCACCCCCAGCGGTGAACCTCCCATTGCTCAATGAATTGGAAGCCTACCATCGAACTACGATGCAAGTGATAAAACATAACCAGGAACTAATAGCGTGAATACAGACACATCAGTTTCCTCAGTTCCCACCAGCACGTCAGAAGCCTCCTTCACCCGCAACAGAACATGACGCTCTCCTCAGGAGAGTCAAGCTCCGCCTAATGGAGTCACAGAGCTCCATGAGCATAGTCATTCTGGGGAGAATCACTGGAGGAGACACCCAAAAGAACACGATGAAGATGAGGCCCACAGTCGGGCCAGAGCCGCCAACTGAGAAGAAAGACCCCACCCCTACTGGATGTCATTGATCACTTATTGAAGCAAAGGCTTTGTGAGCTCCAACGAGATGTGGGTGGCATGAAAGAGGCAGTTAAGGGAAAGGCCCCCGATACTATGGACGCTATAGTCTAGCAAACTGAGTCACCATTCATTCTCAAGGTCCTCTATTTTTCTCTCCCACAGAAGTTCTGGATGTCATCGATAGAGGCGTTCGACGGGACCGAGGACCCAGTTGACCACTTGAACTCCTATAAAAACCAGATGGAACTTCAGGGATACCCAGATCTAATTTGCTACTGAGCTTCTACCATCACCCTTAAGGGGCCGACAATAGCCTGATTTAACAGGCTACAACAAGCATCAATTTCCTCCTTCAGGGAACTCTCAATACAATTTGTATCACATTTTAACGGGGCAACAACGTATAGAAAGTCGTCCTATCACCTTCTCAATGTCAAACAGGGGCCCCATTAATCCCTCCGAAGCTATGTGCAACGCTTCAACTAGGAATGCCTAAAGGTGAAAAATGTGAACGACAAGTTCACACTAACCACTTTCATGTCTGGGCTCGGAGTACAGTCTAAGGAATTCCTCTTCTTGATATCAAAAAATCCTCAAGCCACTATGGCCAAAGTGCTAGCGAAAGCTGAAAAGTACATCAATGGCAAAGAGACGCTCCACCTGAAAGGGGGCTCAACGCTAGCGGAAGGAGATAAGAAAAAAAGGGACTGCAGTCCCAATAAGGAGATAAAACATGACCGGTCCCCGAGAGGAGACCGTTCACCTAGGAGAGGAAGAGGGCCTTCTCCTAATAAGAGAGGCAACATTCAAGACCGTCTGGGACTCCTGCCAGAGGAACAACAGCCCTGATATGCCCCTGGCGACTTCTGCCTCTAGTCACCTCCATCGCTCAGGTCCTCCACGAGGTCCAAACGAGATGTTTGTCTGGTGGCCACCTCGAATAAAGTCTGATCCTAGGAGGAGAGATGCCTCCAAGTACTGTGAGTTCCACAAGGACACTGGCCATGAAACGAACGACTACATCTAGCTTAAGAAGAAGAAGAAAAAGATCGAGCACTTAATCCAGAGGGGACACTTGCGCCACTATGTGGGGATGGAAAGAAGAGCACAAAACGACCAAGGACGGGACGCCCGAGCAGCCCTGCGCCTCCTCAACAACACCAGCAAGCTCTTGACGAAATTCATGTCATCTTGGGAGGATTTGTTGGAGGGAGAATCTAGCTCAGCACGGAGGGCGTATGCTTAGAAGGCCCGGTCAGAAGATTTCATCTAGGTCTAGGCCATCCAAAAGGCACCCTGCCAGGATGTGGAGATTACATTTTTTGATGCGGATCTCGAAGGATGCCAACACCCACATGATGACCCCCTAGTCATAATGACAATTATCGCGAACAAAACCATACATTTAGTGCTAGTCGACAACGGGAGCTCAGCAGGCATCATCATCTAATTGGCCTTTGATCAACTCGGCACAAAGAGATCGAGGCTCAAACCCGTAAAAACCCATCTTTTGGGCTTCTCGGGTGAAAGGGTCTTTCCGGTTGACTCTATCCAGCTCATCCTCACCACAGAAAACTAACCTTGTCAGGTTACAATCACTGCCTGTTTCCTAGTGGTGGATGCCCCTTTTGTGCACAACGTCTTGTTGGGGAGACCATCTCTCAATTCTATCAAAGAAAAACCTATCATTTGATGATGAAGTTCCCCATAGAGAATGGGCTCGGCATGGTCATGGAGACCAACGCCTAGGCAGAGAATGTTTCGTGGCATCGATAAGGCAGAATTAGGTAGAGTCAGTCCAGTTAGAGGATTTAGACATGAGAGACGAATTGGAGACTCAACTTATCCCCGCCGAACAGTTGGATCTAGTACACTTGGATGAGGACCCAGAACAAGTGGTCTTTATAGGCTCTAAGCTGCCCCCACTCATTAAGGAGAAGCTTATCTCGTTTTTGAAAGAAAATACTGGCGTTTTCGTCTAAATATAGGAGGATATGGAAGGAATAGATTCCGTTGTGATCATACACCGACTTAGCGTCGATCCAAACTATAAACCTGTAAGACAGAAAATGAGAAGTTTTGCTCCAGACAGACAAAAACAATTAATTAGGAGGTGGTCAAGTTGTTACGAGCTAAAGTCATTAGGGAGGTCGATTACCCAACCTAGTTAGCAAACGTAGTGCTCGTGAAAAAGGTAAACAACAAATGGTAACTTTGCATCGACTTCACCGATTTGAACAGAGCATGCCCCAAGGATAGCTTCTTTTTACCTCGGATTGACCTAATAGTCAACGCCACAGCTGGTCATGAGTTCCTCAGCTTAATAGACGCCTTTTGGGGTATAACCAAATCAGGATATATCCGAACGATCCAGAAAAAACTTCGTTCGTCATGGAACAGGGAATCTTTTGTATCAGATTATGCCTTTCAGACTGAAAAACGCCAAGGCCACCTATCAAAGGTTGGTCAACAGAATGTTCCGCAAGAAGCTAGGCCTGACTATGAAAGTATACATAGACAACATGCTCGTAAAGTAACTTAAAGCCAAATCTCATATTCAACACCTCGGGGAGTCGTTTGAAATTATGCGATAGCATAGGATGAAGCTAAACCCAACAAAGTGTGCCTTTGAAGTATCGGCAGGAAAGTTCCTGGGATTTATAGTCAACAACAAGGATATCGAGGCGAACCCTGAGAAAGTGAAGGTCGTCCTTGAAATGAAACCTTCCACCAGCACTCAAGAGATACAACGCCTGACCAGAAGAATAGTGGTGCTTTATTGATTTGTTTCGCGCTCCAATGACAAATGCTAGTCATTCTTCAAGGTCCTAACGACAACCTTCTAGTGGGATGAAAAATGCGAAGAAGCTTTCCAGGACCTCAAGGCCTATTTGGCTTCAACACTAGTACTGGTAAGCCCTCATGAATGAGTGGTCTAGAACCTTTACTTGGTCGCATCAGACTTCTCAGTCAGCATCACCCTTGTAAAGGAGAAGGAGAGTGTAAGACCTGAACACGCATGACCAATATATAATATTTGTCATAAGCATATTCACATGTGACATGCATGCATAGAATTGACGATTAATATTTAATTATGAGTAATGATATGAGACCTGAACAAGGAATATTTTAATAGTTAAAGATAATTTTATAAAGAATGATTATATGGAGAATTTTTTTATTTAAAGTGTGAAAAATTAAATAAGAATGTTGACAGGTGATATTCTTTTAATATTTTATGTACATTAGAGCATGTGAAATTAATCGGGTGACAAGCATGTAACATCAATTTATTGTTATAAATAATTATAATAATATAATGAAATAAAATGTATTAGTATATACAATGAGTGGTTTAGGGTCCGAGAGACGAATTTAATAGATTGTCAATAATTTGAATATATGTATATAGATGTTTATGTATAACTATGTATACAAGAAGAAAAAAAAAATGCGTACATACATATAATTGTGTGAGACCAAATCATGCATTGCATACATATTAGTATAATTATGTGTACTAATTGCAATTATGTGGAGTTATTTATTATATGAAATTTTGTATATGAAAATAGTATTTGATTGATTTTGAAATCACTTAAGAATTTGGAAGGAGGCAAATGAAATTATTAAAGTTTCATAAAATATCTTTACACATGTGTCAAGGCTAAGGTGGTAGGTCATTTTGAAAGGTCAAGTGCATGTGTGTGTGTGTGTGCCAAGTATATGTGTGTTTGACTAGGTGTAGAAAATGTGTGTGTGTGCTTTGATATGTAGTAAAGTGAGTGTGTTTAAAAGGGAAACCAGTGTGTGTATGTGTGTGTGTGTGTGTGTGTGTTTGGTTGTTGAAACCGTGAGAGTGAGGGAGAGTAAAGGAGGGGAAGAAGAAAGAAAAAAAAAGAGGAAAGAAGAAAGAAAGAAAGAAAGGGGAACTTGGGGGGACTCCATGCCAAACCAAAAATAAGAAGAAAACTAGAAGAAGGTAAGGGGGTGTGTGTATTCATTTTAGAGTGTATGGGTGATTAAAATTTATGTGTGTGTGTGTGTGTTACGTGTGGGTTGTTTATTTTAATTTAATGGGCTGTTTAATTTTGATTCCAAAATGAGTCTAGAAATTTTGTTAATTGTTTGGTGGGTACTTAGAAAATTTGTTAATTGTTCTTGAATTTTCATGAAATTCATGGGTATGAGGCAATTTTATGATTTTATTGGAAAATTATGTAGATTCAACTATATTTTGGTTACTATAATTTTATGAGAAATGTTTACTTTCAATGTAATGGATTCGAGTAGGTAATCTTACTCGCTATGAATGGATTATTTTCATATGACTTGAATTGATTATAACTACAAGTTTAATTTATTTGAGTAATTGATATTAGTAGACGTGGATGAGATATTGAATGTGGCATGATTAAATTAAGAAGTTTGCTTTGTGCAAACCAATTCGAGTAAAGTGACATTATTTATTAATACTAGAATGAGATTTTAAAGAATGGGTGTCAGGTCCAGGGACGAGCACCATAAAGAACGCCGCTCAAAAAGTTCCAGCAGAGGAGTCATCAACACGATAAATTTTCAGCAAGGTACGTATTTACGCTAATATTTGGTTTTATCTACAAGTAAATATTTATTCTTTTTATGCGACTGTTTAGTTTATGAGTTCTATTGTGAATAAATGACTTAAGTGTTCTAATGTTACGATGGAAATAAGATGTCTTCGTGACAGATTATAATATTGTGGTTTAGTTGTTTGTGTAACAAGTAGAAAGAAAAACCAAATGGTTGAGATGATAAAGTGTTGGATGTCTAAGTGATGTATTTTACTTGTGTAGTGAAGACATCAAAGAGACGAAAGCGAATTGTTAGACTAGAATGTCTACGTGACTAAAAGTAACTCAAGTGTTCAAGTTTGTCTTCGTGACTGTGATAAGCTAAAGGTGATTTCGTCTAAGTGACGGAAGCTAAATTTTTTATATGATGTGAGTTGTTTAAAAAAATAATAAATTGAATATCGAGAAAAATATGCATGTCATTAAATTGTCTAAGTGACGATCGTATACCGATATGGTGATAGACTTGTGTGGTGTTTTGTCGCCTGAGTGGCAATACGGTTATTTCTGTGTGAAACCGTAGCGCAATGAAATAGAATTTCGAGAAAAGTTATAAAATGACGAATATTATTGTGTGGTGCTTTGTTGCTTGGGTGGCAAGATGGTTATTTCTGTGTGAAACCGTAGCACAATGAAATAGAATTTCGAGAAAAGTTATGGAATCACGAATATTATTGTGTGGTGTTTTGTTGCCTGGGTGGCAAGATGGTTATTTTTGTGTGAAACCGTTGTGGAATGAAATAGAATTTTGAGAAAATATATGGAAACACGAATATTAAAATTCTATAAATGAGCAAATACATCATATTATTTTATTTGCTCTATCTCTGAAATCATTAATGAGAACTCACCGAAACATTTGTTTGAAAATCTTTTCAGGTAAACTGTACACAAGCTTGTAGTCCACTACCGCAGCTAGAAGTCCATTCAAGAGTGTCGGGATGGGCTCGTGTCAGTTTCTAAAAAAAAAAAACTTTTTGGGTTGATGTCAATATTTTAGTTTTGACATGCAGACGACACTTGTAAATATTTTTTTGGATATGTATATTCTACTTGGTAGCAGACCTATGTGTCGCATGCATATAAATTTAAAAAAAAAAAAATTGATCCTAGGATAAATATTTCTAGAATGAGTTTTCTTTAAATGTCATGTTATAATATTTTATTAATAGTGGGATTGCCTAAATTTTATTTTTATACTAATAGTATAGTAGGATTGGGGTGTTACAAAGAGTGTCCAACAACCAGTTTACTTTTCCAGCAAAGCCCTCTGAGGAGCCGAAGAGGGATACCCAAAAAATGGAGAAGCTCGTGCTAGACCTCTTAGTAACAGCTCAAAGGTTGAGACCATACTTCCAAGCGCACACCATCGAGGTCCCAACGGACCAGCCAATGAGGCAGGTCCTGCACAAGCCAGAAGATCTAAAAGGCAGTTCAAATAAGCGATGGAGCTTAGCAAATTTGACATCAAGTTCAAGCCCAAGACCGCGATCAAGGGACAAGTCCTGGCAGACTTCCTTGCCAAATTTTCCCCCCACCTGAATAGAACACTGAGGATCAAGATAGTGTCCCCGACATGCCTACCTAGAAACTATATGTGGATGGAGCGTCAAACGCCCAAGAAAACGGCGTCGGACTCATCCTAACCTCACCAGAGGGATACGACCTGGAATATGCCTTAAGATTTAACTTTCAAGCATTCAACAACGAGGCGGAGTATGAGGCCATGATAGCTGGCTTAAACCTGGCCTTGTCGATGGATGCACAGCAAATCGTGGTACATAGCGACTCGCAACTTTTGTACAATTTTTTCTTATCTCGAACTCTTGGAGAATGGGATTTCCTATTCATGATCTTGTCATGGCCCTTTTTAAGGTCTTTTTAACTACTAGGCATCTTCCTTGTCTCTGGTTGAAATAATTGATCATGAATAGTATGACTCAGATGCTGATACGGGAGAATTCTCCTCTGATAGACTTGGTAAAAGAGCCCCGACTTCTTTCCAGAATTAGAGTTCGACCGCAGCTGCCCCTTTTTGTGGTGTCGAGGTAGGTCGAAGAAGAATATGCCGACAGGGACGAAAAGATGACACTCTGTGTGATAAAAGTGTGCAACCTACTGAGGAAGTTCGTTTTGGCTAGGCTGGTCCAAGTTCCTCGAGAAACCAATGACCGGGCTGATGCCCTGGCCAAGTTAGCTACTGTTATTGACCATGACAGACTCCCGTCGAAGTCCTGGCCAAGCCCAACGTACATCTCGATCAGGAACCAGCCAAAGAAAACCAAGTCTTGTCAGTCAAAGAGAGCGATTCGTAGATGAATCCCATTATGTCCTTCCTACAAAATGGAGCACTCACTAATGACCCAAATGATGCATCAAAGTTGAGGGCCAGAGCGGCAAGATTCATGCTAGTCCAAGGTAACCTATACAAAAAAGTTTTTCTTTCCATTAATGAAGTGTGTGTCTAGAATGAAGGCAGATTATATTCTAAGAGAAATCCACGAAGACATGTGTGGAAACCATATTAGCGCAAGGACCTTGGTGAGCAAGGCACTATGGCAAGATTACTTTTGGCTGATTATGTCCAAGGATGCAAAGAAAATAGTGAAGAAATGTCAAGTCTGCCAGACCCACGACAACTTGTCGCACTGTCCACTAGAGCAACTCACCCCCGTGGTCAATCCTTGGCCCTTTCAACAGTGGGATTTGAATATCCTAGGGACCTTACTAGTCAAGATCGGACAATGCAAATTTGTCTTAGTCACAGTAGATTATTTCACCAAGTGGACCGAAGCCAAGCCGTTGGCTAGGATCACCGCACAGAAGGTTAAAAACTTTATCTGGAAGTCTATAATCTGCCGCTTCGGTGTCCCCAGGGCTTTAGTTTTAGATAATGGGAAAGAGTTTGATAATCCAACATTCACAGGTTTTTTTGACCCGAGTTAGGGATCAAAAACTACTTCTCAGCACCTACACACCCACAGTCCAATGGGTAGGCTGAGGTGACCATCAGAACCATTGATTGGAAGCATCTAAGTCTCAGTGGATAGATCACATCCCAATGGTATTATGGGCATATTGAACAACTATTCGAACCGCGACTGGCAAGACTTCTTTCAGCCTTGCATATGGGACAGAGACGATGGCCACCGTCGAGGTTGGTGTGCCCTCCGCTAGAGTCAAACTCTTCGACCTAGAGCAGAACGAGAGATCCTTGCTGATCAACCTCGATCTCCTGAATGAAAAAATGGATGAAGCGTTGCAGTGGATATTCTCTTACTAAAGGAGCACAGCCATATTTTATAATAAGCGGGTGAGGAGAAGAAGTTTCAAGCCAAGCGACTTAGTGCTAAAAAAGCTACTCTGAACCAGGAAAAACTCAGCCCATGGCAAGCTCGGGCCCAAATAGGAAGATCTATACATTGTGAAGAGGATAATCCGACCTGGGAACTATGAGTTACAGACAGATGAAGAAAGAGATTTGCAACACTCTTGGAACACAGATCACATGAAGCGTTACTACAATAGAATTTCTTAGAAACCTTTGCAATGACAAGAAGGTGAGCTATTGTAAACCCCCACTTTTGGGATCAATGAAATTTTTGAAGTTCTCATAAAACAAAAAGTTTGCACCAAGTTCAACCTAAGAGCTCGTAAGCTCGGGATCGATCAGGCTCTTCAGCCTAAGAGCTCGTAAGCTCAGGAACGACCAGACTCTTCAGCCTAAGGGCTCGTAAGCTCGGGAATGACTAGGATCTTCATCCTAAGAGCTCATAAGCTCGGGAACGACTACTAGGCCTTTCAGCCTAAGAGTTTCTCAACTAGGGCACGACTAGGCTTTTCAACCAAAGAGCTTGTGAGCTCGGGACTACTAGGCTTTTCAGCCTAAAGAGCTTCTCAGCTCAGGAATCTACTAGGCTTTATAACCTGAGGACCTCCTAGCTCGGGAATTGCCGAGTTTTTCAACCTGTTATTCAGCTTGAAAAGAAAATTACCAACTCATGCAAGAGCACAAGGTCCATAATTATAACACAATCGTAAGTTGTCATTGCAACAGAAACAGAAAAGTTCACAATTTTGGTCATAGAAACATCATTTCTACATATCAATAGAAGAAACACATTTTCAGCAAATCAAAGAAGAAACATCACAAACCCCCTTTTTCCTAAGTCCTCCTGAGCAGCCCTTTTGCGATCCCCCTTCTCTAATTGGGTGTTCACAGTTTTAAGGCGGACGTTCTTCTCCATTAGGGCATCTCTCTCTGCTTCCACCTCAGTAAGCCATTTCTTGAGGGTTTCCACCTCAACATTTAAAGATCCTTTCTCATCAGAAGTCGGCAACTGAGATTCTAAGCCGACCCATAGCCTTTTGCTGCTGGAAGTAGCTTCTTCTGGCTCAGCAGAAAAGGTGTCAGACTCGTAGAATGAGGAGGGTGCAAACCTGATTCTGGCCGAGCTTCCCCTTATCTAGAACTGGATAAGGTTCTAAGGGGTAACAAGGGCAGAATAGGGGATTGGCTTGGCCTCCTCGACTAGACTGACGTTAAACACCTCTCCGAGGGTGAGGCTGGAGGTACCTGCAGTAGCGCAATACCAACATAAACAAAGTCAACATAATATTTGCAAGTGAAAATTTGCTGACTGGGGACCTATAAGGTGTTTATATATGTACCTATATTGCGAAAGCTCCTCTAAGAATGGGGGACTCAAACATGCCAATTCTATTTCTCAATAGACTCTCATGAGTCCCCAGAGACAAAAAAAAAAGCGTTGAGACCACCCCTCATGGGAGTTGGGGATACCAAAGATCATGGGGGCTGAAAAATCATCTCCAAGTGAAAGTACTGAAGCTAGGAGGGAAGTCAAAGGAGAGCTAAAAAATAGAAGAATTTGGCTACAGTAGGAAAGTCATTGAAACCCTGAAAACGCCAGAAAATGAAGAAGTTGACTAGGGTGGCCCATCCCTCAAGGGAGAGGCGAAAGGGGCACAACCTGTGATAGGAAAGAACCCAAACAAAGTCTTGATGGATGTGGAGTCGAAGGCCATTCTCGAATGAGCCCTCGAAAAAGGAAATCTCCCCCTAAGAGGAGATATTTCAGGGCTCATCCGGTGTAGGGGCCTTGACTGCTAGGTTCTCTGGAAAGTCATATCACCTCTTCTCCTCATCTATGTTTGCGATGACAAGCAGTGAAGGAAGAAGGAAAATAGAATGCCAAGAATCGTTCAGTGTCCCCGAGCACGTTGTTTGAACAACGGAGAGGAAGAAGGGACCATGAATCTTAGAAGGTTGGAAGAATGCAAAAGGTTCGAAGTAACAGGAAATGATAAGGAGATCTTTGAAGAAAAATGAGAATGTGAAGAGTCTGAAGCACTTGGAAATAAATAGCATACAGAAACGACAGAAGACTGTTGAAATTATGCAATCATGATAGCATCAAATGGTAACGGCGCAAAGTTGGTGGACATTGTTAAGTAGCCAATTTAAAGATCTATAACCTGTGTTCATACAATTCATCCAAAAATGAACAGTCGCAAAAGAAGTTTTCGTAAAATCATACAAGTATGTGTAGCCGAGCAGACCCGACTAGGAAAGCACAGTCCAAGACGAGATTGCTCGAGATCATATAGAGCAGGTCGAGGGGGGAGGCATCATAAATGAAAATCTTACTCCAAACAAGCCAAGACCTCTTTGGAGTAAAGGGAAAGGGAGCACGACATCAACATGTTATTACAAAAAAGAAGGGGACTTCATTGTAGAAAGGGGAGTATTTACAAATATCAGAAATTACATACAAAACCAAGCAAGCAAAACAAATCTTGGTCTTCAAGGGCAGTTAAGAAGTAAGGTTGTTGGAGCAACACTTGGAGGAACATCGAACTGCAACACAAATTGCTCCAAGTCCAAGTCAGGAAATTTTTCAGTCGCTTGGTCGGCAAAATTGAAGAACCCATCTATAAAGGCCCTGGCTGCCACCAACCGAGCCCTCTCAATCTCTTTGTGTTGGTCCTCATCTAGTCAACGCTTAGTAGCAAGAGAATTGGTCAAATCAGCAATCACAGCTTGGGACTCCTTTAACTGCCTCACCAACACTGCCTGGGCAATGTTGACTGGATGGAATAGGTCGTCATCTCGGGCCTCGCAATTCTGTTACGAGTGAACAAGCTCTCTCTGGAGAGACGCCTCGAAGGCAGTACTAGAAATCAGCTGTCGAAAAACCTGAGCTCGCTAATCGACGGCACTCTCCAGTTCCTTCTCGGTGGATAAACCCCAGCTCAAAAGCTCATTATTCTATTCCTGAAGCTCGGCCACCCTCCGATTAGAGTCTTTCCTCAGGTAATAAATTTCCCTACTAAGAGCAAAGACGTGCGTCGCCACCTGAAGACAAAGATAGCAAATCACAAATGGAAAAAAAGTGAAGGCCATGAGAAGTAAATAGAAGGATAGGATTTACCTCAAGAAGAGCATGGAGCATTTCTCAGCTCCGAGCCCGGAAAGGAAGAGCAACAAAGCGTCGCAGGTCAGCCTGGGGAATCAAGTCCATTAGTGCTTGGCTATTCAGGCTCACATCTCTCAACAAGCTGCCTTCGAGATCAATGACCAAAGCTGGAGAAACACCATCCAAATTGGTACTGGCAGCTCTATCAGAAGAACCCCGTCGGACCGGCCCTCCCATCAGGCCAACCATAATCGTGCCCACAGTGGCTTCCTCGATATCAAATCCTGGCCCCGACACCTGTACCTCCCTGTTCATGGGCGCAGCTTCAGACATCGGTACCCCGGCAACGTCAGACGACAGATCGGGAATAGGAGTGGAGCTCGGCGTCAGTAAAGCCTTGCCAACAGCAGCAGGAACCTCAATCTCAATGCCTACGCCTAAGACCTAGTCTAAGTTGCTCTCCCCCAGCCTAGCCCTCTTCACCGGAGGCTTCGAACTCCTCGCTCACCTCCTCTCAACCACGTGCTCCATGATCAAGTCGTGTTGGATGATCAGGTACAAAAGGACTGAACATCCAAAGCAGATAAGGGCATAAATCCTACAAACACATTTAAAACAAAGCAGGGACTCGATCATGTACGACCGCTTGACGTAGAGGCAAGCTCGAGATGCATGAGCTCCATATAAGGGAATGACAAACGAGCTCGGGCGTGGCTGACCTAAGCCAACTCTTCACTTGATAAGGGCGACAGTTCGCCTACAACATCACAAGAAAATAATGTTGTTATCAATGAGAGGAGTAAAAGAACCAACAACAAACGTCCCAAGGACAAGCTAGTAGTTATAAACTCACCCAAATTCATATGTTGCCCCTACTTCGTAGGAACCTTCACTAATGTTGAAACATGGAATCCAAACTCACAACCATCTCTAGAAACAAAGAAATATCACCTCCTCCACCCCTCAGGCTTTGGAGGGAGGTCCCGAATGTGAATTTCTCTCCCCCCCCCGGTGCCTAGGGACAAAGTAATAGAATTCGGACACTTTTTCGAGGCAAAAAAATAGAGGAATTTAGCCACTGTGGCCCTAATCTAAGGGAATAAATTTTCTCATGTCGTCGTAAATGCCAGCAAGATTGTCCAACTTGATGGGAAAGCATGGAGGGACATAAACTAAAGAAGTGTAAAACTCCTCGAATAAAGGGGGAAAATGGTAACCGAAACCCCAACAAGACAGAGGCCTTGAAGAAACAAATCTCGCCCCTTACTAAGAGCAGCGGAATCGGCGTAAACCTGCATGACATACGACCACCCCATAGGAAACTCGAAGGGCCTGGCAATGGACTGAACCTCTCCCTCGTGGATTTCATTGGCTTCAACGTTAGGGAAGATCAGCTCCATGACGTCGTATGAAGGAATCCTAGCAATGAGACAAAATGCGAATGGTTTTGAACGATGGAGAAGAAGAACTCTCACACCAGAGAAAGAAAATAGAAAGGTTTGGCGCCAAAAAATAAAGCCATCATCCTTTAAGGGTGGCCTATTTATAGGCATAACAGACAAACACCTGTCATCCCCGTAAGGCGCAATTAAGGCACGTCAATCGCATTTAAGGAAAGGAACACATGGCGCTAGGAGAGCCTTAAAGGCACAACTTTTGAGGAACCACTATCCCTACTGACAGCGCACTTTCTCAAATGAACGAAACTATCAAGTTTGGAGTACTTTGAAACAGGAATGTACTGGTACGCGTACCAATACGCTGCTGCTTAGAGAGTTAATCGTACCGGTACGCCTAACTCCAGTGAGCAACCCGTACCGGTACTCCAAAATTCTAAAATTTTAAAGTCCTTTTGCTATGTTTTTGGAATTTGATTTTTTTAGTCCCAATGATACAAATGGGCCTTAAAAGAGATATATTGAGGCATATTGGACCTCGGTTGGATTAAATGATTAAAAGAACACGGGTTACAAGTGTGAGTTATAATCTCGGTTAAGGGGATGTTATTATGTGGTGTCGGGTTACGCGGCACTCACGAGTATTTTCACGGGTTAATAGGTGATCAACGGACCTCCAGATGTTGGCTATGAAATAAACTTCCAATCAAAATTTCAAGTACGTTGTTATTTGTCTGTAAGTTTGTTTCCATAACTCGCCCTCAAATTTCCTATCAAAACTGTTAAATCTACACTTAACCAAAAGAATCTCGATTGTTAATACTTTAGAGAGTCTAAGTGTAGCGAACTAATCCCACAATGAAATACCATTGCCTAAATATAACTTCCTCAATGAGTATCCTGTGTATAACCCTTCTAAACCATTAATACTTCAAAATTAAACTTAATTAACTCTCCGTAATATTTTCAAACCAATATTGGTAACCTCAAGTACGTGGTTATGAAACAAACTCCTATCCATTAAAGAACCATAATCACAATTCCTATCATTATTCCAAAATAGGTTCTCATTCGATGTTACTTCACCATATTCTTTCAATTGATCACAATTGATCTCATACTATCGTATTCGTCCTAGAGGAAAACATAACACTCCCATGGGAAAGGACCAAAATAGCCCAAGAGAATTCAAAACAAAGATGTTTGGGAAAATAGATGGTCCAAGTTAGCTCATACGTTTTAACTAGCCCATCTAGGGAAAGAAGGGGAGTCAACTAGTTTACATGAGGAGGTCAACTCAGACAATGTCATTTCCACACTTATCATACTTACCCCAAGACAACTTGGGGATCATAGGCTAAGGACATCAAGATTAGTGACAAATTCCGCAATAGCCTAGTTCAAAACAAAACATCTCCTTCCATTTGTGCCAAAAAGGAGCGTAGTAAAGAACACATCAGCCATTAGAAGTAAAAGACCAACAAGAAGAACCAACAACCGTAACCTTGACAGAATAAAAAAATATATACATACGAGTACACCATTCAAGGAGCTACAACAAGTGGGAAAAGAGAAGAAATAATGACAAAGCAAGTTCAAACGGCCAATCCCCTACCATCGCCAGCCAACTTAGCATCAGGCCCTCCGGTCCCAGCCTCCGCAACATCAGGGTCCTTCTCGGCCCTAGATGTCCCAGGAGGTTTCCTCGATTTAAGCTGAGGGACGAAGCAATCCAAGTCAAGGTCCAAATGCGCCACCTCTGGCTGGTCCTGGAAATTCAGAAACCCATTCACAAAAGCTACGGCACCCTCCTTGAGAAGCTCTGAGACCCTAGCCCTTAGAGATGCTAGCTCGATTTCTTTAGCATCCAGCTAGGCATCTTTAGCTCTAAGACCAGCCTCTTTGATCTTAAGGTCAGCATTTTTCGCCGCTAGCTAAGAGTCCTTGAGCTTAGTGTCATCATAGATCTTTTTCAGCTCGGCAGCCTCAGCTGACTGGATCTTCACCTTACCCGCAGCCACTTCTTTATCTGCCGCCACAATGTCAAGGGATTCATTGACCTTCTTGAGCTCTTGTTCATGGTGAAAATCTATCATCTGCACACAGGCAAGGTACTGGAAAGGGAAAGGAATCAGTCAACACAAGAAATAACCAAAAACCCTCAGGAAAATTATTCTGGAGAAAAGACGCATGTAAAGACATTAAGTACCTCGGTCAGGCCATAGATGGTGTGCTGAATTAACCTCTTGAAGGGAACCTCTATAGCCATCTTGGGGTCCGACGTGCAGATCAATTCGGATCACAAAGGAAGCCGCTCCCTTGGGTCTTAGAAGGAATAGATTCCTCCTTACTGCCTTTCTGAGAGACAGGCTGAGGAGGAGCGTGAGAAGCCGCTGAGGCCCAGGGTTGTCCCGCTGAAGGAGAAGACTTGAGCTAGAAGAGAGACGCAAATTCCCGAATGGTAGGATGGGATTCATTCCTACTCTCAAACCAGTTAACTAGGAACCCAATCAGAAGGCTCCAACTGTTCGGAGAAACCCGGGCTATGCAAACGATATAAAACCTGAGAACATTCCAAATAAAAGGATAGACTGGGAATAGGAGGCCACTCCGAAATGCAAATTCGAAGAAACAGGCCAGCCCGTGTAGAGTGGAATTGTACCTCTCGTGCTCCTCGGGAGAATGCATGTACAAGAAGTCAAAAAAATGATACTCCTGCCTCAACTCCTCCAAGTCTTCATCATCGAGGAAACTGGGAGTCACCTCTGCACAATAAGTTAGGTTGGACTTGTCTCGACAAGTTTTTTTTCTAGGAATAGAAGGTGGAACCAGTTTGGACTTCCTATTCCTCAGCTGATTAGAGGAGATAAGAGGCAAAGCCAAAAAAGGCATGAGTCTCTACTAAAAGAGCTGAGGTCGAGACTCCAAGGGCAGATTTAGAAGCCTCCTTGATGGCAGTAAGGGAACAATCACTAGAGAAAGTCGAGGTAGCCTCCTCGTCGACCTGTTCCTCGAACTCTAACTCGGAAGAAGAAACGATGAATTTTCCCATCAATGGTTCAGATCGCCAACCAAAGTGTAAAGCAAGCAAATGCAAAGCAAAATCTGTCAAAAACGAAGGTCTCAAGCACCAGGCTCTAAAAAGGGACACCCTTAACAAAGAAGAATGGTCTACAAGTAGCAAAAGGGAAGAGAGATCATCAGAGTGACTCCTGAAGTAATTGAACCTCCAAATCAGAAAGCGGGACCCGAAGCCCCGCCAGGGAGGGTTGAAGGGATCGAGGTCGATCAAAAAGAATGAGGAAAAAGGAACGTACCTAGTAGAACGCTAGAAGCAAAAAGGAACTGGCAACGTAAAAACCCCAAATCACCGTAGAGCCTGGAACAAGACGCCTTAGAAGCCAAAGGAGGTGGAGACACAAAGGAAGGAGGATTCAAAAGCATAGAGTGGGAAAGGCGAAGAGTTTTTCCCTCTTTTATATGCTGCATTTAATTCGTGACAGGTGTGTGACAGAACAAGCGAGAGACACCGTACCTACGGGCTCACCCGTTGTTGACACGTGTACATAGCCATAACATCATAGCTGGCAGACGTTAACATAATCCAATTCAAGTCAGAACTAATAATCAAGCACAATCACCCCTTAAAGAAGTAGTGTCGAATTCGAAAAAAACGCATCTAACCCCAGATCAGAGATGACGTCATCCTCATGACCTGGGGATGGGGGGCAACTGATAAGGATGGAATCTTGATCATGGGCCTCCATTATCAAATAGCCCGATAAAGCTCAAGAAATCCTTGCTTATGTGGTGGCATGTATAAGGGCACCTATGGTCTATCTAGGACTCAGGCGAATTAGACTGCGTCCTAAGGGAAAGGCCAACACCATCAGAAAAACCAAGGCCCAACCCAGTCCTAACCTGGTCCAGCTAAGGAATAGCCCAACTTGATACGAACTCTGTAGCATCCCGTTACGCCACATATCCTAAGAACGAAGGGACCACTTTTGACATCCATGACCATCGAGCACTCCCTGATGCATAGAGTGTTGGCGTGCGATGTCATCTAGAGATCGTAGACACAGTAGCACCGAATGACAAAGGTCGTTGTAAGGCGGTGACTAAAGGTCCCACAGAATCAGCAAAAAGAAAGGAGGAACCACAAAAACCCTAGTAGAACCACTGTATAAATAAGGCACTATTACCTAGCAGAAAGCATCGTCATCTTCTTTGCCATCACACCCTTGAACCAAAAAAAAAAAGTAACACTTATAACAACAAACAAACCCCTTGTAAGAACCCGGTGCATCTAACATTGTTATATTGATTGAATAATATACGATCTCAGGGAGCAAAAGACTTCGTTACAATGGATGTAGCCTTAGTCAATCGGCTAAGGTGAACCACTTACATTTTGTCCCCCTTTCATTCCCCGTAGATTAATCTCTTAACCAAAGAAGCCAACTGGTCTTGGGCCGTTATTTTTCGAGCATCATCAGTAATCATTTATATTTAAAAAATTATGAAAACAAAAATAAATAACCAGTTTAATATTATATCAAACCCCACTCACCACCCAAAAACCACCCCCTCACAACCCAAAACCACCACCCAACCCCACCACCACAACCGAAACCAGCCCCCATCACCGAAACCCACCCGCACCACTGAAGATCGTCTACTGTGATGAAAATTGTCAGAGATGAAGATTGTCTGCCTTGGAGGAGTTGGAGGAGCTTCGAATCTTTTTTTCGTACGGATTAAGGGCCTTCAGCTGAATGAGAAAAGAGAGAGTTCTTGGCAATTTTAGGGTAAGGAAAATAACTCATTATTTTGTTGTGGAGAGGGTTTGAAATTCAGACCTTATTAAAATGACTTGGTTACTGCCAGTATGTTTTGATAGGGGTGTCCATTGGTCGGGCCGGGCTAGGCCGGTGAAATTTTTCTTAGGTCGAACTTGGGTAGTGTAGGCCCAAGTGCTTACCCAAATGAGTTATCGGTCGGGCCGAGCTTTGGGGGTAAGCCACCCACAGCCCAACCTGCGAGCCTATTGGGCGGGCTTGTTGAACGGGGCTACTCGCGGGTTTTTTTAATACAACTTCATTTAAAAATAATGAATATATTTGTAACTTAATTTTTTTGAAAATTACATTTTTGAATCAAAAATAGAGTCAAAATAGATAAAAATAAAATAATAAATAATTTTATTTTTAATTAGAGGATGAAGTACATCCAATAGAATGAATACATTTCAACTAAGTTGACACCTATTCACTTATCTATCATTTGCATTTCTCTACCCTTTAAAACTTGTATATTTAATACATGAAAAATAAAATAATACATTATTTATAGTATCTAAATTTTTAGAACTTCAAATTTTGAGATTAAGAGACTTATTTCAAAGTTTCAAATTTAATGGTCTAAAGTATAAACTTTTTTTCAAATGAAAGGTGGGCAAGTTAGGCTTGACGAGCGGGCTTTTGGGCCGGGCTTCGAGCTGAGTAATGGATTTGAGAACAAACTCAAGTCCTCTTTTTAAGAATATTGAGTACCCTTATGTTTTGGTTTTTTTATGTTTTCAAAAATATTTTTTTGGATATTTCCATAATTTAGCCTTATTTTCAATACGGAGCAATTAAAAATAATTACATAATTTTTTTAATTATATAATTTGAAATTAATTTATACGCACTATTATTTTTAAAAAAGACAATTTTTCTCAAAATTCTTGACCTCATTAAAATATTTACATGTTACAATATCATATATAAATAATGTCTAAAATAAAAATTATATTAAATTAAAAATTAAATAATTTAACTTATGATAAAAATGAGTGATGTGATAAGATTCAAACTCTTATCTCCCTTATTATATAGATTATTGTAACCGGATAAACTATAGATTTCTGCTATTTAATATTATTAATATGTAATTTTATCTAGCTTCTGTTTCCGTTCTTTCCTTGGGGTTTTACACATTCATCTCAATACCTTACCTGATATGAAGGCTCTATTTTTTGTTAATTTGCATCTTGCTGGATTATTTATATCTAGCTCTGTCAATCGTGTTGGGTGAGACTAGTTCATGTCAAGTTTCAACGGAGTGTTGAAAAGTTCTTCTCTCTTATTTAATTAATTGATCAATTGATTTCTAACGAATTATGTCATATTTAATTCATATAATATATCAATCGTATATAATCAATTAATAAATGAATCGTATCATATCATATATTTCTTTCAATTAATTTTATCCATACTCAATTTTTATATTAATCATGTCATTTCGTGCCGAGTTAACTCATTTACAAAACAAATAGCTTAAGAAAAACCAAAAGGAGAGTTCTTATTTTACATGTAACACATCACTGTAGTTTTTGTTACGTTTGTAAGACCTCAAAAAAAGACAAATGAAACGATACTACAACAAATTTCCAGTATCGAATTTCGAAGTTGTATCAACAGTAGCTGTGGCACTTCAAAGATGTATCAGCAAGACCTGTTCCTGATCAGAAAAAATGTCGTCTGCAAAATAATACTTGTACTACCAAATACTGCTTCCCTTGTTTCTTGTTGGAACGATATAACTATGCTTCAAACTAATTCACTGGAACAAAATACACATACACATCCAACATGATATAATCATCATCACCACCACCACCGACTGCCATGATAACCAACCACCACAGCTGAACCACAAAAAAGTAAAAATATATCTACAAAAAAGAAAATTCAAAAGAACAAGTAATGTAATACACCATATCCAATGTATAGTGGCCTTAGTTGCCATGGTAACATTGATATCCGATACACTGCCAAAATCACATTTCATATTTTTCCCTAATTTTTAACAGATGAGATACTCTTTTTTTGGGTTGTTGGTGGGTGGGGGGGTTAGGGGGCGGGAGGGGAGGTTCTGGCTACTCTAAACGTTGAAATGATACAAAACAACTGGCTCACAGGAGTTCCATTGTTACAATCTCAATCAACCTCCTCATCAAACAATGTCACTGGCAACTCCCATATAGGTTACACCAGCTTCATTGCCTTTCATTCAGCTTGGAATGCAGGGATGTAGCCAATACCATAACTATGATAAATAACATACTCTGCCGGTTGCTTTCACTTCTTCAGCCCAACAAATACACCAATCTGCAACATTGGTGGCCAATGCTGCAGAAATTTCCGTAAAGTATACATCCCCAGAGGCACAGTGCAAAAGGCACTTTAAGACTCCAATCCACCATCCTCCCCTGGCAGGCCAAATATTCGGAGGTTTCGGTCCATTGATCCAACTGCTAGGTATTTTGCATCTGGACCAAATTTTATACAAGTAGCTTTACCTGCACTCACCAACAAAAAGTGACTTTATTCCTCAACCAATGCACTCAGAACTAAAAACTAAAGTACATATTAATGAGCTGTGTTGGAGGAAGGAGAAAGGCAATATTAGATTCATCAGAGACATTGAGACAGAGAGAACCTGTGCCAGACAAATCCGGGAATGTTTTGATACAATGCCATTCGGACTTCACATTGGCAACTTGATAAACTCTGCAGTAGCCAATATGATTATCTCAGTTTCTAAGAACTCAGAAAAGTCCACAAATTACATGTTAGCAATTAATAAGATAAACTAGGAAACAAAAAAAATATCCCAATACTTTTTGACAGAAAAAATGTCCAAACTCCGGTAAGGGATGTGGATAAAGAAAGGGGATGGGAGGTAGTGCACCCAAACCTTACAACATATTCACCACTACAGGGTTAATTCAAACACCCACCTTATATCGGAGCCTCCTATCGCAAGGTAACTTCCGCTGTGGTCAAATTCCACTGTACAAAACAGGAACGGGAGTGGAATGAATCAGGATGCGTAAAGTAGTAGAGTAAAAAGTCAACAAGTACAATGAAATATCTAAAAATATCTCCCTTTCCATCATGAATGCTAGTGTAAAATTACAAATACACAGACCTAACAAGAGCATTGTCTATACTTTGAATTACTCTTGTTACCATAATTCTTCACAATTTTTTCTCTTTCTCTGAACTAGAAGTGCAATTTATATGTATGCATGGATGTGGATATGGACACATGGGTATGCATGCAATGTAACAATTCCTGCAACCCTATTATGGACTTATGGTGGAAACCGTCGAAGGTCAAACTTGTTGAGAAAAGGTAATAAACTGTCCACGTGAGATTTGTCACTAATGTAAATTTCACAAAGGCAAAGCAGTTGGAATGTTCAAGGTTTCCTGAGCACACCTTGGAAACTGTTCAAAAGTCTTGTCCCAAGTATGAAAAATTACCAATTTTAAATTGCAATACTTCTAAATTTACTTAATACAAGTGCAAGCATCCTAAAAGTATCTGCAGTGGACAGGCATCTGACACCAACCAGCTCATTCTTAAAGCTTACATCCAAAATCCATGCATACGACATGAATATTTTTACGTTGTGCTTGAAGATTGATTGATACCTGATTGTGTAGGTGTATCTTCATCATATGGCGTAAAGCTCCTGAAGTTCCTCAATTTGCGTAGATCCCACAGCTTGACACCATCTTGAGCAGCAGTCTGAGAGTTGAGACAAATCAAAATATGGCACGTCTAACCAGATGTTCAAATATGCATTATTTCTGGTTTATAAGAACACATACTGCTAGGAAGTAACCATTTTCTGAAAAAGATATGGCATTGACTGCCCCAACATGCCCATCAAATCTTGCAACACTTGCCTGCAAACCAAGAACACGAATGGGAGAAAGATCTAAAACCAATAGTGGGTAAACTTACGGAAGATATAATATACCTGACTTTTTACATCCCAAATTTTAACTAGAGCACCAGAGGTGCCTGTTCCAAGGATGAGACCGTCAGGGTGAAAAGCTGCAGATGTATAGCCCTCGGATCCTGAAGAATCTGCAACCTGCAAAAAAAAATACAAACACAAATGGCCAGTCAAAGTAAAGTAGGAAAAAATGCTCATGGGCAAGCACATTCGTTCTGTGGTGTTTGTATCAGAGAGAGAAAGAGGCAAGACCTGAGTGAGGCATAAACCAGAAGAAAGCTCATAGAAGCACCATGTATTATCCAGAGAAGCAGTGACAAAGTAGTTACTGGTGGCATGGATCGTGACAGCTTGCACCTGTCAAAATTCATAAGTACATTCTCAATTGGGGAATATGCGCAGATAGTTTTGATCCACAATATTTTAAGTAGTAATTTAGAACTACTAACACTCTGTAATATACAGGAATATTGATAGTAGTTCAGAAAAATGTTTATAACCTATAATGAGCGTGGCAAAAAACACAGACATGAATCCGCTGTTGGCTTTATGGGGTATCAAAACTACAAAAAGAAACATGCACCGACTACTCTAAAAGCGTTAGCTGATAGCAAGAGGTGTAACCTTAGTACCAATCTAATAATAACAAAAATTAAAAGCAGAATAAAAGGGCCAAAAAAAAAAATAGAGAGAAAGGAAAGTCTAGATCTAGTTCTTAGGACTCAACAAATAAACATATTACATAAAGAGAAGCCTCGGAGTCCCACTCAGGTTTTTAGCCTCATGCCTGGTAGATGATGTCTTAGAACTCAAAAACAAAATAGTAAAATTAAATTCATTCACGCCACTAGAAACACAGCTGATACTACCCCCAAATCTTAAAGGCTATGACTTGTTTACGAACAAAATTGGTATGACCAAAGCTTTTTCTTGACAAAATGGGTTTTTGGTCCAATAGTACTCCTCGTCTTGCAAAGAATTTGTCTTCTTGAGGTCAAGGATTCAAATCACCCTCCCCCTAAAAAAAAAAGAAAAATAAAATAAAAAGGGTTATTTTCTTGACATGAGTAAGAAAGATTATGCTGTTATTAGGACCCACTCGGTCCGTTCAATTCAACCATAATACAAAAGCCCATCTGTGTAGACTCAAAGACAATAAGCAAAATAACTACCACCCAACATTGACTGAACCAACGTTGGGTAATGGCCTTCCAAAGGTCTTCTAGAGGCCAGTGCTTGGTGATATGCAAGAGCTTGGTTTACTAAGTGTGAGAGCACCAGTAAGTGTAATGACTTCCCACTTTGTAGAATAATACAGACAGTAAGATAAGCAACTGATCCACATTTTCCAGCATTCCAACAATTGTGGTGCAAACAGTAAATATAGGCCTTTTAACTCCTTAAAATACTGAATTGCCCCCAGCAGCCCGATAATTACTGATTCCAAATTTAATCATTATTATTTATTACTAGAGGTCAATATCACCAACTAAGACTTGATTTCTTGAAGTCGAAGAGTTGTTTACCTTCATAGAGGTCCGCTGTGCAAATACAGTGATCCAACATAACCTAGTTTGATGGATGGTATCCATTTTTTGTGAACACTGGGGTGCTATAACCACAAGTCATGGGGTAGCCCCATATAACAAGAAGTTTACCATGCACAAATGTATACTAACAAATATCAAATTCTTTTGTGCGAGATAGAACCAAACTTGAAGTATGTTAATAAGTCCACCAACATGAAAAAGAAAAGAGCTCTGCAACGTCTAGAGTGATTTACAGAGAACAGAATATCATTGTCCTCAAAGTGACAGGATTTTAAGGAGAGGGGGGGAGGTATTTAAATAAAAAGGCAAAGATGATCCAGAATGTGTGTGATGCAGTCACAAATAGCACGAGAAAAGGAACATTGAAGATGGGACAACTGAAAATTCTCAATATAAACGTCCAAACCTTAAAACAGAGAAATATGGATAAGTAACGATACATTATAAATCTATGCTTTTATATTCATTTTACGTAGTGTTTAATTTCCTAAAATTTGGTATTGATGATTTATAGTTACATAGATGCAAGCAAATCTATAGATAGACATTGGTAGGATATACTAAACAAATACATGAACATTCATTGGCAAAAAATAATATAAACTTCATTATTCATGCTTTTCAGCTAACAACTCATCTTAGCCATAAAGTAAACAACAATCTACCTAAGATATGCTTTCACTTCTTATATGTCTCCAATTTTAAATTTGAGGGTAATACATGTTATAAAAGAAGGAATTTGTTTATATTTTTTCTTGCAAAGAAGTCTTATATTCTATTTAAACCAACACTTGTTTCAGTTACTCCAATTACCCATTATAAAAGATAAAAATAGCATATATTTACCAGTGTATCCTCTACATATCCTCGATTATCCTAAGTTATTGGTCGCAGAAAAAAAATATCGGTTGCGTATCCTCGGGCGGATTCAAAATATCCAACGTATCCGGCAGTATCAAATACATATCTAACGCATATACATATCCGATACATAGATATTCAAGCATTAGTAGAGTCTCCGTGCTAGATATCTTATGTTTAAGATGAGCAATCATTACATTTTAACCAAAAATATGTTCCATTGTAATAAGCAATGAGGAAATTCTGAAAATGTTTACTTTTCCAACACATGAACAGACAACTTGAAATGTCCAAGAATAATCAAACAGAATACATGCAACAGTTGGCCTAAGCAACCAGCACAGTTGGATATTCATGTCCAATTGAGAGGGAAAAAAACCAAGTACCTCTGCAGTATGGTCCTTCAAGATTTGCCTACAATCATAGTTCCCATTTTCAGAGCTTTGCCATAGACGAACCGTCTGCCACACCAAAAATAAACTTTAATATGGGATGTACAGCTTAAAACACTAGTTAAACACGGAGGGCTTCACACCTCTCACTGGGAAAATTCAGTGTATAATTATCGAAATTTTACAGTAGAAACCACCATTTTGTACTGGGACATAGAGTTAATGTACTGCATCCATACAACTAAATAACGTCAGCCAAGAATCAAAAAGATATAAGTAAATATGCAATAACGTGATTCCTTATGAGTTTGTTTTTTTCAAAATAAAAAAAATGGACTGACCCCTACGTCCTCCATTAAGAAACTAAATTGCACAAATAATGGCCCACAGGAATTATACTATGTGGTGCACCCATCCAACCGAATCAAGCAAGATCCAAAAAGTTCTAAGTAAATATGAAGTGATGTGACTCCATATGAGTTTGTTGCACAAAAAAATGGACTTACCCCTCCATAATTCTCCATTAAAAACTGACAAATAAACAGAAATGCTAAAGGAAGTGTCAAAACCTCCAGCTGTCTGCTGCTATCAATCCCAGTATCTTTGATCTATTTTGAGTAAACTGTAGTCCTTATGACACAGAACCTCAATTTTTATATGAAAGCAACTTGACAAGCAAAATTTTTCAGCAGACCACTTTTCTAGAACCAATCATAGAGCCTTCGACTGGGAATTTTCGTTAGGCTATTACGTTGTGAGGTACTCATTTAAAAGGCAAGTTTTCTCCATTAATGAGGACAGCTCCAGTTTCTCCCTGTCCACCTTGAATAAGTTAGGATTTCATAGATCCATGTTCAAC
The DNA here is from genome assembly GCA_023539305.1 of Ilex asprella. Classification (NCBI taxonomy): domain Eukaryota; kingdom Viridiplantae; phylum Streptophyta; class Magnoliopsida; order Aquifoliales; family Aquifoliaceae; genus Ilex; species Ilex asprella. The sequence goes on from CM042194.1 coordinate 27,337,692, forward strand.
ATATTCCTCTTCTACAAAACAACAAAAGCCTACTTAATGTGCCAACCTACCATGTTTCGTTGACCTTTGTAGCCGTTCAGCCAGCTTAGACTTCAGTCAGAATAATTAGCCATTGATGGGCTCAAAAAGCTCATGCCAATTTTTACGCCTCCCATTCATAGTTTGGGCAACTAGGACAAGCTACATTTGTTGACTGAATTTTGGTTCACTTCCAATTGACATAAAAAGTATGTTTCTCTGCCAGATGCAATCTCAGCCATAACTTAGTTAATTACATAAATATTTGACCATTTTTGTTGGGTTTGTTCCATGACTTGGAATGGTCTAGCTTCCTCACTACCTAAGGCTGGACATCCTTAAAAGACGTCTCTGCCTTCAAATAATCTATTATCAAGATATGGTCAACAAACTTTGGCAGCCAAGCAGAAACCACTTCATTTGCTAGGTGAATTGGAATGCCGACAAATTTAAGCTCCTATAGCTTCCAATAAGGTCACATAATTCACAGAGTACAATATTTGTACTGTATTTCAATTTTTTATGTTGGTCAAAAGACTGAATCCAATATACAAGTCTACAACCAATTCGACTCATTTCCCTCTCTGAAGTGATTGATTTTTTTCAATAGATATAAGACATCAAATGTTCTACAATGGAAACCAAAATATTTAAGCATATCTTCTTCTTTATGGATGGAATACATACTAATACCCCAAAGTGACCCCAAAGTGAAGTGTACCCATGCTATACCAACTTTTGCAACCAATTGATTCGAGTGCTCTCAAATTTCAAACAAGTAAATAATACATGAAAACTAATACATTCTATAAAGCTCACAGCCACGTCCCACAAAATGAAAGAACTACAAAGAATGAAGGAACACAAAGTAGAAAAACATATTTGAAACAACAATGAGGGCAGAAGGCAGCACATGTGGAAGAAACTTGTAAGCATGAGATTTGAGATCAATAAAGATGAACATGGATTACCTTATCAGCTGAGCCAGTAACGACCACCTCACCCTCAGCTACAAATTTGACACTAGTAACCTGAGAAAGAGAGGGAGAAAAGAAAGATATTTGATTAGGTGAGATTATTTTGACCAGGACACATAAATTGAACAATTGAACAAACCTTCTTTGAATGACCACTTAGCGTAGATAAGATCTGTCCTGAAGGTCGATCAAAGACTACAGCATTCGTATCAACCCCACCAGTAGCAATGATATCCTAGTAAACCAACAGCAAATATCCTTTATAATTATTTATTGATTTTAAAGATTAAAGGACATTCAACAACAATCTACCACGCATAAAAAAGAATAACACCCAGATTAGTGGTCATTAATGGGGGGGGGGGTCTGGAAGAGATAGATTAGGTAGAGACCAAACCTTTGGCATTATTTACAGAAAGGGGTTGTCCTCAGATTCGAACCCACAACCAGCCACATGGCATACACAAGAGTGAATAAAAAAGAAGGATTTACAATTGTACAAACCATACCTTAGAGTGATAAATATCCATAGATAATATGCCAGGTTTGTTGGTTTTGTGAAGAGGGAAACTACTGAGCTGCGTATACCTGTCCACAGCTTCAACAGGAGCCAGTGTCGAAGGGATCTGGAAATAAAAGCCCAAAAAAAATATATAACATATATGCTAAGAAAATACCTTCATACATAAATGATAAATGGAACCTTCATTGAATTTTCTGTTAAAGAAATGAGATCAAAAAAACAAGTAAAGAAACAAATGATACAATCAACATCTAAGAACTGTCATTCCTATCTCATGAATCACTTTGATTTTATATCATCACAACGAATACCTGCCGTTTTTTCCGTTGCTGTGAAAGTGCTGCATTGCAGTCAGTAAGCTCTGCAATGATGGTAGATGAGATTCCTGGACGGATTCTCTTTCCACCAGTTCCCATCTCGTCATCCTCAGCAGCTGTAATTACAATAAAGACCACAAATGAACGACCATACATGGTAGCAATCAAGATAAAGTGAGCCTGGAAAAAAAAAAGTACGAACCTCTTTTCCCATTGCTTAAAGAAGAAACATTCACAGTAGTTGCTGTTGACACTGCCATTGGTATCTGTCTTTCAGCCTGTGCCAGTAATGCCCTTGCTTCATCCCTTTCTTTTTTCAGTCTCGCAATTACACGGCAAGCAGCATCATGCTGCCAACATATGAGACAAATATTGGCTACCAAATTTCATACAACTAAGCAAATGAAAAAAGGTGTATTCACCCAAAAAAAAATCTAAAGCATGAAAGAGAACCATACAAGGAACAAAAAGTGCAAAACTAGAAAAATCAACAAATGTATACTGCATCTAAAATTAGTGACTGTCTTCATTTTTCAGCAAAATCTTCCTTCTCAATACAAGGGTTTAAAAAGTTGCCCTCGTGTAATGCATTCACTGCACAACATCATCAAAACAGTCTTCGAAAACATATATTCTAATGTTTCGCATAAGACTTGATAATTCAACTCTTGATAATGCTCACTGTCAGCATTTTACTATTCAAGACTGATGGGTGTCACGCTATGCGTGCATTTTCCCCACTTTTCTGGTAACGTTTTAGTCCTTGCTTGAAATATAGCCAAGTGGCAACCAATACAAAAGGAGTTAACACTAAAGCCAACTGCTAGAGAGCCCAAAAAAATTCTTATCTAATAGCAAACAAATAGATATGCTATGCATTTCTTTTTTCCTCCTTTTTTTTTTGGAAAGGGGGGGAAGGGCATCAGGTATGTATAGAACTATGTTTATTATAGGAAACAAAACCTTCATTTCACGGAAAGACTGAAGTGTACATAAATGATGGACAAGAAATCCACTTAAGCAAGCAGCACATGCAAGAATTAAGTAAGCAAAAAGATGTCAACTATTAGCAGCTTTAAAGTTGTGGGGAATAACTAACACAATAGTGTCACGGAACTCATTAGATTAGAAAACACAGGCTAAAGAAAAGCCAAAAACTTCACTCTACCCCATAACAACTCCCTCTCCTCTTCTTTCGCTTTAAGCATTCCACAATTCCTCCCCATCCACACCACCAGATAAATGGCCAAAAAGGGACATTTCCATAGCATGGAAGCTTTTTTACCGTAACCAAAACCATCAAAACACACCACAACTAAGGAAACACAATAGCAAGGTGTGACCCACATCAAATCTGCCTCCCTCAATAGGTTATGCCACAAGAAGATGGCAATGGAACCATGAAGGAACAAGTGGTCAACACTTTCACACATACCCTACACATAATGCAGCAATAAGGGGAAATTTAAGTGTTAAGCTTTCTCTTTTGTGACAATCACAAGCATTAACTTTATTGTGAGCAATCATCCAAGCAAACAACGGCACATTAACAAGCACTCTAGCCTCTCAAATCATCAAATGGGGTTCAAAGATTGAATAATTAGGAATATCAATCAAATGTCGAAAATGGGAACCACAAAGGAAATTTCCAAAAGAATCTAGAGACCAAATCCTTTTATCTCTAACCTAAGAAGCACGGATACGGATACGGATACGGATACGGACACGGATACGGACACGGGTGTCGTATCCGATACGACATGGACACGGCGATACGAAAAATTTTTAAAATATATAATACGGGTACGTCAAGGATACGACTAATTAAAATAATGTTATATATTTTTTATATAAATAACAAGATTAATAATAAGACCTAAAATGATTGAGTGGTTGGTTAATATCTTATAATTTTACAATTGAACAATGGGCTAATGTGTAGAATTGGGCAGTGGGCTACTACTAAATGGAGATATGTGCTAATACCAAAGTAGGTTGTGGGTAAATTTATTTGATAACTAATAAATAAATTATACCAAAAAAGAAGAAAAATATTAAAAAGGAAAAAGAAAAGGAGGAAAGTCTCTGTTAAAATCGTGAGAGAGAGAAAAAAGAAGAAAAACAAAGGGGCAACCGACAGCAAGAAAGAGAAAAGATAAAGAAAATGGCAGCCAATGACGAGAGAGAGAGAGAGAGAGAGAAGAAAAAAGAAAAGGCAGCCGACCACCGACAACACCCATACGAGATGTGAAGCAACCATAGGAGATCTGAAGCAGAGATCATTGAAGCATAAGGGAAGAAGAAGAACGAGAGATGAAGCAGATCTGGTAGCAAATTGATCGTTGAAGCCTTTGCCCCCTCTTGAGGCAGATCGAAGGCTCTCAGCTTGAAGCAAATCCAAAGCCTTCTCCTTTTCTTCTCTACTAACTGTCAAGGTTTTTTTTCTCTCTTTTCTCAACCCCGCATCCCAACGTATCCGAGCTATATCTGGCTACCAAAAATCCTTCTTCACTATTTAGGACACCCATAGAAATGTCGGACATGTGTCCGACCGTATCCCACGCGTATCCATGTCGGACACATGTCTGACACCGCCATGTCGACCTCCCAGCGAGTCTCCGTATTTCCTAATCTCTAACTGATGGATTTAAAGAAATCGAGTCAAGCAAAGGAGTCAAAGAAGCGACGAGTCAAGTATTACAACTACAGGGAGAGAAGCAAAGCTTCGTTGGAGACTCCAAGTTTTCCCAATCATAAAGGTTATGGAAAAAATTAAATTTCCTCCCTCATTGAAAAAACAGAGTACAAAACAAATTTACTACAGGAACACTATAAAAACCTAACAATCAATAAAGTCAACGGAATATTAAAGCAAAAGATGCATGTAGCCCATGTAGAGATGTAATATACGACACTGATGACAAAAAAATGCATGTGTCCACACATATTCAGCTAAGTCACAACATGATGAACAGCTACTAAACCAATGTTGTGAAAAGCTCGCCTAGGCGAGCGCCTAGACGAGAAGTGAGGCGAGGGTATGTCACCTTGAGTACCCCAGGCGAAGTGAATATGGCTGAGGCGAAGAAAAAATGAGAAAAGCGATCACCAATCGCTTAAGCGAAAGGCGAGAAAGCGATGCATTTGTCAAGTTTTTTAAGTTGTTTTATTTTTTTATTATGGACCATTGAATTATTTTTTTTTGTTATCGACCGTTGAATTGGGACAATTGGAACTAAATTATGCGATACCCATCTACCCAATTGCCCCCTTATCCCAATATATACAAACTCAAACCCAAAATTTGCTATAGAAGTTGTTGGTTGCTTGGTCGTTGCTGCAACTGCTCCTGCTCCTTCCAGATAAAGTTCCGACAGGTTTGCCCATCTGGCCCTCTCTTCTTCTTCTTCTTCTTCTTCTTCTTCTTCTTCTTCTTCTTCTTCTTCTTCTCCTCTTTTCTGTTTCTCTTCTTTTTTGACAAAAAGCTCATCTATTGTTGCTTCTGTCTTCTTCTTTGGTAGAAAACTAAGGTATTTTTCTTTTCTCTCCTTCTTATCCTCTTCTTTTCTTCGTTTGTTTCTACAGTGCTATTGCTGCTTTTGTTTCTACTTCGAAAACCAAGGTATGTTCTTTTCTTATACTTCTGTGTCTTCTGTTTCTGTCTTTTTCTTCGACAGTCAGCATATTCTTTTGCTTATGGTTCTACTGCTTCTACAATTCTACTGCTGATTTTGTACTACTTCTAATTTTCTGTTGATTCTGTTTATGCTATTGTTTCTGATTCTATTTCTGCTATTTTTTGTTTTTGTTTTTGTTTTTGCTTATTCTGTTTGTGTTTATGTTCTACTACTTCTGCTTGTGCTTCTCTGATTCTCTGATTTTTCTTCTCTGCTTCTCTGATTTTTCTTCTCTGCTTCTCTGATAGTAATGTGACTGTGATAGTTAGTTGATTAATATGTTTTATTACTTAGTTGTTTGTCCTTTGATTGTAGTGTGATAGTGTCATTCATAAACAAATAAATGGATATTCATCAAATTAGAACTTGGATATTTAAAAGTAATTAAACTAAAATATTTACTTTTTTTAGTGTTCGCTTCACTTCGATGAAGCGTTTCGCTTCGCCTCTCGCTTCTCGCCTAGGCCTCAAGTCACTGCAGTTCGCTCAACGCCTTAAATAACATTGTACTAGACACATTTGATGCCTAGGCACATTAAAGAAATCTCAACTCTAAAAATAGTTCTATAAAGAAAAATAAAATTTTAAAAGGCACATTCAAATTAAAAGAAAACAATGTTTTTGCTTTCTACTACTTTTTATACACTTAATATTCCTTCGGTAGTACTTATAAAAAAATATACATAAAGTATTATAAGCCTCGGGTAATACTAAGAATTTGAAACTGGTTATGCAGTCTACATTACAGTATTGTTCCAAATCTCTTAAGGCACATGGAATTTGCCATCATAAGCAATATTGAAAATCTTAAAATACATAATTTGGAAAGTGAAATTTATTGTATGGTAACATGAGAACAAAAATGATTTATTATTAATTAAAAAATCATGTCACATGACCAATGCATTATCATTTTTCAAAACAAACCCAAGAAATAGAGTATGTAAAGGGCACTCTGCGCTTAAACAACAAAAGATATACAGTTAAGGAAATATATAAACCGCTTAGATATACCTGGTATAGGGCATGACTTAGCTCTTGCCTTGCTGTATGTAATTGTTGCTCCAACGCAAAATTCGATAGCATCAAACCATCCCATTCCTAGTATAAAAAGAAGATGATCATAATAGAACGAACTATTTGAAATCAGACCTTAAGATGACGAATTTTTTCCTTCCCAAACAAAGTAGAATAGAGGTAATATTAAAACAGTAGAGACATATGCAGACATACATATGCATTGCGACAAGGCATCCATGAAATCCATAAGGTCTAAAATTATTTTAAGAGGAGCTGCATAACTCATTTGAAAGAAATTAGGACCCACCAGCTAAAATGCGTTGGTCTACTAGAATGTCGACCAAATAATGAGTAACTACAAATAATATGAAAGTTTACCGCAATGTTTATCAGGTTATCAATGCATAGATACACAGGAAACAGGTGCAATATGCAGCTTAATTATAAACAACACAACATGAGAGAGGTAGGTTTCTTAGCTTAATATAAAATTAAAATTCTTTTGCCTGCACCCTTTTATTTTAAATTCTAAATCCTCCTAGCACGTTTTGACTAAAATCGATGTTATACACATGGAATAAAATGAGAACAATCAAGAACCAGCTTTTCACAGTCATATTAACTCTTCTAGATCAAAATTCCACCATGATTATGACTGTTTAGATCAACAGGGTCCTCATAGATTGGGGTAAAAATGGCTTACAAAAATATCTTATGACAGTAAGATAGTATATATGCATGCAGGCACACACTCAGAGAACAGTAAAAGTGAATGCTCCAAAACTTTACTTTTCTTTTGTTCGGATATGAGCTCATTGATCTCTGGGTTTTGCAGCTGAAGCTGCAAACCCACTGGAATGTAATTCCAAAAGACAGGAAACAAATTATACAGGTAATGACTATTAAGCAATCTTTATAAGTAGAGAGCACCAGACTCAATATAATCGAATCCACCAATCTGTTCACTAAAAAACCACAGGAAATATGACGATAGTGATGATGAACCCTACCCTCGAGAGCATAGAAATTATAATCACATCTTCAAATACATGATATTTTTTTATAAGAAGTACATGATGATTTTAAGTGGAATGACATCACAAATCTAAACAATAATTGATGCACTTATTAAAAGTAAAACATCCCAGTGCAAGACGATCTTATCACAATGAGGTCTGGGAAATAACAATAGCTGTGGAAAAAGAATTTTAGGGAGAGGAACACGTACAATCTGGAACATGCCAAGCATCCCAGGAATGCTGGCAGCTTGTACTGGTCTTGGCTTCACTATCTACATAAAGTCCAAAAAGAGTACACTTATATATGATATGCCGATACGATTATAGAAGATAAAAATCGATTCCAATAATAAAATGCATATACTACAGCTTGCTGTACACATAACACAAAGCATACCTTTCCCGTTTTGATTGGGACAATGTCGTCCATTGCCAGCGGCTCCCCAGTAACCGGGCATTTTCCATAGTCCTAGTAAAGAACCAAACAACAATGCATCTTTCTATCAAACAGACATTTAGTATCACACATCAAAAGTGTACCGATGAAGATCGATGGAACAAGAACAATTAACAGAAAATCCCAGTCCCAGAACAATGCATTACTGGCCCCTGTTTGATTGCTAAACTGGCAAAACAAGACCTACAAGAGTAGAAGATCGAAAAAGGACTGCCTTTTTGTTATATAGCTCAAATGCACGTCTGGTACAGTGATCCCCAAATGCAGTTAGTTGGCATCATAGTTATCAAATCATGTATCGGAAGGCGTATCATTTTTTAAAACTAGTGTATCGTAAGATACAGTGCAAATTTAAATAAATAATAAAAATATATATATATCTTTAAAAAAAAATCATACACTCATAAAAACATAATATTTCATTAATACTCCACTAACTATTCAAGTCATCAACATAATTCACTAATATTATAATGCAAAGTTCACAACCATAGTTCACTAATTCAAACATAGTTTAAGAAAATAGGATGTTGATAATGTCACTGCTTCACAAAATTTAAATTAATCAAGATTCAGTATTTTTATACAAATATATATATTTTTGTATAAAATGATATCGTAAAAAAAACGATACGTATACTATTTTCAAACATATATATTTTTGTATATATTTACACAAAAAAAAGATATAATATGTTTGAATTGACATAAAACGTCGTAAAAAAATAAAAAAAACAGCTTTTGCAAGTATCATGCGTATCGTACCGATACGTGTCGTAAAAACGTATCGTATATCGGACGATACAACGCAAAAACGATACATAACTACGATCCATATCGTTTTAAGCATGTATCGTAACGTATCGTACGATACATGTCGCGTATCGTACGATACTAACAACTATGGTGGGCATACTTTTTCCCATCACAAAGAATAATAGGAAAAATAAATGTACACTCCAGTAATGCATTTTAATAGCATAAACCAATGTTTGATAAAGAGGAGCTTTTTAATGGATTTTAAAAGCTTATTCCAATGTTTGGCAAAGATGGAATTAGATGTGGGATAACACCACATAATCCAATCCAATGTTTGGTGAAACCATGGGTTAGCCTGCACAAAATAGCCAATGAAAAATATGTCCCACTGAGATTGACACAACTATGAAAATCAGCTCTGTTAACGCATCAGTTAGGCAAATAACATAAGAAAGATAAAGTTTTAATGGGAAAAACAAGTTCCCCTAATTCAAAGCAAGAAACCATAAATCATGACATTTAAATCATTGTTATGGCTCAAAACACATCTGAGTTTTTTTCCATATAAATCATTGTAATCATATGACAACGGCAGAACTCCGGCAGAAAACCATCTGCACTGGGTCGGCAAAGGGTTATGCAAGAGCAATGACAATGAGAATAGTACTAAGCTGCATTGGGGAAAGGTTGTTTATTGTTTTTCTTCCCCTTTCATCATATATTCTAAAGTCTCAAAACAAGAAAAATTTCGGCTGCATTGGGGATTATGGTATTAATATTATGCCTTCAAACTGGAATTTGAGAAAAACTAGTTTAAAATTAGAACTTGGGTGATGGACAGCAATTCTGATTACAAGGCCAAATGCACCCTCAAGATTTATATGAACATACGGGAATGCAAGTTTTTTAAAATCAGACATTCAAACATCTACAAACAATATCAAAAGGACAGATCTGAAGACAACAATCAGAAAATTATAGCAAAAAATCAAAAAACAAATGCCTGGAGTTAAGCGATACTTTTCATTCTCCTTAAACTAAAAAGTGTGCCTTATGAGGGTTTGAAACAATCAGAGAAATTGATTAAAATTAAATGGACATCGCTTTTCTTTTCTAGCAGTAACCAAACAGGGGATATAATGGATTAATGTATTTACAGAAAACCTAGAATTGGATCGAGAGCGAAAACAAACCCACCGATATGTGTCTCTCGATTAATCTCTTCTCATAGAGAAGTCCAGACTTCTTCGAAACCACGGGTTCTTCCGGCACCTCGCCTGAGACTGTACGAACACAGTTAAACACAGAGCGCAGATCAATCAACAACTCCAACAGCACCAAACAATACTATATATCCGTATATATAATCATATGTACATATATAGAGAGAGAGAGAGAGTTACTTGAACAGTTCATTGTGCAGAGGGAGAGCTAGGGTTTGTGATGAAAGCGCTTCTGCTCTTCGGCGCAGTTTCAGTAGCAGAAGCTGCTACTGCTTAAGAAACAGAGGGAGAAAGGGAGAGAAGAGAATTGAGTTGACGAGGGTTTTGGATATTTACGGTAGGTGTGGAAACCCGACCCGAGTACTATAAGTTTGGCCTGTGTACAATGGAGCGGGAAACATTCAGCAGAACTGTTAATCGAACTGAACTACTCGCGTTTGGCTCGCTTTAGGCTCGTTCGAATATAGTAAACAAATCAAGTATGAATATTATTTTAGACTTGTTTATAAACGAACCGAGCTCGAGCAACTTGAATGACTTGATTGAGCTTGATAATTTTTACCTAGTTTAATTATTATTTTTAATAATCCAATTATAACCGTCCATTCTAAACAGATCTAACGGTGAGGACAAATAATATATTATCCTTGTTAAGAACACTCAGAAGAAATTTTAGCACCCCAAAAATGAATAGCATATTATTGATAACAAACTGCAGGCATATATAGCCTTTTACAAAGAGATAAAATTGAAATAATAACCCACGTTTACAACATCCTAAAACGTGGTAACAAACTAAGAGGAATTCGTCAAAACACTAACCACTAATTCCTAAAGAATAGGACTTATTAACAAACTGAAATAACTAAAAGATCAGATCTAACATTCCCTCCCTTAAACTGTATGCAGAATGCATTCAGTTTATATTAGGAACTTCACACACGCCTAGCAAACTACGAAGCTTCAGAAACACCTCCAACCTGAGTGGCTTTGTCATAATGTCAGCTACCTAGTCTTGAGTATTACAATGTCTTAAATCAACCACATCATCTCTTACCAATTCACGAAGAAAATGAAACCTAATGTCAATGTGCTTGCTTCTTCCGTGAAGAACAGGATTCTTGGAAAGTTTTATAGTTGAACTGTTATCACACAAAATTGTAGTACATTTCTCTTGTAAGTAACCAAGCTTTGTTAAAACTCGTCTTAACCAAACACACTGACAAGCACATGAGGCAGCTGCAATGTATTCGGCTTCAGTGGTGGATAAGCTAACCACGGGCTGTTTTTTGGATGACTACGACACCGCTCCAGAACTAAACATGAATACACACCCCGTTGTACTCTTCCGATCATCTAGATCTCCAGCAAAATCACTATCTGAGTAACCTGTGAGTTGCTTACAGTCTCCTTTCTTGTAGAAAATCCCCAGATCAGTCGTTCCTTTCAAATATCTTAGCAACCTCTTCGCTGCCAACCAGTGTTGCTCTGTAGGACACGACATGAACCTACTGATGAGACTCACACCATACATCAAATCAGGTCTGGTTGTAGTTAAGTACATGAGACTGCCAACCACCTGCTTGAACAAACTTGCATCAACCTTAGCTCCCTTCTCATCCTTTGACAATCTGCAACCTGGAACTATATGGTTCTTTACCAAATTGCTTCTGTCCATGCCAAATCTTTCTAAAAGTTCATGAGCATATTTTCTTTGACACACATAAATCCCATCAGAATGTTGTAGTACTTCAATCCCCAGAAAATATCTCATTTTTCCCAAGTCAGACATGTCAAATTCTAACATCATCCACTTCTTAAACTCTTCACACATGTTCTTGTCATTCCCAGTAAAAATTAAATCATCAACATAAAGACTAACAATTAAGAGCTTACCTCCTTCCTTCAACTTTGTGAATAGGGTGTGTTCATAGTGGCATTTTTCGAAGCCCTCTTTAGCAAAATAGCCTTCAATTTTGTTGTACCAAGCTCGCGGAGCTTGTTTAAGGCCATACAACGCCTTATTCAGCTTATAAACCTTGTGTTCCTCGCCCTTCTTCTCATATCCCTGAGGCTGTTGGACATACACTTCCTCACTAAGCTCACCATGCAAAAATGCGCTTTTTACATCAAGCTGAAAAATATTCCAACCTTCTTGAGCTACTAGAGCAATTACCAAACGTATGGTATCTAGTCTTGCAACTGGAGCATAAACTTCTGTGTAATCAATCCCATATTGTTGTGCATATTCCTTTGCCACAATTCTAGCCTTGCACTTGTCTATCTCACCATTTTCATTTAGTTTTGTTTTAAAAACCCATTTAACTCCAATAGTCTTCACTCCTTCAGGTAGAACAGTCAGGTCCCATGTTTTATTACGTTCAATGGCCTCAATCTCTGCATTCATGGCATCTCTCCATTTCTTGCTCTTCACAGCTTCCTCGAAAGTAATGGGATCAGCTTCTGTGAGAACCGCCATGGCACTCAAATCTTCTTCTTC
>CM042194.1:27360181-27379904 GCA_023539305.1 Ilex asprella
GGTGGTGGGGGGGTGGTGGTGATAAAGGTAGTGATAGGGTGGTTTCAAATACTATTATTTTTTTTAAAGTACTTATGAAAAATAATTTCTAGAAGTACTTTTAAAAAATCACTCCAAACACACCCTTAGGGACCTATTTTTTCTATTAAATTTAGTGTGTTAATATTAACCGTTAGATTAACTTTTAAGTAAAATTTAAAGCAAACTCAACCACGAATACTAAAAGTCATTTTGTTTATCTTTTAAAATTTGAATTGTAAATTACTTTATTATATAGATTATTATAAATCATGCTTGAATAAGTCGAGCTTGAGCTTGACATTTTCTTTTGAGTCAAACTTAAACTTAAAACAAGACTCGAAAATTGAGCCCGAACCGAATTTGCACATCTTCTTAAAAATCTAAGCCGAGCCTAAGCACAATGAAACTTGTTGGGGTTGGCTCAATTATCACCCCTACCCTCCACCTAGCCTACACCCACACAAAAGACAAAATATTTCCCTTACATCCAATATTTTAAGATGAATTACCTATCGTCTTACATTTTCCTCAACTATATCTTCGCAACCTTCTAAAAAGAAACAACAAAGTATCCTAAGGGTGTATTTGGATTACAGATTAAAAAGGGATAACACTAGTAGGATATAAGAAAAAAATATAAGCGACCCATTTATCCTAAGTTTGATAAGTAAAAAAGTATATTGAAAATTCCATTTGGGTTTATCCTGACCCGATTTAAAAAGTCAATTTTAACCTACATATATAGGTTAAATGAAATCTAAGGGGGCTGGGAAACTTTTTACACAGATCGGATAAGTGGGAAAAATAACATATTTGCCCAAAGCCATCAATCTTACCCTACCCATCTTCACGCCTTCCCCTTTTCTTTGCCCAGCGTCGCTGCTACCTATCTTCATGCCTTTCTCCATGAACATATTTTGGTCATTGCAGAATGGAAAAATCTAAAGTCCCTAGACAATGTCCATGGCTCCATTGGGCAGCTCCTTTATTGTCTTAGAATAAATAATTGACTTGGAATAGATATTGGTTTATCCTAACTCTTATTTTATGGCACAGTCCATCCTGAAAAAGAGATAAGGTGTAAGTAATCCGACTCATTATCTTCGACAACAAAACTCAATCAATATTAATTAACTTGTGCAGTAATTAAACCAACTCGTTTTCCATAACACAAAAAACTGACATTTTCAAAATACAGTGTTATATCAACCTGACTCTTAGCATAAAGTACAACCTAACACCAACACCTTTACGTCAACCTAAGTTGCTCACTAGACCACTTCCTTAATCCGAGCACCTAAAAACAAACAACTGTGGGAGGAGTGAGCAAATCACATGCTCAATGAGTATATTTGAGACATATTAAAAAAAATGCATAAGTACTAAACAATTATATTCATATCTCATATAGACACTTAAAATGGCATTCATATTAAATACCCAACAACCAATGCCCAACATCAAAATAACAATATTCAAAATCCACTATCCAATATTTGATATCTCATAACAGTTAATGTTGACGAGCCCAAATTCAACTGGGTCAGGCCCAATAAATCAAGCAAGCCCGGATCTACCAGGAAAAACAGCCCAAGTCCGGTTCATCAATCCGACCTAGTCCAAGATCCAAGAAGTACATGAAGAAAAAAACACGTGGGGGAGAGATCATCGGGATAGATACACAAGAATTAATTGTACTACCTTTTGTAACTATCCTCCCCGAAAAATTAGTGCTCTCACACTCACATCACTGTCTCACCATGACTATAAATTGTAAGTCCTCTCCACATGAGAGGACATATCTTGCTATCTCACAACACCTCTCTACACACACATAACTTCTATTTCCTAGCTGTTGTATCTCTCCCGGAGCTAACCATCGTTTTCTTTCTTTCTTATTCCTCTTTCTTGATCAATAAAGACCCCCTGCCACCGTTACCGTTTTTCAGAGTGGAGTAGGTCACCCGGACAGAACCACTATATAACTGTGTGTTGACTCAATATTTACATTACTGTCATTAATTGTTTTATTTATTGTCCATTAATTATACCGTATCACACACTTAACTATTAATCTTGCACGAGACAATTTTGTGTATCATCAGTTTGACGTCGTTTGTGGAAAACGACTAAATGTTCTGCTACCTTGCTACTTCATGGCAATCACGACTAGGTCAATGAGTTAACAACTAGGAGACAATAACCCGGCCCTCTGGGAGGAGGCTCTGCCTCCCCTCGCACCCTCGGAACAATCTACTGCAACGACTTATGTGGTCGGGCAACAGCTCTTATAGACCATGCAGCTACTGGTAAACCAGAACCAACAAATCATTCAGTTAATGCTCGCCCAATGAGACGTCGCCCCTCAGCCCGTAAGAGGTGCACCGCTCCCTCTAACAGGAGAAGCACAACAACCTCTCCACTCTAGGCGTTAAGCCGCCCCCCACCGTGGAGCCCAGTGCTAGAATGCCCCAAGGCCACGCCAAGGTGTCCCTCGCCAGGGAGTCCCTCCTCAGCTCATAGGAAGCTCGCGTATTTCCCCTCCTCATGTACCTGCGCAAGAGGACGAGGGAGAAAGCTAGTACACCTATCATGAAAAACCATTATAATGACTCGACAAAGGATGTCCCCAACTAATGGGACGAAAAGATCAAAGAGGTGCAAAATTAACTGGGTGACGCCCTCAACGCTATCAAAGCACAGGCGCCCGAGATAGTGGATTACTTGGTAAGACGCACTAATACCCCATTTGTTGTAGATGTAGTCAATTACACCTACCCTCGAAGTTCAAGATGTCTGCCATCGAGATCTTCGGTAGCACCTAGGACATTCTAGATCACCTCGACACCTATAAGTCTCTAATGCAACTCCACGTGTTTGATGAGATCATGTGTATAGCATTCTCCACCACCTTGAAGAGGTCTGCTCGATAATGGTTCGAGAAGATCAAACCCTCCTCTAGCCACTCATTCGCGAAGTTAGGTAAATCTTTAGTCTCTCACTTCATTGGGGGACGCCGACATTAGAAGTCTGTCACCCACCTGCTCACCATCAAGTAGGATCAGGATGAAAGTCTTAGAAGCTACCTCACTCATTTCAACGAGGAATCTCACAAAATTGAGAAGTCAGACAATAAGGTAACCATGGCCGCCTTTATTGTTGGAATGTGTTTCTCCAGCTTTGTGTTCTCTATCCTCAAAAAATGCCCTCCAGCATGCCTGAGATGCTATCAATGGCACAAAAGTACATGAATGTCGAGTGGGAGGCAAAGAACAAGAGAAAGAGAACCGAGAAAGTCTCTGTCAAGGACCGGCTCGGTTACGTACCCCCGAGAGAATTACAGTCTCTCACGCAACTCAACGCCTCGATGTAGCACATCTTATTCCATATACAAGATGACCCCACGCACCGCTGGGCCGAAAAAATGAAGTTCGCCCCAAACCATAGAAATTCCAACAGTTACTGTGGCTTCCACCTCGACCATGACCACGACACTGATGACTGCTATGAGTTTAAGAGGCAGATCGAGGAGCTCGCATAGCGTGGGCAATTAAGGCAGTACGTTGCTGCCAGAGGACAAGCCCCGCCAGCTGGGTGGGACCAGGATAACAGAGAACCCTAACAACCCCCCAGAGAAATCTAGACGATCTCTTGAGGACTAGGAAGAGGAGCTGACTCGAACTCCACCAGGAAATCCTCGGCCCACCTATGGGATACCAAACATCTAAAGAGTTATTATTAATAACGACTACAAGCTAGTGACTTTTGTTTTATCTATCATTTATTGTTTCAGTCAATTTATTCTGTTATTTATTATTTTATCAAATAAAATTCTACGAAGATTATTGTGTCCATAATTGTTTTGTTTTCATAAAGTTTGAAAACAACTTACAAAAGTCAGAACATGGACCTAACAACAAGGTAAACAAAAAGACAACAATCGTTATACTCCCGACGATCAGTCACAGTTCCCCGAGGTTTTGGTACCTCATGTGGGATTAGCGCTGTCAAAATTTGACGCGACACGAATTAAGCGGGTTTATGTGAGATCTTAACGGGTTGACACGCCAAACACGTTTAATAAACGAATCGTATTCGGGTGAGACTTGTCAAACCGTTTATCACACGTTTATCCGTTTAAATAAAATTAATATAATAATAAATTAATAATTATTTTAAAAAAATTAGCAAGGAAAAAGAAGTAAAGAAATTAATACAAAAAAAATAAAGTAGTAGTTCAAAGACAAAGGAGGGGAGATGGGGAGCACTTCAAAGACAAAGACAAATCAATGCTTTTTGTTTTTGTCCCACATTGAAAAATGAAAGGAGAGGGGGAGGGTTGAGTTGTCTATAAAAAGGCAAGGGCTTCTTGCCTTTTTTTTTTAAAGCCTTCAAGTCTACTTTTTTATGAGATTTGACTAAAATTTCTCTTTTTTGAGGTAAATACACTTGAAAGTAAAAAAAAATTGAGTATTAAAATTTATTGATATAATTATTTAAAAGTTAAATGAGTTAAATAAGTCGTGTCGTGTTACCTGTTTATTAAACGGGTCGTGTTCGTGTTGAGATTTTTCACTCATTTATTAAACGTGTCGTGTATGGGTTTACATATTTTTCATTCGTCACCTGTTTAATCCGACACGTAACCGTTTAACCCGACACGCTCGACACCCTTATATGGGACAAGGCCAAAATCAAGTTAATACCAAGGAAATACCTACGTCGAGGAAAGAAAAAATACGGGCAACAGATAACATACATCTTGAACTCTGTTTGTCCATGTGAATGACTAGCTGCTTCCCTATGTCACTCGAGGCACCGCCTGAGTGACCCAGACCCAGCCCAAGCAACCCGAGGCAAGCGACCCGAAGCAATGCCTTCTCCGTCAACATTTGTGCTTAGCACGAGCTCCCCTCTCCTGACTATGCCCAAGCCTCCCCGACGTATCCTCCTGCTCTAAGGTGTTGCCTACATCCATGGGATTCGCATCCAGTACCAACAAACCAGCGCCTACAAGGCGTCGCCCAGTCTAGCGCCTACAAGTCATCACCCAGCAGCATGCTGTCACCTAGCACCTGCGTCGCCTCCAGCTCGCTTGCTGCCTACCTAGTCCCTATCCCTGTCTAGTATCGCCACTACTAGCGCCTTTGCTTGGCGTTGCCTAAATTGCTAGAGCCGTTGTCTAGGCCTGCTATAGTGACACTAATGGCGCCACCCCAATCAGCCTATATCTTCAGCTTCGCACTCTCACGAGTTGTCAAGAAGCTCGACCTAATATTACCTCTGCTTCCAAGTAGCCTATCTCTCCAGTTTTGCGCTCTCTTAAGAGTCGCCAAGAAGCTCAACCTAATATTATTTTTACTCCCAAGCAGCCCATATCTTTAACTTCGTGTTTTCTAGCGAGTCGCCAAGAAGCTCAACCTAATCCTTACCTCTACTCCTAAGCAGCCTATGTATCCAGCTTCGCGCTTTCTCGCGAGTTTTCCAAAAATTTGGCCTTATCTTACCTCTGCTTCCATGCAGTCTATATATCCATCTTCGCACTCTCTTGCGAGTCGCCAAGAAGCTCAGACAAATTCTACCTATGCTCCTAAGCAGCCTATGTATCCAGTTTCACGCTCTCTCCCGAGTTGCCCAGAAACTCGGTCTTGTCTTACCTCTGCTCCCAAGCAGTCTATGTATCCAGCTTCGTGCTCTCTCGCGAGTCCCGAAGAAGCTCGGCCTAATCGTACCTCTGCTTCTAAGCAGCCTATGTATCCAACTTCGCCCTCTCTCGCTAGTCGCCAAGAAGCTCGACCTTATCTTACTTATGCTCGTAAGCAGTCTATGTATCCAACTTTGCACTCTCTCGTGAGTCGCCAAGAAGCTTGGCCTAATCCTACCTCTGCTCCTAAGTAGCCTATGTATCTAGCTTTGTGATCTCCCGTGAGTCACCAAGAAGCTCGGCCTTATCTTATCTCTGTTCCCAAGCTGTCTATGTATCCAACTTCACGCTCTTTCGCAAGTGGCCAAGAAGTTTGGCCTAATCTTATCTTTACTCCCGAGCAGGCTCAATCTCCAGCTTAGCATCTCTCTCACGAGTTTCCAAAAGCTCAGGCCTCAAGAGGTGTTTCTCTTTCATGAGCCAACCTCAACTGCTCTTAGTAACCCCCTATGTCTGCCTCTTTGTTACTAGTTGCCTGAATGCTTCTCCAAGCTTGATCGTCCTTGAAAAAGGCAGGGATAAGCGGTAGTCGGCTACAAGAAATCAAAAAGCAAAACATTAAGGAAATGAGGCGAGTACAAAATGTTACTAGAGCCTAGGTGCCCATGCCAGACAGCACCAACCAGCGCCCTGCCCAAGCTAGCGTATCCCAGGATAGTGCCCAGACAGGTGCTGCCTAGGTCATCTCCCAAGCAGGCGCCTCCCAAGCCACTGCCTAGGCTGGCTGTTGCCTACCTTGGTGTCACCCTTTTTCACGCCAACCAAAAAAGACCTCTCCGCTGTTCCTCTCCAGCGCACCCACTAGTGTCATCTAGCGTAAGGTGCTGACATCCATGCCTAAGGCGACGCCTAGTTTTCCACTCTGGCCCATGATAGTGTCATCTGTTTCATTCCCCGTGCCATGGGTGCCCAACCATGGAGTTATAAGAAACTTCGTGATTGAGAGAATGAAAAGACCACCGTGTGGAGAAAGAAAATTTTTGCTTGCCCACGCGGGAAGACTCTCATGCCCTCAACTTCTTGTCACCTCAAGAGCTTGGGGCACAGAGGCAAATGATGAACCCAAATCCAACTGGGTCACGCCCAATAAATCAAGCAAGCCTAGATCCACTAGGAAAACATCCCAAATCCGGTTTATCAATCTGACCCAGTCCAAGATCCGAGAAGTCCATGAAAAAAAAAACACATGACAGAGAGATCATCAGGATGGATACACAAGAATTAATTATACTTACCTTTTATAACTATCCTCATCGAAGAATTAGTGTCCTCACAATCACGTCACCGTCTCACCATGCCTATAAATTGTAAGTTCTCTCCACATGAGAGGACACATCTTGGTATCTCACCACACCTCTCTACATACACATAGCTTCTCTTTTCTTACTATTGTATCTCTCTCGGAGCTAATTATCACTCTCTGTGTCTCTCTCTCTTGTTCCCCTTTTTTGATCAATAAAGACCCCCTGCCACCGTTGGCGTTTTGTAGAGTAGAGTAGAGTAGGTCACCCAAATTGAACCACTATATATATTTATGTTGACTTAATATTTATATTTCTGCCATTAATTATTTTATTTAGTGTCCATTAATTACACCGTATCACACACTTGACTGTTGATCTTGTACGGGTCATTTTTGTGCATCATTAAACATGTGTTCGCTCGAGAGTCTCGACAGTTATATCGCTACAGTTTTCGCCCAACAATCTCGGCAGGTTCATCGCTACCGTTTACGCCCGACAATCTCAACTATTATGTCGTTACTACTGATGCCAAGTAATCTTGGTAACCTCATATTGGTAAGCATTCACAATCATTTCAAGTATTTGAAACCACCCTCAACACCAATCCCCAATCCTTAAGTGATTGATTCACAATTTAGCTATTTAAAATAAATATAGCTAGTAACAAACAATCACCATTTTATAGTTCATAACTTTCTAAATAATCTTCAAGCTATTTCACATAAATATAGTTAATAAACACATAAGCACATTTTTTAATCAATATAAATCAATACACTCACTTCAGGTTAAATCCAAACCCGAATTTAGCCTCCTTGTGTAGTCTTAGGTGAATCTAACATTGACATCACAACCTCAACGCCTAACATACATTATCACAAGTAATATAAATAAAATTCTCAACACACAATTGTTATGCTACACATGCATAAATAATTATTCGGGCCTAAGCCAATACCTTTCCAACACCTCCTCATTTACTTTAATGTACTCAAACTCGCGGGTTTATTGAGGTATTTATAGGTAAATAAAACTAACTAAAATTAATTTGAACCCACTAGAATGCCTGAGAAAACCTTGAAGTTGAGTGGTTAACGAATTATTGACAATATGACAAAATAGTAAAAAATTCATGTTTATACTAATAGAACGTCACTTTTTACTGGTAGAATACCTCACAGAATATCGTTCTACCGTAGAACATCTCACAATAGTTGTTCTACTAGTAGAACATCATTTTCTACCGGTAAAATATCTCACAACACAATGTTGTTCTAACCGGTACAACCTTGACTAAACCTTCTCCTTCTAAAACCCAATAGCTCAAACATCAATATCTACCATTTTAGCCATCTACCCATATGCAAAACCTTAATTAAACAAAATTCAAGATTCATATTCATATTCATAAACCAAAAATCCAAGTCTCCCCCACAAATTTAGAATTTTCCACGCCCAAAACCCACCTTTTCCCATATTTAAAACAACTAAACACATAGATTGTTAGTAGAATTTCTTATCGAAAAGAGTCTTTCTCTTATAATTCTTCAAGAAGACTTGTTTTGGATCAAAGAAGCCAAGAAAAATGATTTTCCTTCTACACCGATTTCAAACTGGAAAACTGAAACACCTTCGCTGAAGAACTTCCCTCCCAACTCAGCTCCTCTCTCCCCTAACCTCTGTATTTCCGCCCTTTCTCTCTTCCCTAATCTCTCCTTTCGTTTCTCTCTTTACCTCTCTTCTCTTCTTCTGTCTCTCTCTCTCTGAAGCTTCACGTTCCACACACACACACACACACACGCATACACATATATATGTGTGTGTGTGTAATAAAGGAGAGAGAAATTGAAGAAGACATCCAGGCTGACTTAAATTTTTTTTAACCTAATTACACTTAGATCCCCCATAAACTTCACTTCCCCTTATATACATACACCATTTAATTTTCATGCGCCTACCAATTTTCACCCAAAACTTTTTAAAACCTTGTAAATCCACCCCTAAGGTTTACTACTCAAAATATTCTTTATCTCTCATAGTTCCAATAACTGTAATTTAACCATCAAATTAATTATCATAAATTATACATTAGCCCTCAATATTTATAAAATGTTGTGCATTTGCAAGTTCGAGCCTCACATATTGGCTTAGAATAAATAATTCTCATCTATATTTTTGTTTTTAGTAAAAAATTTGGGTGCATAGGTACATCAAAGCCGACAAACCCAATCGGAGAACTCATTACCCAAGAACCCCTGTAAAAAAATAATTTTTGTTTTTGTTTGGAATTAGTCAAAAGGCTAATTTATAAACCAAATGTGGTGTTGGATTGGATAGGCTAAATGCATAACAATTAATGACACTATATTATATCACTTTTTTCCATGGGTCCCACCAAAGTACATATATGGCCACCCAAACTTTGAAAATGATAGGATATACTCATTAAATCCTAACCGGTTGAATGATGGAGGGGTTTGGATTGGATAGGAAAAAATATTTTTTTAAATTTTCAGTCCAGTCTAACCCTGCCATCCAAACACACTCTAAGTACATATTAGCTCTTAACCTAATGCTATCATAAATATTCAGTTAAAAAAACTATGGGAATTACCAATAAAAGGACCAATGCAATTTTCTCAATTTTTAGCTACACAAATTCAGTTTGGTTGCTTTTATTTTTTTGATAGAACTGAACTAGGTGGGTGGTAAAAAGTCCACTTCCTACATGCCCATCATTTCGTAGTGGTTGAGAGCATCAAAATTCTAAGGTACACTAGGTTGGGTCAATGTTCCATTCTTTTTCATGACACCAAAAGATAAAGAAGAAGAAAAAAAAAAGTAGTTTATCTCATGCATTGATGCGATAAATTGTCATTTCTAGTTGACACTTTTTATTATACTTAGCCTCAACTTGAATTGACTAAGCAATGTTTTATATATATGTTCACTGGGGTTTGGTTTGGCTCGACTCATTATTTTACCATAAACTCTAATTTGATTTAAAACTCAAGTTACTATGACATATACAAATGCAATGGAGCTCAAACTCATAATTTCTTGATTATAAATCAACCGTCTTATATTCATTGACCTAAGTGTACAATATTATTTGTTACAAGGATATTAATATGTAATCTTATAAATAAATTGAGCTCAAGCTTTACCAAGTTTAGTAACATGTTGTTTAGGCTCGATAAGAATATTAAATGAGCTTTAAAATTTTGATCATTATAGCACGAGCAAAGTTCATTTTATAACATGAGCAAAGTTGAATGAGTTAAGGCCAAATTGAAATCAAAGAATGTGAATCTCAAGAGTAGTTCAAGTGATAACAGGGATAAACTGTAAATTCAGATTTCTTGAATTTAAATTTTGGCAATTCATCGGGGTCAGGCCGGATTCATCCATCATTAATACCCTAATCTTAGCGTAGATAACATACCTTTGACTAAATAGAAGAAGAGATTAATTGAGGTGTGCGTTAAACCGAAAAGAAAAAGAAATAGGAACGTGACAAGTGACAACACAATCGCAACTCAATCAGCATAATCTCAGTGTCACAACGATACCAAAAACCTTTGACCGTGAAAATCACTTCAAACTCAACTCATTGTCTTCTTCTTGCCATTGACTTGGCTTAAACGCGGCTGTGTGAAAAGAATTTCAACTTACACACACACACGTCCTTGCCACCATCCAGTCAATGCTTGGAATATGTTTCTATATTGCACAGATTTAGTCGTGTAACATTAGAACATAATCTTCTATTCCAACGTATAGTTGATATCTCAATCTCTGAGGAATTTCATCAAACACTTTCGTGCTATCGAATTTTTCCAAAACCAGTTAAAAGGAAGCTGTCCCTAAGGAGTTTTCTGTCAGCAGTTTAGGTAAAAGGTTCATTAAGAGAATCAACTTGATGGATATGGCATATATGTTGCCCTCCAAACTGTCAGTGGATTGAAGGGTATCAACCCATCTTTTGACATGCGAAGGCATGAGGCCTGTTGATTCTATACTAATGGGAGTGGGAGTCCGGTGGTTGGTAGTGGTACGTGTCGTGTTGTATCATGTCTCATTTGAGTCGTGCTATTTTTTATTCTCTCTTATTTGTATTATGGCATTGCAAACTATCAATTTAGAAAATGGAGTATTACAACATCCTTTTCTCTCAACCAATCCATCCCATAAAATTCCGTCTAAATAAAAAAAGGGTGGATGTCACTTTGCACCCTGAAAGATACTTCGATTCTTAATTGTATCCTCAAATACTAAAAATCTAAATTTTCACCTTCAATGTTATAAATTGGTAGTAATGTGAACCTTTCTCAGACTATCGTTTAGTTTTCCATCATAAATTGAAGTGCGTGAGTTACAAGTGCTTTGGTCATAGGCTTATGTATAAATTCACAGACTGTTGGCGCATCATATGAGTTCCACATGATAGACTTAGCCTCTATTTGATTAAGAGTCATACTACATGAACTTAAAAACTAGACTTGATAATCACAACTATTAAATAGGTAGTGGGTCCCTATAAATGTTGGGATCCACAGTGAAATCAATGATTGTAATTATCAAGTCTACTTTTTAAATCTACTTTTTAAGTCCATGTAGTATTGCTCTTTGATTAATGAAACCTTACATAAAACGATGTCAAATTGATTATATACGAAGATATACAGTGATGGACACACTCAATCCTCATATCCAAAGCACTCATAACTCATGTGTTTCAATTTATGATAGAAAACTGAATGACAGTTGAGGTCCACATTGCTACCAATTTATAATATTGAGGGTGAAAATTGAGATTTTTCGTATTTGAGGGTGCAAATTAAAAATCGAAGTATTTTCCAAGGTACAAAGTGAAGTGATAATAGCCCATAAAAAAAACAATCTACTTACTCCACAACTTAGCAAAATTAAATTTAAAATTATTTAATTCCACCACAATTCCTAACCAAGAAATGAAAAATATAAAGAATATATTTTTCTCTTTTTATAGTACAAAATTAAATGGGTTTATCATGCCAAAACTGTTTAATCATGTTTGAGACTAAAGCGGTCAATTTATTATTTGTGTTAATTGTTCGTATCATTTTCGAGTTTATGTCATATTAACATGTCGTGTCAAAAGATATTATGACCCATCTTTTGTTGAACAAGGGCAGCATGAGGCATGTTGATTCTACGACGATAGGGGCATAAGCAGTGCCCCCTTGTGGCAGAAGATATAGGGGGGTACGTCTAAAGGTGTTTTGAGGAACTATTCAAAGGCGGAAGTTGATGCAAAGTGACCTAGTAAATAGGACCTTTCTGAGGAATGCCAACGAGTTGGTGTGTCTTTTATGCCAGCTTTAGAGCCAAAGGTGGAGCCTTTTGCTGGCCTGAGCTTTGTTCCCTTGCCTAATCTGTGTCCCCTTTTAGGCTTTCAGGCTCTCATGCACTGTTGGGAAGTGTAAGAGGCCCATGCCATATGGGATGCTACCATGGTGGTCATGCACCCATGCTTGTTTTCTTTGGAGTTCAGCTTGCATTGGTCTAGGGGAGTCAATTCGTGTTGTGTCGCATCATGTAATACGCGTGTCAAGTATTTTCATGTCAAGTCAATTTTTTTCATGTCAAGTTATTGTTATTCGTGTCAAGACTCATGAAACATATTCTAAGTGTCAATCATTAATCTAAACTACTTATTATACATATGTAATAATCGTGTCGTGTTGAGTTCGTGTCGACGGGTTAGAGTTAATCCTAATTTGTGTAGAATTTAATTGCCCAAATTCGTACAAGTTGATTTAGTAGTCGAAACAAAGAAAAGGTCATAAATCCACATGTCTTTAATTCGAGCCCCTCATCGATTAAAATTAAGTGTTTTTTTTAACATATAAGATTTCAATTTCTATTTCATTCAAGTAGGAAAAGAGGAGCTACATTTAGAATGTAAAAAAATCTTAAGCTCGGGGAAGGATAGCTCACCCAATTCAATGGCAACAAATTGGTCATGACAGATGCTGCCACCCAATGAACTCCAAGGCACATGGTTGAAATGATTCTTTGTTATTAAAGAAAAATATGTGAGTTAGGAGTGAAAGTCTAACAAAATCCGCCCAAACTCGACATGTTTGAATCATGTGGTGTGTCCATCAAGTGTTCAATGAACTAATAATTCACTTTCACTCCATGAGCCATCATGGGTATGCATTCATGAGTGTGCCAAATGCACATAATAGAGAACACAAAGCCTTCAATAACACAAACAGTACCCAAAATCAACTGTTTTGATTCTCTAACATGAGATGACCCCTCTGGTTTTCCAAGATTTGCACAATTTTAGGCATATGTACTGATGTTGATGTCGACGCAACATTAGTTATAAGTTCTTGTAACATAGAAATATCTTACTTATCGGGAAAAAAAAACATACAAAGATTTTTGAAGAATCTTCTCGTATTGTAGCAAGATTTTTTACCCAAGCATATGCAAATATTATAGTCATTAGTGTGGAGGTGAAATGTTAAAGCAAGACTTTCTACTTTAATACTATGTTAAAATGCTTTGATTGTTTGAGAGAATAACAACGAATTCTACTCTGTTTCAACTTGATCATTGGACCATGGTGGTAGTTTATGAGGGATTTTAAAACATGAGAATGCTTGATTGAGCAATTTGTAATGCTGCAATGCAATGTATTTATATAATTTTTGTTAGTTTTAGAGGAATGAAGGTGGCATGATTGCCTTGATAGGTGCTTTCAACAGTGCCAAAATAAGCAGCCAAAAGTATGACAACATTGCTATTCCTTTTTACCTAATTTAATTTATGGTTGTTTGCAGTAATTCTAGTTTCCCTAATTTAATTTATATGTTTTTTTTTGTAAATTCAGAGGTTCTGAGCAAGAATTGAAATATCATTTCGGTCGCATAAGGAACGGAAACGTTTCAACGTGTTTCAGGAACGTTTCGACCTGTTTTGGAAACATAATGAAACAAATAAAAAAAAAGAATTATTTTTCTAAAACATTGATGGAAATATATCCAAATATCTTGAAATAACTTGAAACATTCCAAAAATAAATGTGCAAATACATTGAAATATTATTATACATTTAATATTATGGAATACCTCGAAATATCATAATATCGATTCCATTACTGTTTCATTTCGGTCTCCTTGAAACGGAAACGTTTCGGACGTTTCGAAACGATATTTTAATCTTTGGTCCTGAGTTCGAATCTTGACAATCCCTTAAGGTCAAGTCATGAGAGATTTATTCCTCATGAATACCCTAGTCCCGACATGAATAATCTGTCTTTGACCGGACTAGAAAATGGATTAATCAAGGTGCGCATAAACTGGTCTGGACAATTCTAACCAACCAAAAAAAAAAAACGATGATGCTTAATGTGGTAATTTGTGGACTTCGCTAGGATTCAGCAAAATCTTACACTATGAACACAATTTTAAACCATCACCCAAAGAAACAAGAGAAAGGTTCGAGTTTGAAATTGATCTATCCGTTAGTATATATTGAGGAAAATCAAAAACTTGTCTCCATGTTTCTTTCCTTCTTAACTTTTTTCAAATTTTCCAACAACTTGAGCATCTCATTCTTATAGTAAAATACAGGGTAAACCAGGGGCGGAGCCAATTCTAGGGTTGTCACATTAACAAACTTAATTTTTTTTTTTTCCATTTGCATAAAAGGTCCCAATTTTTTGACATTGGAATAAATCCTCATAAGACACCCTAGCTTAGAAACAAATTCTAGTGAATTTTTTTTATTAATGTTGGGATTCTTTTGGAAAACAATGCTTGAATTTTTATTTATTTTTTCGATATTTCACTTAACGCGAATTTCATTTTGAAAACAATGGGCAACAAAATGGTTAATGGTTTTCTCTCATAAAAAGTTTCTAGTCTAAAACAACTTCAAAAATTTGGCGAAATGATTTGAATTACCACATGAAAAAAGAGAGAGAAAAGAGTAAACCAACGAATCTTTAAGAAATCGTCTATTATTTTATGTTTTTGAGTTATTCTTGTGCATGGGGTTCAATAACTTTAAGAAAACAATGCCACCATAGAGTCTAAACTAACAAGATTCTTGGCCCTTGAATAACATAATTGACCTCACATTGTTTTTAATTGGTAAATTTACAGTGCTTTTTTAGGAACAAAAGTTAATGTTAATGGTTTGCCATGCTTACTTGTATTGCAAATTCATTGTATGGGTACTTAAGTAAGATAACAATGGGAGGACGCAAACCTACATTGCTGAACTTGTTAGGCAGAAAAGGTCAAGAGGCATCTGTAAATAATCTTGCTGGTCGATCACCATATCTCAGGGAATCTTTTGATATAATTTTTTTTTGGTACAATGTTAAGAAGTGTTCGTGTTAGTTTATGTAAACTTCGACTAATTTTCTCCATTACAATGTCAAAGACAAGTCATCTGCACTGGGATTAAAACATTTTTAATGTATGAATCTCTTATGATCTGATCTAAAATGATTGTCAAGATTCGAATTCAGGATTATTGTTAGCCGTCTTAGTTAATATGTTTATTTTTGATAATGCCTCTACCAAATTTGTTTTATGTACTAAAGATAAATTATTTCAAAAAACTAAGGTATTTTATCTCTTTTTTTTAAAAAAAAAAAAGAAAAAAAAATAGAAGAAATATTTTGTTGTGATAAAAATAAATAGTAGAGGCTTGGTCAACCCAATTTCTGCGTGACCGTTACCACAAGCTTCAAAAATAGAAATTCCAACCCTCCTTGCCAGTTCAGCACCAAAATTCCACGCTGGCACCGAGACAATGCGTGGCCCACCGTTACTGTCGGGTTGACTAGTTGTACGGATTCCCCTCAACTCTATATAACTAAACTGACTTTGTCCCTTTGAATTGAAGTACCATTTTAACGTACCCACATGCTTAATATAGCCTCTCTCTCTCTATCTCAAGTTTTTTGTACATCTAAAACAAGTTTAAGCTTTTGAACTTCTTCATGGAGTTTTTTCCTTCAATGATTTCAGTCATGGATTTGAAGCTCAAGAGAGAGGCTCTTGAAAGGATAAGCTGTTTTTTGTGTTCTCCATCGGTGTTCTAGAGAGAGAAAGGTGTTGGTTGGAGTTTCCATCTAAGAGGGGATAAAGGATGTTGCAGGACATGGTTAATCCGACGGAGCATCTTTCAATGGTGACTCTCTGGAACTCATTTCTCGATTTCATACCCATGATCATGATCGAAAAAAAATAGAAAATAAAATCACTTGTATATAATCTGTTTAGTTATCCATTTTTGTAGTTACATATTTTTTATTCTTGGTCCTTTGAACGATGAATTTTATCAGTTTGTTGAAGCTTCTTGCATGGGTTTTTTTTTTTCAAACTTACAAATTTTTCCCTAGAATTTTCGCACTTTCTTCTTTTCCTTAGAGTCACTCAAATTTGTCGATAATCTGATCTCTTTTTTCTTCTTCTTGTAAAGTTAAATTTGACCATGAAACTTGTTTTTGAAAACATTGTTCATAGCATTAGTTCCAGGTTCTGTACATGACACTCCAAATATTTGTACTTCTTCCTTTTTTTTCAATTTTGCAACATGTCTTATTTCTATTTTGTGCTTGTTTTGTTGGATTTAATCTCTTTTGCTTTTGACATGAGCTAGAGTTCATGTAAGTATCATAAATGGAACCTACATGCCCATACCTCTTTACATTAGGAATGAATTAATTTCCATGGACAAAGATTTAGAGTAATATAGGATTTCCCATTTATATATTAATCTCGAACCTCTCTGACACATGTTCATCATATTTTTTATTCTGTTAAATCACTTATCATAAATTAAAGTTGGACCCTCTATATATAAATGGAGGGATCCACTAATATATACTGTGTGATCTACTATTGCCGAAAAAAGTGTACTAAAAAAATTAAACCCGTTATCTTAGACTTATTTTGAGTTTATGAAATCTGCAATGTTTTTTGAATTTTACTGCATAGCCTCCATAATGGAAAGAAAAATAAAAATCGTACTTAATAATAAAGATCGTACTCAATAATAAAGACAAATAAATGGTGGGCCTTAGGCAACTTTATTCCCATTGCTTGTCCAATATTGGGACATTTCTATACCTTGCACAATATTAATATACCATGAGCTTCCTTTTTTGGTAATGCCTTTGAATTTTTGTGTTTATTTGGTAACTTAGTCCCCACATGCCTCATGAAGCACAAATATACATCTTGTTCTGCTTTGCAGAATATCTATCACCAAGAAGACCCTCCCTCCTTAGGTGAACTTATGTCCTTTTTACCAAATTTAAATGTAAAACACTTGGTGTGAACAATTCCATGAGGAACTTGCTAGGTTGAATGTTCACATTGGCTGCATACATTCACACACACACACAGACAGATATATATATATATATATATATATATATAGAGAGAGAGAGAGAGGTTCCTTTTGTTACCAAGTATATTATGCTTATGATGTAAGAAAAGTTCGTTACTTCAGGCACATGGAGGTAGGATTGTCAATAAGTCATGTTGTATTTCTAAATTGTCCAAGTAATGTTGTACAAAAATTCACTCACCCACACTAGATCAATTTATAGTCATGTATAATCAGGTTGATATCATATCGTGTTTAGTTGGATTTGTATTAACTCATTTATCAAATAAGCTTCGTGGATCAAACCGTTCATGAACTAAATAGGCAAATCCTGTAAAACTAAACTTGCACCCTTTAATTTCATGTCCGTTTCATTCGGATTGGCAATTCATGTCAAGCAATGATTTTGCAGAAAGAAAAGGTCAAGCTTACAACAACAAAAAAATTGTTTTCCTATGCTAAAGTTAGTCCTCTACAGTTGTTCAAAAACCATGGTGTACATGTTCATTCATGATCTAATTGTTTGTTTTTTTTGTTTTGCAGGAAGAAATTTCAAGCCCACTTAGTGCTCAGATTTTAGAATTCTGTGAATCTGAATTATTCCCAGAAACACTACAAAACTCTGAAGTTGCTTCTAACTCAAATTGCTGCTATGAAGAACACTCTTCTTATCCCACATGTCTTTCCCTGAATCCAGACATACACAAATTTGCAAACACCATTGATAACAATGGCACCACCAAAACTGCCACCACGCCAACCTCCACCAATTCCACCACCACCTTCACAACCACCACCACCGCGGCCACTACCATCACTAACAACAATAGCAACAACCTCTCCATAGTTTTCGACTCCCCAGAGGATATCGAAAATGACATTTCAGCGTCAATAGACTTCACCCCTTCACCGCGTTTCACTCTACCTCATTATCTAATCACCAGTACACAACAAGACCAATTTGATCTTGCTTCATTGCATAATAATAATCAAATCCTACCAGCTGATTTAATCGATGGGACGGTCACACAGTACCCTCCTGACCCTCCTGTTGTTTCTCTTATGGGGAGACCATTGCCTGCATTTTATGAACATGAATGCTTATCTTCAATGCCTTCGTTTTCGCGCTTGAATTCTTCTTCTCCTTCTTGTTCCCTTCTCGACCCTGCAATGGGATCATACCTTCCAGGCAATCTGAATACTGCATTATCAGCTGAAAATTCAGGAATTTTTGGTGGAAATTTGTTTTTGGGCACTGACCTGTCAGCTCAGGAATTAGAATTTCAGGGGGACAATGGAGGAATTTTCTCCCAAGAACCTCTGCCTCGGGTATTTAACTCTGGAGAGTTTCAGGTACTAGTAATTTCTTTTGGGTCACTTTGTTTAGTGGGATAATGGTAAAAATAAAAAATAAAAAAATAGAAATTTTTAAAATTTTCTTGTGTTTGGTTAGAATGAAATGAAAAATGATAGAAAAAATAATTTTCTTCCATGTTTAGATTTTCTCACAACTAACCAGTTTTTTTCTTGTAAAAAATACAAGAAAATTCAAGTTGTGGTCTATAACTAACTTATCATTTTACCTTTTTTTAAAAAAAAATTATTAATTTTAAAAAAACTTGGTATGAATTTATATAATTTGGCATAGAGATCTTCATGCTGATGCTTGTCCCAAAATTAGGTTAGAAGCCAGTTTTTTAAATTTTTTTAACTTTTAATTATAATATATATTTTTTCATCTTAGACTGACTTAATATAATTAAAGGTAATTCAGACAATAAAAAAAATTGTAACTTTCCTTTCTTTCAAACAATAGAATAAAAATTTTTAAAAACTTTTTTGCAAATTTTTCATTCTAATCAAATGCATGCAAGAAAATATATTTTCTTTTATTTTCTTTTTTTTCATTCATTTTATAATTTTTTTTTTTTAACCAAACGGACCTTGGTGAGCAAATTGGTATGTTTGGTGCAGAACAAAACTTGAAATTTCAACTGATGATTCTGTAATGAATCAAACAATGGAGGAGAAGATTAGAAAAGTGGAGTTAAAAAGAGTAGTCATTGGGAATGGGGGGGGGGTCGAATTTCTTTTTTTTTTTAGTAAACAGATGAATGTAAAAGTCAATGCACAAGTCTCTCATCTATAACGGCGAAAAGAGGTAAATAATAGATTGGTTTTGGGACTCAATCCCAAAAATTTCTCGTTCGTTTAGGTAGAGGAACACCCTTGTTATCGTCCCATGTCCAATTTTCTTCTTGTTTTTTCTCCAATTAAATATGCTTATGTAAATTCTTGTCTGCATTTGTTCTATCATAACTACTTCAAAAGGCACTTAGTAATGAG
>CM042194.1:27409904-27434547 GCA_023539305.1 Ilex asprella
CACACACACACACACACACGTAATACAGTGACATCAAACAGTGATACACTCAACAAAAAAATAGTAAAATCAAACAGTGACATGCTCAACAAAAAAATAGTAACGCCAAACAATAACATACTCAACACAAAAATAGTAACATCAAACAGTAACGAAAATATTTTTGTTGAATGTGTCACTGTATTACGTGTGTGTGTATATACGCGCGCGTGTGTGTGTATATATATATATATATATTTATATAATTTCAAAATTCAAATAATACACAAATATCAAATAGAATCTTGAAAGTCTCACATTCAAGTAGGTATGCACTATTTATGGTATGGGTAATTATGGAATACATTTTAGAAAAAAATTGAAAATGTTTTAAAATGTGTACTTATTGACAACTATTTGATGAAAAAGATGACTTAAAGGAGGATAAGTTTGGAGGTGGTACTTAAAGCCAAATAAGTTTTGAAAAAGGTATTTACATCCCATTATCTCCTTTTTTTTAGTAAATGTCTTTTTATCCCAAATATTTTAAAAAGTGGACTTTTGTCCTAATAAATTTTGGGAGAAGGACCGGCCTCCCTACAACCCAAATAAATATTGCATGGACTGAGAACCAGCCCAACCTAAACATTGGCCTCTTGGGGGTACCTCACATTTCACAACCTCACCGGGTCAAAACTTATGGGCTGCTTTTAGAGGCCCAACTGGGCCGTTGTTACAGGCCCCATTAATATCACGGAGTGCTAAGAGAGAGAGAAAGGTGGAGATTTTTTAGAGAGAAAATGGCGAGTGAACCGGCTGTGGTGGAGGCGACGGCGGCGGAGGCAGAGGAGGTGGCGAAGCAGCCGCACAAGTTGGAGAGGAAGTGGACTTTTTGGTTCGACAACCAGTCGAAGGCCAAACAAGGAGCCTCGGCTTGGGGCAGTGCGCTTCGCAAGGCATATACCTTTGATACCGTCGAAGAATTCTGGTGGTATTAGACCTAATTCTATCTCTCTGTCTCTCTATATATATGAATTCCTAGCATGGATCTATAGTTTTTTTTTTTTTGAATTCGGCACTGTTTGATCTGTTTCCTTTTGTCATATTGAATATAAATAGTTGTATATTTCTGTTTTTTAGGTATATTCGTATTGATTTTACTATTTGTGGGTATTTTATGTGATTTTAATTTATTTGTCCCTTTTTCTGGATTATATAGGTTCTTCGTTAAACGAAAAAACTAATTCTAGATTACAGGTTTTTCAATTGTTGGGGTTTTATTCTTCTCACAATCTTCTGGTATTTTGAGCGTTGTGTGATATTTTGGGCATTGTGTTAGTGAGAATTAATTTAGAACTCGAAATTTGAGCTAAATTCTTTAATGTTCTGTCTATCATAATTACACTACTATGATCTTTCTTCTTTTTTGTAGGTATTTTTCATTTTTTTTTTCTCTTCGGAGGAAGGGGTTTATTATTTGATTAGAGTAAACTGGTTTTTGAATAGGACACTAGGTTTAGGTTATTAATATGAAAACAGTGAAGATGATTTATTCATATTGTATTGAAGTAGTGAAGTTTCTGGCAGTTTATATGATCAGATATTTAGGCCCAGCAAGTTTCCTGCAACTGCAGAGCTTCATTTGTTCAAAGGTGGGATTGAGCCCAAATGGGAAGATCCCGAGTGTGCTAATGGAGGCAAGTGGACTGTTATAAGTAACAAGAAGTCTGAGCTTGACAATATGTGGCTTGAAACTGTAAAACTCCTTATCTTTCTATATTTTATTCTGGCACTTTCATTTTGGAATATGAGAATTTTGATTAAAGTGACAATTAAATTTGTGGCATTTGGTTCGGTCACTAATTGGATTTTTGTTTGGCAGTTGATGGCTTTGATTGGGGAGCAGTTTGATGAGGCTGATGAGATATGTGGCGTGGTTGCTAGTGTGCGTCCAAGGTCGGATAAACTTGCATTGTGGACGAAGACAGCAAGCAACGAGGCTGCTCAGGTTGAATATATTGATTTAACTGCTATTTAGAATACTGATTGCATTATGGCTTTATATCCTTTATTTTGCTGTTTGTTTCCATGTGGAAACTTTGGTACAGTTTTTGTTAATAACCCCACTTTTTTGGTGTTTTAGTTAAGGTTAGTATTGCCTTATATGCTATACTCTTTCCCTGTTAATATGTACAATTAATTCTTGTTACTTTTGGTGTAAGTTTTTAGCAAAAATATATATAGTGGGTTTAGCAGAATTCTATCTTCAATTATTATACTGGAAACTTTCGAAAGAGGCAAAAAGTTCTGAAGAAACAAATATTTGTGGTGGGATAAGGAACTGACTAAAAAAGTACACCATATGGTTCTTGAGAGGATGGATTCTCAGACTTGAGCTGACAGAAGAATGAGGAAATAGTGCAGCAATTAAGCTCAAAAAAGAAAAGCTGTGTATGGAAAATTGTTACTCCTATAAGATTTTTCAGAATTAATTCTTAGAAGGTGAGATTCCAAAATGATGGGTCGAGGGGGAACCAAAAACACTTGTATCTAGTGAATAAGAGTGATTCTCTTATAGTTCCATCTCTTTTATTGATGCAATATAGCATTCAGATTTTCTTAGAATCAGAATCCTCACTTTTTAGTGAATTTTTAGCAATAAGATAACAGGGAAAAAAGATTTGGGCCAAAGATAGGGCAAGAATATGAATTTTTATGCCAAAGAGACCCAAGAAAGGCTGCAATTCTGAATTTCTGAAAAATTACCGGATGCCTGCTTACAAAAACTTTGTTTTGTTTTATTAAATGATAGTTGTTTGCGAAGCTTGTGATTTTTTGAAAGTCCTCCAATTGTTTGGCTGATAGAAGTCTCCCATGAAGTCAAGGCTAGAGAGTTGGTTAGATTAAAATATACGAATTGATGATGCCCTTAATCCTTTAAACAAACATCTTTCATCATTTCTAGTTTTTTTTCTCCATTTATGATCATTAAAAGTTTAGGTCAAATTGTCAAATTTGAATCTCCTTTTTCTACCCTGGTTTGAGTTATGGCTTTGAGACCTCTAGTCAATCTGTCAATGGGATAACTTCACTTGGTTGTTGCATTTCATTTAGATTGTCAGTGATGTTCCATTGCATGTTTTACACTTATTCTATTTCTAATCACATATATTATAGGCTAAAATGGGAATAACGGAAGGTTTGGTGATACCACGTGAAGATGAATACTTCCAATTTGTTTCCACAAGCAACTGAAAGCACATAAAATATTATTCAAGTTGGAGTTACCCCTTTCTTCCACCCTTTAGTCTGAGTTTTTGGTAGTCTGTCGTCCTGAAGCTGCTGGACAGGAATGTTTTTCTTGTTTTAAGCCCTTCAGAGAGTATCAGATTAATTAATATTGATTGATTTGATTCTTTTGCTGTAGATGAGTATTGGAAGGAAGTGGAAGGAAATTATTGATGTCACTGATAAGATCTCCTACAGCTTTCATGTAAATTTCGTTACCCTTAAGACTGGCTGTCTCTTAGCAGAGTGTTTCTCTATTTCTTACTGCTTTGGTTATTTCAGGATGATGCTAAAAAGGAAAGATCAGCAAAAGGTCGATACAATGTGTGAACAATCCTTCGAGGTGTTTCTGGAGTTTTGTCTACCTTTCCAGTTGAAGTGAACCAGTATTAAAGAACCCGAAATTGATGCAAATGTTTGCACCTCGCTACTGCTTTTTTGTTGACAGTAATTTGGATTTAAGATGTTCCTTTCCAATGTAGTACCTTGTTTCTGTGCTGACATTTGGGAAATATAAATCACCTAATGTTTTTTGTCAATATGCTGCAATGTAGCAGGTAATAGATTTTCATGATTTATAGACCGGGGGGGAAATCAACCTCTCTAAAATGAGGATAAGCAACTATTTACCTCTCTAAGACCATGTTATATGTGGGAGTCTGTGGACTAGAAACACGTTAAATTATAACCCCGCCCCAGGGCTGCAGGTTCAAATTTGACCATTGTGTATGTACACTTTCATAAAAATTCACCTCCACCGTTTCATTTAGGTGCCAAAATGTGGCAGCATACTCGGAGAAAAAGTCTCCAACAAAAAGTTTATACGTGGTAATTGGGAGAGAAAATTATCTAGTTTTACTCTTATTTCAGGCCTAAGAGAATGAAAGGATTATAGTTAATCTAATCGAAGAAGGATGTAAAGTGAAAGTGATTCGAGGGTGATTCTGGTGTACATTCTGATTTTCAGGGGAAAACCAGGTGAAGATGCATAATTTACATCTGAAACTCCTTAAATACAACATTTCTCATTGTGACCACGAGGCGAAAATGCGTATTCTCTCTCACTTCATGCAAGGAATCCAAGTCTCTCTCCATTCTTCTTTGCCAACCGAATCAATCCTTGTCGAAGTTTCGGATCTGCCCCTATTGATTTGCAGAATTCGGTAATTACCTGAAAGTATATATTTCATTCAATAAAGAAGAAGCATATCATGTCAACTCATTGAAACAACTACTTGTACAACCATACATATAGTTGCTTATTATAGGTAGGCAACGGGAGATTTATTTATAATGAATTCTTTAGTTCCAATGTGGATGGTCTGTCTTTGATCAAACTGAGGAAAGAATTTGTCGAGGTGCTCATAAATTGGTCAGAATATCCTTAACCGTTAAAAAAAAACTATAGTATGTAATTCTAATAACGTCTCAAGTTAACTCTGCACCAAATCCACATTTAAGTTAGAGATCACGAATGAAGTTTTTTTTTGGGTCAGTATGATGAATGAGTAGAATAAATTCTAATATGATACAATTTAGACACGATACGACATGACATGGTTCGAGGGCCGGACCGCCACTTTAGGCATATGAAAATAGTATTTTAGTTTAATAATGTATATTTTGCCCAAGTGAAAATACGCTTGTGAGCAAGTGTATATATGGATCCAAACAAAAAGGAAAAAATATATATATAGATGGATCCAATTGGTTGGGATTGTTACCTGCGAGTGTAAAGCAATTGCTTTGCCTCTAAGCTGGTTAAACCTCTTCTTGCCAATAATATTCCGAGCAAGAACAACCGCCGGAGCGAAAAGACCCTTCCCTTCATTGACATTCTTCATCATTGGCACTGCTCTCACTGGCCTTCCAACTCCAACAAGGGTGGTCGGCACAGACATGGCTAGCATGCTGTAATCTTCACTTGCCATGGATGTTTTCCAACTTCCATGCGAAGAATGAGAGAAACCCCCTTTAAACCCAGTTACAGAAATCGAAGTAGCCATTGAAGAACTCAACAGCTTGCAGGTTCTGTTGGATATATTGAAGAAATCTAGAGGTTCTTCTTCTGTTTGAATCTGTTTGACACGTGTTTGATGGTTGTTCTGTGAGCGACTTGGGTTTTTATTGGAGGGTGGAGTGACAGAAAGCTGAGGAGGCACTAAGAGCCACACATACTCGTGGCTTGGATTTTTGTTTGATGTTCATCTATGCCTATAGTTTACTTGAGCACGATCTTCTCTTAGGTCCCACTTCTTATTTGAAGAACAATCTTTGCTCTTCTAGTGCCTCTCTTGATGGGTCATGTCCCACACCAATTTTGAATTTTCTCACCCATTTAGTAACTTATGAAACACTAATAACCATCAGATTTAAATTGGGAACCGTGACCAGATAAGAAAAAGTTAGATCTATAACCAAACTTATTCTCCTCCATCTTGCATCAACGAAGAACAAGTTGGGTAATCACCCTTGAAGGTTGTCTGAAATCAGACGGTGCAGAGCGTTGGATGTCGGTGTCTACATTGGTCTGGTTGCGGGCCATTTGCGACCAAATCGTTGTCACTAAATGTGTACTAATTTCCTACCAACTGCATGTGAGACGCTTATGTTGGCTAGTGACTGGGTCAGTGACAATTGACAAGCTAACAAGCCAGCTCTGAGTTTCAGCTCCGTTGATGTTTCTGTCAAAAGAAGGTTCTCAGTAATAGTCATGGCTTCAACCTCAAAGGTAGTTCAAGTAGTAATAGAGACGAATTGTAACCTCAGATGTCTTGAGTTTAAATATTGATAATTCTTTGAAATCAGACCATAAATTTTTTTTTCTTCATGAATATCTTAGTTCCGGTGTGAATAACTTATCTTTGACCGAATCGAGGAGTGAGATGATTTCATAAGTCAATGATTAAACTAGAGCTTTATGTGAAATGAAACTTAAAAAAAAAACATTTTTCTTTAGATGTGGAAGGAATAAAATAAGGTAGTTTCTAGAACTTCTTTACTCCAGTCGATTATATAGGGGTCATTCTTTCATTGTTCTAACCCTACTCTAAAAAAACATTGTATTGGTGTGTGTCGGGTTGAGGTGCAATAGGACATAAATATAGGGGATAGACTGAAGTTTACCCCATTATTCATAAAATTTTTTAGAGTTAACTTAGAATGATTATTAGGATATCACTTACATTTGCATGAGATGTATGTGAGAGTAAATTTCTTGTGACGATTCATGCTTTTACTGTTTTTTTTTTTATGCAACGTCATGGGCATTTCATGTTCATCTTTATTACAGTTGATGTAATACTTGCAAATTACGTTCATCCAAAAACAAAAACAAAAACAAAAACAAAAAAACAAAATTAAGTTGAGATATTGGAGAAAACGATAAACATTTTGATAGTTTGAATGCTCCGACTTGTGTGGATTCTAAGACCCTTTAAAATGTGGTGGTAGCGGTTTATTTAGGTAAATGTGAGCATCATAGAATCCTGAATATTGGCCGATCAGAATGTGAGTGCCTACCTTTGCTCTATTATCTTGGCGCATCTTGCCCAGTTAACCATACATACTTTTTGTCGCAAAAAAATCAGTTCAAATTAGTATGTGAATTTGGTCTGGTTTTGCCTAGTACAATCTTTCTTTTTGGATTAGTTTATGCAATATATCTCCAAAAGTGCACACAAAACTTTCTTTTAACATTTAAAAATTAAAAATTGAAACAGTAGATTTAAATCCTCTCAATTACTGTTTTATGGTTTAGGTGTCAACAATAGGTTTTTGTGTTTCTTTACTTGTAGGTAGTTTTGATCTGCAATATAATCCTTTATACAAAATGGTGTCTAATTCTTTTAATAGCTCATGTAATAGCCTTTGCTCTGCTCAATAAAGATCTCCTTTTGTGGGTTTACTTAGACGATGGTAATGTATACCAATATTTTCATTTTATTTTTGTTCTATTGATTCGTTTTGCAGTGTCGATTCTAAAGTATCATTTTGTTTTGCTTTGGAGATGGAATCAGAGTAGGCTAATATGAGAAAATCTAAATCAAGCATAGGTGCTGTTTAGCTGCGAGTTGGGTCCAGTAAGGAGCTGGAACCCAAATCCTTGCCGTGATAAAAGAGACCGGGTGAAGCCGGTGGAACCCAAGTTCAAGTTTGGCATTCTGTACTATGTGCATTAGATTGTCTAGGTCAAAAGCTAAGCGAATCATTTCCCAATCACCATGGTGTTACTTCTTCGATACGAAAGTCTACTCCTACAAAAATTAAAATTTTTGGGCATAACAAGAAAAAACTTTAAAAAAAAGGAAGAAAGGGTGAATTATAAAGTCTATCATAATCATGGCAATTGTTTAATTTATTTGTTATGGTTATACAATGTATGACTAAGTGTTTGATACAATGCATTAAATCACCTAGCTTTATACTCTCAAATCTTCTACTTGTTAAGAACCATGACCTTACTAGAATCTGGAATGCCCCATCCGGTGGTCGCAAGAATTTTCGATGGACTAGTGACATGACACATTTTGATACCGAGAGAATCTGAGATAAATCAAGAAACGTAAATGTTCACAAAGACAATATCAACTTTTTAATAACTAATTTTAACATGTGGTATATGTAACCATATTTTAACTTTTTAATAGTTATTTCACATTTGAATTTTAATCTTTTGATTAAATACCAATTCTAACATGTCACCTATGTAATCACTTTTAACTTTTTGATGATAATTTTATAATTAGATTTCTCATCATCTTTTTTATTACGGTTTGGTGTTGGTAAAATCAAGGATGAATATTAGTATGGTGGCATCCAAAAGGTGGTAACAAAACTCTAAAAACTTGTAAATGCACCCAAAATATCGTAATAAGGCCTAAAATGTGGTAAACCGTGAATGCTACTAAAAAGTGAACTTAAAAAGATGGCAAGTGAACCAAAGCGGTATTAAACTAACCCAAAAAGCTCGTAAGTAGACACGGAAGTTAGAGGCCAACTTGATGTCCAAATTTTCATGGAAAATTTTAGAATTTAAAATTGATGAAACTACACTTTGCTCCTCCAATCAATGGGAAACTATACTTCACTCCTCCAAGTTTGTGAGTTGGCCGTTCTTGATTCTTAGTTTCAATATGAAAACAATGATGTTTCAAAGTTGTTTTCAATTTAGTTCACTAATGCATGATTGATCATTCTTTCAGATGTAAAATACACATCATTAACAATATATTATTTTCACGAGTTTGTTTCAATTTGTTGATTATACAAATATTGTTTACCACGTCGTGCTGTTCTAATCCTTATTAAGTTTAGTTGAAAGAGTGAGGAAAACATCTTTCTAATAGTTCTAGCCTCTCAACTAACCACCCATACTATTCACCATGTTTGTTGGCATTCCTCCCGATCATCGGCTTCAACTGATTAGTCAATTTCTTTAGTTGAAAAGGAATGATGGTAGTCAGTGACAGTGATCCACTTATGGACAAAGACATCTGCTAGAATGAGTTTTATAATCAAACAGAAAGTTGTTGCATTATTCAACTACAAACATTACTTGTAGAATAAGGGAAAGAGCAAGTGGAACTAAAAATATTACATTATTTTTTGCAATGGCAAGTACCATTTTGTTTTAAAATTGTATTACCCAAATTAATTTTTACGTGGTATAGCATAGATTTTGCTAGTTCTGTCTAAATAAAAATTTGACATTAATGCTAACATTCAAATGACCTCATTAAATAAAATTTGTGGATATGTTATGTACTTTACTTGACGTTTTTTTACAATAAAATCCTGATTCCGTTACTGATGGTAGTCACACTCGTGCATTATTTCTTCAATAGTTCCATTAATCCTCTGTTTTTCTAGTAACCAGGGGGTGCAACGATTCAATGTCAAATCAATCCTCCACAAGTAAGAAAGGGTAGGATTTCTTGGACAAACGCAGTTTTTGAATATTAAAAATTAATTTTTGGTCGATTTTGAGTTTAAATTAAAGTAGAACTCACTTATTGTTTTGAGTAAATTTTAGTGGGTTCGTGTTCTACTCTGTGAGAAGAATTATATAGTATATTTATTTGCTCAAATTAAGTAAAAAAATAAACGAGAAAATAGGTTTTAAAGTGAACTTCTTGAATATGAAAATAGAGGTTGAGATAATGTGAGATTCGACACCAATCTTATATTGGATGGATAAGAAATATTTCATGAGTATATATACCCTAAGTTTGATAAATGGGTTGGGATACAAAGGGCACCACAATTTTGTGGACTAGTGAGGACCTATATGGGCTTGGTTTCGACCACACATGTGCGCACCGTTTGCCCCGTCTCGGTGGGGTGTGGGTGTGAGTGTGGTTTAAATTCAACATTATCTTTTTAGAAAAAATTTGTTTACGAAATGGGTCTTTAATTTCTTAACCCGAATTTAACTTCTGCCTGTTGGAATTCAAATTCGCACTGGTTTGAATTTAAACTTTCCTTCGGTCCGAAATTTGAATTTGTGTTTGTTCATTACTGGATAGACATCAATGGTGTTTTCTGGATTGTATCAGTTCGCATGTTGGCTGTTCGGAACAATCACTATTTTGTCTATATAAATCCATATTTATTTTGCATTTATTACTTACAACATTATGAATTAAGACAGTCATTACATTCATCATTCTCATAGATTAATAGTTTATATTTCTGAGAGTTTATAACATAATTTTGGTTCGCCAGGCAATCGGATTGAAGTTTTATTTTTGATTACGTGAAAGATCATTATATCCTGAGGGACAGACGTCAAGATTTTCATTACCAGTGTGAGGACAAAATGTGTCTTAAGGACATAATGTCAAACATTAGCTTTGATCAATAAAATTCAATCTTTGTTTCTGGTTCGCAATTAGATTAGTTTTATTTATTGCGGTTTATGTGTTACCGTTTACTCTTGTATGTTACTATTGAGATTCTGAAATGATATTAAATTTACAAATATCCGAAATAGAAATACATAAATTTGTTTATGTAACTGATTTATTTATGTATCAGTTACACTGGGACTAGAGTATTCATGAAGAATAAATTCCTCGTGACCTGCCTTTGATCGGACCAAAAAGGTGATTAATCGAATAATTTGATCCGAACACCCCTGACCATTGAACAAAACCAAAAAAAGAAGCCCAGTTGAGAGTGGACTGCTCGAGGCATTAGAGGGTAAGGATGACAATTTAGACACAAGATCGAATAATATGACTCGAAACTAATACAAACTTAAAAATAATACGACCTACGT
Source organism: Ilex asprella (assembly GCA_023539305.1). Classification (NCBI taxonomy): domain Eukaryota; kingdom Viridiplantae; phylum Streptophyta; class Magnoliopsida; order Aquifoliales; family Aquifoliaceae; genus Ilex; species Ilex asprella. Next base: position 27,420,454 of record CM042194.1, read on the forward strand.
ATACAAATAATTAACGGATCATGTTAGTATGGAACACGAATAATCCATAATTGACACAGAATGTATTGGTATAGTATACGTATCGAAATGAATTATTTAAATAGCGGGGATTTGTTTTCTGCATGTTTTTATTATTGTAGACTGGTATTAAGAGTTATTGATTTTAGGAAACTTCCTACTACGAACCACCAATCACTACAGGACTCGAGAGTGGAAATGTAGCTGGAAAACTCACTTTCTTGTCTGCCAAACAGCTGAGTGCTCTCGGCAAAATCACTTTTGTTTATTGTCTGCCAAACAGATGAGTGCTCGCCCCAGAGACAAATCACTTTCACTCTCAGCTTTTGAAGTGAAGCATATCCCACTATGTATAGTTTTGCTTTATTATCCATACTTAAAGAGGTTTAATGACTGATTTCATCATTGTGATGTTTTCTTTTGTCCAAAATCAAGATATTTTTGTTATTGCCTGGTTTTGTTGATGATCGTTTGTGTTACAATTAGACATCAATACATAGTTTTTTTTTAGTTCAAGGATGAGACTGTCCGAATTAGCTTACATGCACTTCGATTAATTCTCTCTCTGTTTTAATTTTGGAATATCAAATAATTCCAAAACTTAGATTTTTGAACTACTCGGTCCTATCTCAGTGGGTGAGTAATCCTACTCGTGACGTGAAGATCTTCGGTTCGATTTTCTCCTCCATGTATTGTTACTATGTCTAAACGAAAAAAAAGAACTATAAGGTCTTTCATTTTATGTTTGTGTTGAGTATTCGTCAATCTTAATTTGAACCATTTAATTAATCGTATTAGATATCCTAATACTAATATGACTTATCCAATATCATGTAGGGTTCAGTTTAACTCGCATAATTCATAAACCAATGATCTAGGACTAGGATCCTCCTCTCTCTCAATAAAACCCATTACCCATAGATTTCCATAAACTTACAATGCTCTGGACCCTTATCTACCAAAATCGAGCAAAAGATTTTGTAATTCTAGAAGGATTTATACAATGCCTTATAGAGCAATATGAAAAAAAAAACCAAATTTTGTTGTTAGTTTGTCATGTTAAAACAAGATTATTTGTGTTTGAGATTAACTTGACCTAATTATTATTTAGTTAATGAATCGTATCTTTTTCGAGTCAATGTTAAGTCTTAAATCGTTAATTTCGTGTATTCTTTAATCTCGCACAATTTTACTCTTACTTTCATCATTCCTCTACACTACTAGGCATGCAAATACACATTGTTTGTAAATTAATTTTCATACAATGGTAAATAATATCACCATCCAATACTGTCATGTTAACTTGAATGGCAAAGCTTTGGTGGTTAACAATAAGTTATTTTTTTTTATTTGATTGTAAAAGTTTTTTTATCATTTTTTATCAGAGCCGTAGAAGTTTATAAATTTATATTTGTTGAACTCATATTTAAAAATTTCAAAGTTTATTAAACATATAAAATTAAACACTAATCTACGTCGCATGTACACAAGAAATAAAAAAGAAATTAATTATAATTTGGTACAAAAAAGAGACTAATTATTATCATTTACAATTGACTCTTATAACTTTTTTATCTTTTGAAAGAGTTACAAATCAATGCCATTAACAAATATTTTTTTCTATATATAAAGTTATGGTAACAAACTTCCATTTATGACTCTATAAGTTCTTACATAACGACACTCATTTCTATATAATAACAAAATAATCTTATAATTTTAAAAAATTACAAAATGCTCTTAATATGTCCAAAACTTATTCAATCATATCCGAATCATATAGATAGTCGACTTTATTAAATATTGAGACTCACCATACATTGATCAAAAGTGAGTAATCATTTATGTATGAATTTTTTTATCCTAATTCATATCACAAGAACACAATAATTGGATAATATATTTAAATTTTATTTAAAAAAATACATAACTAATATTAAGCAAAAAAAAAATTGAGGGTGGGCATGTGCCCCCCTAGCCCAATGGTAGCTCCGCCCATGGTGGTTAATCAAGTATGATGGCAAAACTTGAGTTTAAGTGTCACAAAAGATGCATCGGTTGACTGGATACATATGATTTGTATGTAATTATTTATATTCATAACTTTAAGTTTGACGACACCTAAAAATGTCATCAAGAATAAATAAAAAAATATTTCAGTAGCTGGTTTATAGAAAGAATCAATGAACGAGGTCTATCTCATGACCTTATAGCTATACATCTAGCCTCTGGTAAAAATGTCTAGATAGTTCATGATGATACCGAAAAATACCCTAAGTATGAGCTCAGACTAAAGAGATCAACCCAAGATGGAGGACGGATAAGCGTTCCTGAGCTAAGGGGAGCCGGCCCAGAGCTCGATCCAGACAAGGGGATAGAAGGGTTAGGAAATGAATGACCGGCTCATGGCAAGCGTTCCCGAAGCAGTAGGAAACGAGAATCAAGGCATGAAACCTCAATCGACCACGATCCATTCCTAATTGGAAGGAGAATCCCACGAGAAAGGGGAGGATATCTCGCCGGGTATCCCTTAGAAATAGGGATCATGCTATAAATATGAGATTGGACCTTCATGTAAAGGGAATTCAGAAAAAACAACCTTAGAGGCGAGAGAGCCAGACCAAGAAAAACCCTAATTATTCTTCATATTGTATCTAAGAACAAGAGAGTGATAAATAAAGAAAAAGGAGCAAAAGCCTCCATTGAAGAGTGGACTAGCCGAGCTCCAGGGCCGGTGAACCACTATAGTTCTTGCTGTTTACATTCCTCATAATCCCTTTGAATATTCTATTATCAATTAAGGAGGCCATACTGCTCAGATCCACTATTTCCACCTCCAGTCACACCCCATCATTACTCATAAGCGACGAAAAGCACCATCAGTTCACATACATCTCCAATTAGAGGAGTTTGGGGTCGTCCAAGTACGACCTCAGGAACAGGTTCATCTAGGCTATATCATGAGGAGAACTAACATCACTAGTTCAAGGCAGGTGTTTAGATCGAGCTCTCTTACTCATGAGCTGGCCAAAAGAATAGTAGATCATCCCAAAGCAGAATGATCTCACAACAAGCTCTTTCATAGGTATGGAAGGCCACAACATGTCCAAGCTTGAAGGCGGGTCACAATGCCACCTCAGCATGTTTTATAAAGCCACGTCACACATAGGGAATGTAACCTCTAACGACCCAATATTCTTTCAATAAAATCCTCACAAACTTGGAGACCACAGGATGATGATGGAAGAACCACCCCACCGGCGGGCATATATATAAAGACCTTCTCCATGTAAAAGCATTGAAAAAATTGTAACCCTATCTTTTTTTCCAAGCAATAGATAATTTATCAATGAGTAACAGACTCCATTAGAGTGGATTAACCAAATTTTTCAGTTGATGAACCACTATAATCTGTGCATTCCATCATGTTCTCAGCTTGTACCATTATTCTTGGTTTACTGTAGTATTGAGCAGAGCCATTAGGCTCAACTTCGGTCGTCCTCTTCTTCATTGTTCACTCACACACAACTGTTCACAACTTTGAACTCTTCAGCTTAAACATATATCTCACGTTTTGAATTCATACATCATCAATGTTAATCACGAGGTCACAAGATGCGTGGTTGCAATGGTTCTCTAAAAACATATCTCTATCCTAGCTTTACTATTAACATAACTTGAGATTGAGATGCTCAGTAGCTTAATTAGCTGATAAAATATACGATTCTAGCTAAGAAAAAACATATGGATTAAGCTTCACAAAAAGATAAGTTTTGTTAGGAAAGAAGCAGCCTCGTGTGGCAAAAGACCTATATTCTATGTGGCCGACAACACATTAGTTTTTCAAAATAGTGGATATGTTCTGTAGACAAACAAAAATGTCACATAGGTGGGCTATTCATGCCCTCTCAAACTAAAGCTTGCCCCTCTCTCAAAAAAATAAAATAATAATAAGTGTGACCGTTACATCACGTTAGTAGTGTCACGTGGTGTAATCGTCCACTAATAAATAAACAAGTTTGCAAGTGAGTTTCACAAAAATTCATAACCACCAACTTATGCAATACATAACTACCTCCATGATAGAAATGAGCCCAATCTTATTCATTTTGTAAATTTTTTATTGGATGGTTACACCACATCAGTATTGCTAACATGGTATAACCGGTAACACACACTCTCTCTTTCTCTCTCCCCCCATTGATGCCCTCTCAAATTAAAGCTTGGATTAGGACCCGACCATTTTGGAAAGACAAAGGTGAGATCCCACTTTTGACTCTTATCTACTCTAATTATTGGATTTGCCAATGAATTTGGTCTATTGAATAATTTTTCTAACAAAATCTACTAGGTTGTTCCTTCTATTTCACCTTAACTGTTTGTCATTTTGAACTAGTTTTGGTTGACCTATGAAATGCCAAATGAGAGAATGCAATACCTTTCACTTGCTAAAAATCATTATATATAATAAAATTTTGACGTTACCCAAAAACATATTGTATAAGTATAAACAATCTAATTTGTGCCAAATAAACACACCAAACCATTGAATATTTAATGCAACTTCTTCACCCAAATTTTAAGGCCAATTATACTTTTCACGTACTTTTTTTTGGTCTAAATTTCTAGTTGGCCCCCAATCTTCCCATACCAGCAAAGTTATCCCTTTAACTTTGAACTTATTTCAATTTGGTCCTTCCGTCAATGAAATTCAAAGTTTGGACAAAAATAAGATATACGAGATGTTGAAGTCTCATTGGTTTATGTAAGCTACTGAATATTCGATTTTAACTCAGATTTCATATGAGTTTCATGTTTTGGGTTCAATGGTGGTGTCGACAATGGTTATGCGTGAGGTTTTAGTTGAAATGATGACATAACAGTGATAAAATCAGCTTTTACGTAATAACAATAACCATAATTTTCGTAATATTAGTTAATGATTAAACGGAGTTGAGACTAAGGCAATGGTGATAGTTTGGATAGGTGGAGGTGATGATGTGATTTTGAGAGATGAAATAGTGGTGGTAGTAACATTCCAATGCAATGAGGAAGGAGATAGATATAAAGACAAAAGATTTTGAGAAAGAAGATAAGATGGATTGTCAAGTAGGTCCACCTTACACACTACTCACTATCTCTACTCACATATATTTTGGATAAAGTCGGAGGGTAACAAGTGTAATTTGTCTTAAATTTTAACTACCATCCAATCAAAGCCGTTAGATTCCACTCAAACCTAACAACTGGGCTCCACTGTGGCGGCCTTTTTCTAACTCAAGACTGCCATACGAAATACGAATACTGAATACACAACTTGCACCAAAATCACTGTGGCGGCCACTCTCTATCTCTCTCTCTCTCTCTCTCTCTCTCTCTCCATATTTCGAATCCTTCAATCCCAGGGTTTTAATCTCTCTCTCTCTCTCTCACACACACACACACAAAAATAGACAGCTTTACATGCGGAACAATGCAAATTAAACCTTTGTTCAATACCTGAAATTTCGGATTCATTAAGATTTCTTGTTCTTTTCTTTACAGAAACCATAATTTTCTAATTTGTTCGATGTGTGTAGTGTTTTTTCTGTGTACAAAGTTGATATGTTAACACTTTTTTGGGTTTTTCTGGACCAAAAACTTGCAAATTCGATGTTTTTGTTTGTGTCAAAATGTGCGTTGACTTTATTGGATTTTGAATATCTGGTATTCAATTGTCAAAGTTCACTTGCAGAAATCGAATTCTAAGGGTCTAGGGATTTTGTATTGTGAAATTCAAGAGCTGGGTTGAGATGGGTTTGTGGACTTCATGAAAAAAAAAAGCATCCATTTTCGGATCTTTTGGAGTAGATTGGTGGAGAGGCTATAAAGTTTGTGTTATTGTAGTTGTCAATGGGTGAAATTGGCAAAGATTGTAATGGAGATCAAAATGGTGGTAAAAATATGCCTGTGACTGTGACTAATGTGGACAAGCCAGAGGTTGTCTTTAATGGGGAGAGAGAAAAGGATGATGAGTCTAAATCATTGTTGCCATCTAGGAGAGGTGGTTTGTCAAAGGAGTCAGGGAAGCCGAGGAGGAAAGTGCAGTGGAACGATAGAAATGGAGATAAGCTTGTCCAGGTGTTGGAATTCCAACCAAGGTAAATATGTTGGTACAGTTAATTTGATTACATGAACAATTTGATCAAGTGTTAATTCATAATTTTGTTGTTTGGTTCTGTTTTGAATTTGTGTATTGGCTGGCCAAGTTGTCTTACATGTGATTCTTTGGATTCGAAACTCAACTTATTAGTTGCCTATTTTTCTGCACTTAATGATGTCTAACAGTCTAAGCAATTTTTGTAGATGAGAACAATTAGATGGATTTCATATTGATGCTGCTCAATCAATTATACATGCTTATTTATGATCAACTACTGAAAATTTTGAGGTTTTGTCTCGCTTTTGAATTTATATGAACCAGCTAAGTTGAATCAGTCATGTTTCATTGAATCAGAAACTTATCTAATTACCTTATGAAATGTGTGGATTCTGCTTGTTTATCTGACAAGTTTATTTTAGAAAGAACAAGGCTGTATTTTTTGAATTGCTGGAGTGAATAGAACAAATGGGTATATCGAGTAATTTTATTAAAGATTTTCCAGTGAGAACATAATTTTAGTAAAGCAATAAAACTTTCTTGTCATCAAACAATGGAGTAACATTGTGGGATTATTTGTAAGGGCCATGGAGAACAATTAGTTTCTGATCCTTATTCAAATGGACAATTAACTTCCACAAGACTGACCTTGTTAGAGTCCTCTTGCTTAATGCAAATGTGATTGAGGATGGGATAGAAGTGAACTTCTTTGTGACCTTAGCCAAGTTGACCCTGTCAACTAATTATAGTAGCGGTTCCATTAGGTAAGCACCATTGACGAAAAATATCAGTCTGCTGTCTGAAACACTGCTATGGTACTTTCTGCATTGTATAGTTATAGTTCGTCCAAAACCTTACAAATCAATATTAAACTTGTGGCTTTAGAGGGTATAGGAAATCCTGTTATTGACAGCTTCTCTGCAGGCCAATAAATAAGTTAACTATTGGGGGTTTAGTGGTCTGAGATTCCTACTGTTCTGTTCTTATTTCCATCATCAAATAGACATATAGACATGTGCATCGTCACCTAGCCAGGACTGCCAAAACCACTTGGATTGAAAAAAATTGAACCCGTTGACACCATCTAGTGACAAATTAATAAAGACCTTGTCTTCGAAACCTATTTTGTAAAACTTTCAGAAACACGGCTAAATGCCACTTTGGCTTTTAGCCAAACTAGTTTTGTTTCCTATTGCCAATGAGAGTATGGACACAGTATATTATCCGTTCTGTATTCATACCTAGTTCTCCTCGTACAGGCATAAGTCCCAAAGTATAAACAGTATTTAATGTCTCTGCAGTCTTGAGCACCAAGGCTCTATTGCAACACCCATAGGCAGCACATTTTATAGAAGATTGTTAAGGGACAATTTATTTATTTATTTTTCATCCAAAGAGTTATGGTCTTCAAGTTTTATTTTTTTTACTATTGCATCACTTTCGGTCATTTTTTGTTTTACTTACCTGTGGACAGGGAGACGGGCTGTTTCTCGTTTTACAAAGGAGGACTTCTTGTCCTCATATCTCCTCTTACTGTACTGCTATTTGCTTCTTCTGGTAGGGTAGTATTGGTTTTCTTTTCCTGTCAAACAGAGAATGTGTTGGTTTCCTTAGAGTGAAGTTGGCCCTCTTTTATCTAACCCCAACTAACTGGAAAATGGTACCCCAACAAACTGGAAAATGGTGTCACGCCAATTATGAATTCTTATGATGACTCACTTGATAGTAGGATAACTTTACTAATTTTATATTTCGCTGCAACAAACATTGTTTAACTTATTTACTTTTACCACGTGGATTAGTGCCTCGAGGTCTCAAGTTTGATTATTGTCCTGGTTTACCTATACCACATGGTTTGAGGATGATTGTGTGCATCCAGAGTTTTGCGTTGTAGTCACAATTTCAAAGGGCATGTAGTTTGGACGACTCTTCATTATCAAGACAAAGTATTGTGAAAGTTTGTGCCACATGAAAAAGGTTTTGTTCCTTTTGGCCACTTCCTCGTGCCATAGAGTTAGATTATGGCTATTGTTGGATCTTATTGCAATCAGAGGATAGAAAGGACTAATACTACAGCATGTGTTGGATCTCTAGGTCCTTTTTGCTAAAAGCACATCTCAGCTATCTGCTTTGAACTTTGAACTTCTAACATACCAAATTTTAGGTACTTGTTTAATTTGTTATTTAGCTCATCGTCATAACTCTAGGTGAAAATTTAATACGAAAGAGAAATCTAATACGAAAGAGAAGGTTCAATTTTTCAAGTAGGTTCAATTTAGAAAATCTAAAACTACATTCGGATTTCTGGTTTGTTGAATGCCATGAAGCCACTGGCTGTTAGAAGCTCTCATTTCTACATTAGTATTTTGTCATATCTTCGCCAGCATTCCATGTCCGGTGCCAAACTACACTTGCATAATGTCTGAATTATTGATAACATCACTGCTGTGTTGTCACATTAATCCCGATCTCACCTGTAGTTTCCTCGCTGTGCCTGCAGTGATGTGAGTGACTCTGATGACGAGGATTCAGATTATTGCATGTGTATTATAATGTAGATCTCATCGAATACATCAACCTATCAGCAACTGCCTGCTGAATTATTAAACAGTTCTTCTCTGAATTTGATCTCAAAGAATCAGGCCAAAGCCAACTTGGTCCTTTGCGGTGCAAAGTTTCAGCTAATTGAAACAGCAGTCACTCATGTTGTGGGATCATTTTGTTGATTTTCATCAAAACAAAGGTTAGCACTATCTCTTGGATTCGTTTGAGTTGTCCGATGTTGGGAGCAATGCATTGGTCGAGTGTCTTCATTGGGAGAAAGAGGGTTGAGATGACAACAACCTGGCTTACACGATTTGTACTTTAGTCGGTATACTATGTGGTGTACATGTGTGCTCTACATTTGTATTTGAATAAGGGCATTGATCATTATGTACAATGGAGCAGCAGGTGCTTCTGTCTTGTCTTCTATTTTCTTCTTAGAGCTTACCTCTTGTTAATAAAATCCTTTGTACATTGTACATTGTACAAGCATTAATTTGCCTTGCATACCTAAATAAGTTGTTATAGCAAGGCCATGCCATTCACAACTGCACACTAAACCATGAAAAGACTGTACTATTGGATAATTACGGTAGGACCCTCTTAGGGTTTCTGAAAATTGCAGATAATACCCTTCTTGTTTATGTATTTACGCTGACACCTCTCTTATTAGTGTGTTGGATCACATCCGTTAACTGTTTGTTTTTTTTTTAAATTTGTCCTACTCATAAGATATATGTGCAAACCAAAATAGAGTCAATCTTCACAACTCTCATCTTGTTTCCAATCCATTCGCTGTGCAAGAGTTGAACGACCCAATCCAACCAAACAGCCGCATAAAACCCATCATCTCTCTGTCAACAGCGTGAATCACCGTGCCACCACCATCACTCCACCTCCACCGGCCACAGTGCTTCACCAACATCACCAGCTTACCGATTTCTTATTTGGTTTGACTTCTTTTCCCTCACCTCTCTCTTTTCTGTCTCTAGAACAAGTAGAACTTCAACCATTGTCTATTATTATTGACCAGCCCGGATTCAATTGGGTTAGGCCCAATTAATCAAGCAAACCCAGATTCACTAGCAAGGCAGGTCAAGTCCGGTTCATCAATCTAACCCACTCCTAGATTAAAGGAGTCTAGAAAGATAAGGGCACGTGGGAGAGAAATTATCGGAATGCTCACTCTCGAATATCAAGACTATCTTAATTGTACTTACCTTCTGTAACTATCCTCCCCGAAAAGCTAGTGCTTTTGCCCTCACGTCACCGCCTCACCATGTCTATAAATTGTAAATTCTCTCCATTAAAAGAGGCATCTCACTACACATCGAGTTTTGCCTCTACATCTCTCTACACACACTTTTCTCTCTCCTAGCTATTGTATCTCTCTCGGAACTAACATTGCTCTCACCCATATTCACCATATTTCATCAATAAAAACCCCACAGCCATCGTTGCCGTTTCCCTGAGTGGAGTAGGTCACTCGGATCAAACCACTATATATCTGTGTGTTGACTGAATAGTTACATTATTGTCATTGATTGCTTATTTATTGTCCATTAATTACACTTTATCACACACTCGACTGTTGATCTTGTACGAGACTATTTTGTGCATCATCAATTATCGCATTAATGCTATTAAAACATAATTTGCTGACAAAATTGTCATCTCAACGGCATGTATTACAATCAATCAAATTAATTTAAGACTGATATCATCATTGGTTTGAATGATTACTGATGAGTCCGAATTCTACTAAGCTAAGGCCCAATCCAAACGGAGTCGAAGAAGCCCATAAAAGAGCCCAAAAGACCCATGTAGTTGGGCCAACCGAGTGGCGATCGTCAAGGAAGACGGAGGAAGGACCAAGACCGCAGGAGGCAGCGAGCGGCGTCGCCCGAAGCCCCTAGGGCGCCGCCCAGGTCCCTAGGGAGCCCAGCTCAGCTCTCGGCCTCTCCTTCGTCCTCGCCTACGACTTCTCCTCCTTCGCCGTTGGACTCCGATGCAAATCCAAGTCTAATTCAAGTACGAGCTCGACATCCGACCCCAAGACCAAAACGAGCACCAAGCCAAGCTCGACGTCCGACCTCGAGACTGAGACGAACACCAAGTCGCACCAACTCAAGGCCGAGCACCAAAGGAAGGGACGAGGCAGTCCAAGGCACCAAGGGGGCCGCCCAAGGCACCTGGGGCGCCGCCCAGGTCTCCTCCAAAGTGGGCGCCACCCACCCCTTGGCTCCCTTGGCCTCACCTCCTCTCCTTTTCATGCCTTGATGCAACATCAAATACAACACAAGTCCAAGACCACTCCGAAGTAAGTCCGAGCTCAAGACTCAAAGTCCAAGACTAAGCATGAGCACACTCCACACCAGGATGACATCCGAGCAAATAGGAGCACTTGGAGGAAGACTCGGGATACGGAGATCACGTAGAGGAAGACTCGGGATACGGAGATCTCCTACCGAAATTCTACCTTCCAAAGAGGCTTACTCCTACCATGTTTGTACTTACCAAATTAACGGGAGACTTCTCCCTCACGTCACCGCCTCACCGCCTTGGTGATCCTATATAATGTAAGTCCTCACTGTATGAAGGGCAGAATGACTCTTGAGACACACACACGAGACTACTTGCACTCAGCAGGCTCTCTAAGCTCTCTACACAGACTCTTTGTAAACTCTCCGGAGTACCTCCGTTGATCAATAAAACGCCTAAGGCCACCGTCGCCGTTCGAAGAGTGGACGTAGGTCACCCGGATCGAACCACTATAAATCTCTTGTGTTGACTCCTTATTTACAGTTTTGCCATTAAATTGCCATTGATTGCTCATTAATCACCCTTGTGACTGTTGATCTCGCACCATACGATTTTGTGCATCATCAGTTTGGCGCCGTCTGTGGGAACCGACGTAGTCTTCCTACCTTCCTCGCAATCCATGGTAATCACCACCAGATCGAGGTCTCATCAACCCAGAGACAACAATCCCGTGCACCGGGAGAAGGCTCCGCCTCCCCTCGCACCCGAAGGACCCTTTGCTACGGCGACTCCCGCCGTTGGGTCACAACAACAACTCCTGCAGACCATGCAGCTGAACCAAAACCAACAGATCATCCAGTTGATGCTCTCTCAAGGAGGAGTCACCCATCACCCTGTTGGAGGAGTCCAACTCCCTCCGACGGGAGAGGAACCATTGTCTGTCCTCTCCAGACGCCAGGTCCCTCATCGGAATGCTTCAGCACCACGCCAGGGAGTCCCTCGTCAATCGATCCATCCTCACCGCACAGGGAGCTCGCGTGTTCACCCTTCGCACGTACCTGCGCATGAGGATGAAGAAGAGAGTCAATACGGAGACCATGAAAGCCAGTACCATCACCAGGACGTCCCCAATCAGTGGGACAAGAAGATTAAGGAGGTGCAAAACCAACTCGGTGACGCCCTCAACGCCATCAAGGCGCAAGCGCCAACACCCGTGGATTACTTGATAAGACGCACTGACACACCCTTCACTACTGATATTGTCAACTACCCACTCCCTTCGAAATTCAAAATGCCCAACATCGACAACTTCGATGGCAATAGAGATCCCCTTGACCATCTGGACACCTACAAGTCCCTCATGCAACTCCATAATGTGCCGGAGGAGATCATGTGCCGAGCATTCCCCACCACCTTGAAGGGGTCCGCTCGTCAGTGGTTCTCCAAGCTCAGGCCTTCCTCCGTCTGTTCTTTCGAGGAGCTAAGTAGGTCCTTCGTCTCCCACTTCATTGGGGGACATCGCCATCAAAAGTCAGTGACCCACCTGCTCACCATTAAGCAGGATAGGGATGAAAGCCTTCGTGACTACCTTGCTCGCTTCAATGAGGAGGTGCTCCAGATCGATGAGTCGGACGACAAGGTAGCCATGGCTGCTTTTATCGTCGGCCTCCGAACATCCAGTTTCATGTTCTCAGTCATCAAGAAGTCGCCCTCTGGCATGCCCGAGCTACTGGCCAGGGCGCAAAAATATATGAACGCCGAGGACATCGCCAAAGCACGTAGAGGTGAGTCCTCCCGAGGGGAGAAGAGGAAAGATAGCCGAGAAAACCAAAGGGATACTGAGAACAAGAAGAAGAAATCAGAAAGGGTCCCCGTAAAGGACCGCCTCGGACCACTACCTCCGAGGGATCGACAGCCATTCACTCCACTTAATGCATCAATGGAACACATCCTACTCCAGATACAGGATGACCCAGCCATCCGTTGGCCCGGAAAGATGAAGTTTGACCCCAAGCGCCGAAATCCCAGTAAGTATTATCGTTTCCACCGCGACCATGGGCATGACACAGATGACTGTTTCCAGCTGAAAAGGCAGATCGAGGAACTCATTCAGCGGGGTCATCTCAGGCAGTATGTAGCCGGTCGAGGACCAGCGCCTCCGCAAGAAGAACAAGAGCACCAGCCTCCCCTCGGTGAGATTCATACCATCGCCGGAGGGTTAGGAGGAGGGGGTGACTCTAACTCCGCTAGAAAGGCGCACGCCCGCAGAGCCAGACAAGCGGAGTCTCATGACTCTCGCCCGACGAAGACCCCAGGACAGGGGGAGGAGGAGGTCATTACCTTCTCAGACAGAGACCTTGCAGGAGTCCAAGTCCCCCACGATGATCCTTTGGTGTTGACCCTGATGGTGGCCAACTACCAAGTCAGGAGAATCCTAGTTGACAGTGGAAGCTCAGCCGACATCCTGTTCGTCACGGCCTATGACAGCCTTCACCTTGGCAGGGAGAGGCTACAGCCGGTTAGGACTCCCTTGGTTGGTTTCTCAGGAGAAAGAGTTCAACCATTGGGATCCATCACACTACCCGTCACAGCAGGGACTGCTCCCCGGAGCTCTACAATCATGGTAAACTTTCTCGTGCTTGACTATCCTTCTGCTTACAATGTGATACTTGGATGCCCTGCTCTCAACGCCTTAAGGGCAGTGCCTTCTACATACCATCTTCTCCTCCGTTTCCCAATCTCTAGTGGGATTGGGGAGATAAGAGGAGACCAGGTCTCAGCCAGAGAGTGCTATGTAGCCTCAATGAGGACTAATAGACCACACGAGACTCTACAAGTCGAGGTGTTCAACCCCAGGGATGACAACACCATAGAAAGGGGCGAACCAGCAAAGGAACTCCAACCAGTAACACTAGATGACACCCTTCCAGAGAGGAAGGTCTACTTAGGCTCCTCATTCTCCCAGGAGCTGGCATCTGCCTTAGTAGACTTCCTCAGGAGAAACACAGACGTCTTCGCTCGGTCCCATGAAGACTTAGAGGGCATTGACCCCGAGGTGGCCTCCCACCAACTCAATGTCGACCCCAGATGCAAGCCCGTTCGCCAGAAGTTGAGGAATGCGAGCACAGAGA
>CM042194.1:27440480-27456623 GCA_023539305.1 Ilex asprella
TGTCGCCCGAAGGACCCGGGATACTCCGATGATCGCCCGCACTAGAGAACCGTCCGGGCACGCCCGAGGGACTACTCAGAGTACTCATAACGGTCCCAAAGGGTTCCTCCGCCGCACCAAGTCTACCGCGAAAAGAGGAGCTCGAACAACCAAAATCGGAGGAGGCAGCACCCACGGCCTGGGCGCCATGGCAGCCCCCCTGGGCGCCGCCCATGGCAGCCCCTTGGGCGCCGCCCGGGCCCGGGCTCACTCCCCCGCGGTGTCCTCCTCTCGTCTTGACTCCTCCGCTCGGCATGCCTCTCGTCCTCAAGAATGCTTTGATGATGGAATAAGAAAATGAGGATGAACAAATGAAGACCTTGAAGAAGCCTTAGTAAAGCTCCTTGAGAGTCACTCTTGAAGGAAGTCTCTGCACATGCAAACAAGAGAAGAATGAAGAAAATGAAACAGTGGCCTCTATTTATAGACAAGGGCATAAAAAATAATACACTCTTCGGAACCGAGGAGCTCAGCAGATCCCGAAAGATAATTCCCCGAAGATAAAAAGGGACCGTGAAAGACGAGGGAAGCTCCGACTCAACCAAGCAAATACGAAGCACATGCCCTCGACCCCTGCCTCTCGAAGAAAATCAGAGCTCGGGGCATGGGGGGTAAATGATGAGTCCGAATTCTACTAAGCTAAGGCCCAATCCAAACGGAGTCGAAGAAGCCCATAGAAGAGCCCAAAAGACTCATGTAGTTGGGTCAACCGAGTGGCGATTGTCAAGGAAGACGGAGGAAGGACCAAGACCGCAGGAGGCAGCGAGCGGCGTCGTCCGAAGCCCCTAGGGTGCCGCCCAGGGCACCAAGGGCGCCGCCCAAGGCCCCTAGGGCGCCGCCCAGGTCCCTAGGGAGCCCAGCTCTACGCTCGGCCTCTCCTTCGTCCTCGCCTACGACCTCTCCTCCTTCGCCGTTGGACTCCGATGCAAATCCAAGTCTAATTCAAGTACGAGCTCGACGTCCGACCCCAAGACCGAACGAGCACCAAGCCAAGCTCGACGTCCGACCTCGAGACTGAGACGAACACCAAGTCGCACCAACTCAAGGCCGAGCACCAAAAGAAGGGACGAGGCAGTCCAAGGCACCAAGGGGGCCGCCCAAGGCACCTGGGACGCCGCCCAGGTCTCCTCTAAAGTGGGCGCCGCCCACCCCTTGGCTCCCTTGGCCTCACCTTCTCTCCTCTTCATGCCTTGATGCAACATCAAACACAACACAAGTCCAAGACCACTCCGAAGCAAGTCCGAGCTCAAGACTCAAAGTCCAAGACTAAGCATGAGCACACTCCACACCAGGATGACATCCGAGCAAATAGGAGCACGTGGAGGAAGACTCGGGATACGGAGATCACGTAAAGGAAGACGGAATACGGAGATCTCCTACCGAAATTCTACCTTCCAAAGAGGCTCACTTCTACCATGTTTGTACTTACCAAATTAACGGGAGACTTCTCCCTCACGTCACCGCCTCACCGCCTTGGTGAGCCTATATAATGTAAGCCCTCACTGTATGAAGGGCAGAATGACTCTTGAGACACACACACGAGACTACTTGCACTCAGCAAGCTCTCTAAGATCTCTACACAGACTCTTTGTAAACTCCCCGGAGTACCTCCGTTGATCAATAAAACGCCTAAGGCCACCGTTGCCGTTCGAAGAGTGGATGTAGGTCACCCGGACCGAACCACTATAAATCTCTTGTGTTGACTCCTTATTTACAGTTTTACCATTGATTGCTCATTAATCACCCTTGTGACTGTTGATCTCGCACCATACGATTTTGTGCATCATCAATTACCAATAGGGAATATGCTGAAACAACCAGAATGGATGATAGCACAATTTCAGAAATAAGAAGGAATGTCCTTATAAATTTCAAAAATCCCAAGTGTTGTGGATAACGAATTTTCTTTTACTTTGTAAGCTCTTCCATTTGTGTTTTTCTATTTGCTCTAATTTTACAAACTTTTACCATTTGTGGATTTTTTTTCATTTTACCAACTTCTGTTAGGGTTTTAATTATCTCAAAAGTTTCGAAATTTTTCTTTCATTTCCTCCTTGAACAATGTTTGTTTTACCGAGTTAATACAGGTATCCTATCGTTTCTTATAAGAAAAAAACTTATTTCTTTCATCAAAAAAATAATAATAAAAGGTTTATATGAGAAAAGTAAGTGATCCTTTGGTAAAAATGAGTTGAAATTCGGATGTAATTTATTAAAACATTATTTTAATGGTGTTACGGAAAGGAATCATATAATAAACGTAGCGGAATTTAAAAATAATAATTTGATTCCTCGTATCAAGATCTATTCGTGTTTAATACAAACCGAGAAACCTTAGATCTATAGAGAAGATTAAGTTTTGACTCTTGAAGTGTCTTTAACAATTTTTAAGCATTCAAAAAAAATTTAAATCTTCAAATTTGAATTT
The DNA here is from genome assembly GCA_023539305.1 of Ilex asprella. NCBI lineage: Eukaryota > Viridiplantae > Streptophyta > Magnoliopsida > Aquifoliales > Aquifoliaceae > Ilex > Ilex asprella. The sequence goes on from CM042194.1 coordinate 27,442,948, forward strand.
GATATTTACCCCGAGCCTCGCAAACGTTTGGTCTCTAGAAGGATCTACTTCAACCATTGATAAACTAGTAGAGAGAGAATGAGGGGTGGTTCTTCTTGTGCTAGTAAGAGATTTGTTATATCTTATATCCACCTTCTACATAAAAGTATTTATAGAGCTTTAAAAGCTCTAATCCTATTAACTCTTAATTGGTTGTCTCTCATATATCCTTTAGTTTCCAATCAATTCTATTGTGTGTGACCGTATAGGTTCAAGCATACTCGGTTATAACTCTTTCTAATTTAGCTTGAATTAAAACTTTTTTAATTCTCCCTTTACAAAGAATAATTAATATATTTATTTATATTAATTTCATTCTTCGAACTTCTACTAATCATGAGTGACACCTAGCAGCATATCATGATCAACCTCTGGATATCACGAAGTAGGTAAAGAACTCATTCAGTCTACAATTATCATGCAATTCAATCCATCTATCACACAATGCCCCAATTGAATCACTAAGGTATGAAAATTACTATCAAACCCCTAACTTAATCTTATGTGTTCGATCTTAAGACTATGACTCTTAATGATCAATTAGAAATCTTTTTTTTAATTATCGTTCTACCTTAGCCAAGGGCTTCTTGAGTCATATCCTAGAAGATCACATAAGACATTCTCCCTTTATTTATCAAGAGTGATATTGTACACTCATAAGTCTCTATGTATGTCTAACTATATCTAACAGTACATATCCAAGTTACATGGTTAGTATATGAATATGTTGTATAGTTAAAACATAGAAATTCATGCACAAGACAACCATAATGTCTGAAGTCTAAGAATCAGTTGTATAACTATAATTTCATGATTTAATATTTTCAGATATGTAAAACTTCATATGAAAAATTTTACGTTAGTCAATAGTCATATTCAGTGTACTTGTTATCTAACAAACACCCACACACCTGCTTCAATGTCCCTACATTAGCGACTTGGACAAGTCACCTCATATCAAATATGAGTAAACATAGTGTGTACTAGTTTATCCGGATTACATAGTACTCAAATAGTAATCCTATGATTAGAAACATTGAAAAGTTAAGTACTAAGAAGTGTATGCCTCATCTTCTCAACACCTTAAAAAATTATCTTTTTAACTTATACTCTATAAATTATATCATATATATTAAAATGAAATAAAGTAAAAACATAATAAATAAACTTGCCATTTTATTTTATAAAGTAATGAATGTTGTTAGTACAATCCTAAAACATCATCTGTATAATTAGTCTTAGAGCACACTACTAACAATTTTTAGTTAATCTCAAATGTTCGGATAAATTTTTAATTCTTAAAGGATTTTGGAATTGACTCCAAAAAAAAAAAAGGAAATTCGTTGAATATTGGGAATAAATTTGGATTGTAACTCATTGGCGCTTATGCTTGGATCGTGAAAATGGTCGTGCTTAAAGTATTTATAAAGAAATTGAATCAATTAAATTATGCAATGTCTTCTCAATCTAGCAATTATATAGCTATTTAGAGAGAAAATTATTCCAATTTAAGTCAAATTCTCAAAACTCATATCTGTTAGATCATGTCATGCCTTCCTTGGGCCGTGCCTGTCCTTGGATTTGAATTATGCTCGGACCCTGCCATTGCTAATAGGGTAATTTAAAATTCGGTACAAAAATTTAGACTTATTTGAGCTAAACTATATTAAAGAAATTTATTTGACCCTAAGTGCATTTTTTTGAAAAAAGACTAAAAGGGTATTTATTACTCCATTACTCTCTCACTCTCTCTTCCCTATTTTTTTCTCTATCTCTTTATCTTATATTGATAATTTTTTTAAATATGTAAAGATTTGATTTAATTTTTTCATCTCTCTCCCCTTATTTTTTTTCTATCTCTCTCATTCCTTATGTCCTTATTTCCTTATTCTCTCTCTTTATATCAACGTTACACACATATAATTACACTAATCAGTTACACAAATTAGTTACAATTACCTTATAATACACTAAACAGTTACTCATGCGTTCTAATAAACCAAACAGTTATACTAAACAATTATACGAAATTACAACATCAACCAAATTTGTCATTTTGTTATTTACATAAATAAAAGAGTTACATCATTTAGTATTACGACATGGTTACATAAATTATATACACTAAATTGAGTTTATCATTGTACAATAGATTTTACCATTATATTAAATTTGATATATATGATTAGTATAACGATGTTGTGATACTAAATAGTGCAACTATTTAGTTTATGTAAACAACTGAATGACAAATTGAGTCGGTGTTATAAATTTGTGTAATTATTTGGTGTAATTGTTTGATTTATTAGAATGCATGAGTAACTATTTGATGTATTATAAGACAATTGTAACTAATTTGTGTAACTGATTAATGTAATTGTGTTGTTGTAATGCTGATATAAATAGAGAAAGAAAATAAGGAGAGAGAAAAATGGTTAGAGAAAATAAAGGGAGAAAAATAAAAAAATAAATCAAATCTTTACATATTTGAAAAGATAGTAAATTATCAATGATAGATATAAAGATAAAATAGGGAAGAGACGGGGAAAGTAATGAGAGAACTAGAGAGAGATGGAGAAAAAATAAGGGAGAGAGATAGAAAGTCTAATAAAATTTATACATATTTGATTAGATATATAACTGTCAATCAAGAATGTATAATTTAAAGGAGAGTATTTAGATAAAATAATTTTGATTTCATTCGAATTTTATACCTAAACACAATATGTTTTATTAAGATTGAACTTAATAGAACAAATAACATATACATACAATTTTTCACAAATAAGTCTAAAAATTGTATCTACAACCAAAATACCCCTGCTGATAATAGAGAGGACCCAACATGATAGGAGTTTCTTATCTGACCCATTTAATTTTGTGTTGCACTTGATAAAAAAAAATTTGTGTTATGTCATTTCGTGTTAGAGCACTACTTAATGCAAGATTGAAAAATGAAAATGAAAAAACAGAAGAAAAAAGCTGAAGTAATATCCTACCTTCCCAAAATATCTACCTTTGAATCACAACCCTTAAATCTTAAATCACAAGTACAAACACAAAAAATTTGATTGTTATCAACCCATAGGTATAATTTTCTCCTGAAAATTAGTTTATAAAGGAAAGGTGTTCAAGAGTTTATATACACTCACTCTATCGACACTGACGTAATGATAGTAGTCATTTCTTTTTGGAAAATTTGCTCATCTATCAGTATTCAATGAAATAGAATTATGCCCATATATAATACCAAGTCATTTTAATCCAGTCCATAATTCGTCTCTTTTGTGTTTCAACCACAAAAAGTCATAGTTCATATTGCGTTCTATTCCGTGCTCGACATAATGACTAACTTTGATATTAATTGTTGTCAACCATAACTAAAACTTACCTCTAAAAATCGGTTTACAAGAGGAAGGGTACCTGAAAGTTCATATACACTCACATGGGATCGTATCACTAATCAATCTAAGCCAACAGATCTCAGCCTTCCATTTTTAAGACTTGGTTGTGTGTTTATATTCTTTAAAATTATCTCTTGTTTTATGATACTTACCGCAAGAAAAAAAAAAAAACTTCGTATTGTGTCAAGTTTTGTCGAGTAGGTCATTTAAGAGAGTAATACTATTTGAACTTAAAATAATAATTTAATTTGTTGACATAATGATGTGGTTGCAATAGAACCATTGGATCAACACCAAGTTTCAATACTTGATGACTCTCACAGCCAATTTAAAGGTCATAGTGAATTAGGTCAATAAATTAGGTTTCAATAATATTACTCTTTCTTAAAATGTGTCGTGTTTGTGTCATCAATAAATATTAAAATTGAAAAATTAAAAAGAATTGAAAAAAACAGAAGAAAAAAGATGAAGTATTATCATTCCTTCCCAAAATATCAACCTTCGAATTACCACCCTTAAATCCCCATCACAAGCACAAAATGATCTGACCCACTAAACCAACAAATCTCAACCGTCCATTCAAAATACCTTCTACTTTACCCACTCCGCTCATTCTTATTCTCGTTAAGTTGACGTCTCTCTCTCTCTCTCTCTCTCTCTAATTAGAGAACCAGTCGGCGTCTTCCCCACAAACCCTCATCTCTGTCAAAATCGATACACTCCCACTTCACAGGGAGAGAAACTATGGATTCAGATCAGGGAAAGCTATTCATTGGGGGGATTTCTTGGGAAACCTCAGAGGACAAGCTGAAGGACTATTTTGGGAACTATGGTGAGGTCTTGCAGGCAGTTGTGATGAAAGACAAGCTCTCTGGTAGACCCAGAGGTTTTGGGTTTGTGGTCTTTGCAGATCCTTCAGTACTTGATCGGGTTCTTCAGGACAAGCACAACATAGATGGTCGGACGGTGAGATTTAGACCTCAATTCTAGCTCTAGATGTGGGTTTTGCGCATTTTAGTTGTGTTTTGTTGTTCTGTTGTTTTGATCCATGGTGGGTCTTAACGTTTCTGTTCATATTTTTTTTTTCTATATAGCTTGGATTTGAACTTTATCTGTAGAACCAAGATGTCGTTTTGGTAAATGATTGATTCTGGATTCTTATCGCGTTGATGTGATTTTTGGTGGTTGTTGATGGTTTAGTTTATACACATGTAGATGTGATTTAGACCTCAATTGTAGCAGTAGAGTTATCTTTTCTTGATTATAGTCTCTGGGTTTTTATTATTTTCATGTGACTTATGTTGGTTATCTAGGAGTTTGCTCCATAGGTGTACATATTGGTATCATTTGTTACGTTGTGCTAATGGGTTTTAGTTGTTTCGATGCTTGTTTATGCGTTAGGTCATAAAGATACACATATATCTAACACGTTCATTGTGATTTCTTGTTTGTGTTATATTGTTGTGATTTTTGGTGGTTGTCAATGGGCAATTCATATTATGTGAATTCTTGTTCCGGATTCTGGTTAAATTGCTATGATTTTTGTGGTTGTTAATGTTCAGTTCATACATATCGTATGTACATATAGGTAGGACTTAAACCTTCGTTGTTACTGTGGATATCTTTATTCTTCATTTTGGCTATTGGGTGATTGATTTATTCATGTAATTTTTGGTGTTTGTAATGGGTTGATTCATATTTGTTTACATATATCTTGCAGTAAGACCTCTATTGCGGCCTTATATTTTTTTACTGATTCTAATTCTTGGGCATTGGTTCAATTTATGTGACTTGTGATGGTTGCTTGTGGGTTTATGCTGCTCCCATTTAATTTTGTGGGGGTACTAATTGGTCTCTTCTGTTTTCCATTTGGAAATGTTCTTGGGAAGCATCTGATATAATCCCCGTCGCCACTCCATGCTAACAATTTTTATTTAATGACTAAACTATCTTCTCCAAACATCCGAGTTTTGTATGCCTTCTTCAAATATCCCTACATATTATGAATGATCATCATCAAGTTTGACTAACAACTTGAGCGGCATGGATAAAGACATGAGAGATGAATACGGCACAACTTGGACACGTGGACTTAGTATTTTTGAATAAGTAGGACATAGACATGTCCGAGTTACACTCCCAATAATTGCATATTATATGTCAAATTATATCATATTCACTACATTTAAATATTATTATTGTATTATATAACTTAAACAATTAGAAATTTATGATAAGTGAATTTTATGTCTAGTTATCTATATTTTTAGTCTAATGAATCGCAGTAGTCAATAATCATTGATTTGTTTACGGTCAAAGGGTAGCAAATCTACATAATGATTATTATTGCTTTTGTTTTCTCAAGACATTTTCTTTAGTAAAATGTTTATGCATCTTTATTTCTTGTCCGTAAATTTTATGGAAAGTTTGAGCATGAGTATTCTAAACATATTTATTCATTCATTGTATAAGTCTATAAGATAGTTATTTGTGAAAATTTTTAAGCTTTGTTAATTAAATTTTGAAACATGTTTGTTTTTAGGTTATAGAATGGCTTAAAGAAGTGTAGAACACATATGCACTTTTAGACGTGTGTCCTAGATTGTCATTTTATTTTGAACATGGCTAAAAGAGTATTAGACGTGTGTCCTAGATTGTTTGAGAAATATTGCTGTCTGACATGGATACTTCATGTACATAAGAGTGCTTGTGCTTCTTTGCCACGAGCCAACACCACAAGTTTTTTCTTGTACTGAGTTTTTATGTCATTCAAAAACTAGAAATAATATATTACATTTTTTTCCCTAAAATTTTGGATCTTTTGATGGGGTTTTGAAAGTTCAGTATCATCTTCCACAACCCTATGGCAAGATAAGTTTGAAGATTTGGACATTAATCAACAAAAGTTGGTAGAACTGCTGGGTACAATGCCCACATACAGTTCACCAAATCATTGGTCTGCCTTCCCCCTCTATCACTGTAGATAACTCCATCAATGTTGCTAATTTCTGCCCATGCTTCATTCATACTTCTACTTTCAGTCATCTCCATTTTCTTTCCTTATGCCCTGTAATGTGGCCATGAATATGTAATTATTGACTATCTTAACATTATATATTTTGTCTTTACGGCTATATGGGTAAGCATATTTTTATTTAGGGCTTATAGCCTAATGTTTTGCTAATGGTTTTTATGGTTTGGATACTCTTTTGTTTTGTGCCTACCGAAATATATATCACCACGGCTAAACTCCATAAGCACAACATAAGAAGACCTCATCCTATATGACACACAACCCATTAACAACCAAAAAAAATCCCAGAAATACAGCAGAAGCCCACAAATAAAAATGCAGGAGAAAAAGTTTGTTTCTACAATTGAGGTCTACTCACACCATTTTTTCATCTTCAACGTGCTTGTCTTGAGACTGCATAAAAGTATTCAGATTGTTGCATTTCCGTTAAATAGAACTGTACAGCTAGAACCTGATATCGTTAATACACATTATAATCAATAGTTAAAAAATGAAGGGATTCATTTATTTAAATTGTTTGTTTTTGGGATTTAGTTGCTTTGTTGCTTGTGTTCACTATAAATAGTGTACTCGCATGCACATAACTATTATAGAGGCATTAACATGTTTTGTGCTTGTGGGTTACAGCTGTTTTAAGCTTGTGGCTATTTACGAGTGACTCAACTGCTCCATCTTTAATGATGGTTCTTAGAGTTCAAATTATACATTCGTTCTAGTGTTTCAATTTTCAAATGATATGATCATCCGGGGTCACATTTTCTCATTTTTCAGGCCTCAGGAGGCATGAAATTGTGTCTTTGGCGTCATTAATGGGGGATATTGAATGGTTTGATCTTCTGGGTTCAGAAAATGCTTTAATATTTTACTGGACGTCTAACTGCATTTTGGTTATGTTCACACAGGCATTTCCTTGTTTGCTGCGTATTTGTTTCTTTAATGGTTTATTTAATTCACATCATCACGTTTCCTTATGTGAAGGTTTTTAGTTTCAAAGTGTTTGCCGTTTGGATGGAGTTCAGTTAGCTTGTTCCTATGATAATTGTGTCTTTTTATTTTTAAGATTATGGATGGGAATGATTTGGAAGATTCAAAACGAAGAATAGTGGTATTTGATAGCAATACCATAATTTTATGAGTTTGTGGTGATTGGGAAGTACTCTTCCCGGTATTGATGTTTAAGTTTATACTTCGAATATTAATAATGTTTTCTTGTGTTTTTAGGTTTGTGGTCCTTCCATTTATATTGTTGCTGTATGTTGTTCGGTTCTTATGGATGGGTCATAAAGATACTCATTAATTATGTTTTCTGAATATTTTTGGGTTTTTTTTTGTTATTTTCCTTGTATGTTTTTATCTAATTTTTGTCTGGTTATATTTTATCTGTAAGAATACTGCCTCTTTTTCTTTTGTATTTTGTTTCTTGATTTTTGGCAGTGATGCTCATTCCTTCTATTTAGTAGATCTGTAATTCTGGATTATTGACTAAAAATTGTTGATCATATTCAGTTCTAATTCACTATGAATATGTGGTTGGGTCTCTGGATTTTTGTTATCTGATTCTGCTTTTGTTTAGCATTAGTTGTTCCATAAAATTGTTCGTTTGTAATGTTTCTTCATATTTGGAATCTCTCCTTTCTTTTGGATATAGTTGATGAGTATTTGTGTTATAGTTCCAGGGCTCTGTCACAAGAGATTTTGACTTGACTCTTTTTTTGGGGTTTTTTTTTTTTTTTGGGGGGGGGGAGTGGTGTTTATGCATCATGATATTTGTATTGGTGGGAAGTTTTAACTTAAATGTAGAAGAATTGATCTCAGAAAATTCGAGATTTGTCTTGTTTGTTGTTTTACCTTTTTCTGCTGGAGGCTTAATTATTTGTTTATATTGTGCTTGTTTGACTTCTCGTATGTAATAAATTATGCTGAAGTGTTTGACGGTGCTATTGGAACCCTGACCATGTAAAAGGTGGTATGGGCTTCTCCACAAAACTACAAAAAGACCAAAAAGAAAAGGGAGAACATTGGAAGCTTTAGAAGAACTGAGGGGACCACTGCAGTGTTTAAAGGAAACAGAAACAACAGACAATGTTTAGAAAGGTGAAGAGAAATTCCTGTCCGATGATAATGGCATGATTATTCATGTAATGCAACGAAGCAAACTCATTTCTTCACCGTGTGTAAATTTTCTTCTCAACTTCTTCACCATGTGTAAATTTTCTTCTCAACTTTGCATGAGGTGGAACACATTCAACAATTCTTCTATGTTAATATAATAGGTGGTGGGTGTGTCAGGAGATCATACTGGTCTATGTGCAGCAATTGTGGTGATAGTTTTTTTTGGCCGAGTCCATTGAAGTTATTGATGCCATTATTTTTGGTTAATTCTAGGATTTTGAAATTTTTGTTGTTTATTTATGTGATAATTTGCAAACATTCTTCTATTCAAGTTTGTGAACATTATAGTGGATGGATTTGTGCTGCAAATGCATGGTAGAAGACGAAATGAAAATAAATAAAATCATAGTATACCTCCCGTTTCTTCCTCTTCTCCTTTTTGGGTTGTGGGATAGACAAGTTAATATTCATTTGGCGTGCATATCATAAACCATAGTTGCCTCTAGGTCTAGAAATGGTTTTAAGGCAGCTTTCTACTAAGTAATGGTGACAAATGGATATATCTGAATTGACCACAGCACTGCTGTGAAAATGAACGAAAATGTTGGTCAATCGAGGCCTGATTTGGTCTCCTCGTGTATTGTGTTGAGGGAGTATTAATTTCTAGATGTATCAAAAAATGCATTCAGGCTTGTAAATGTACTATAGATTCAAATGTATGTTGAACATTTGTTCCTTGTGTTTGCTGACATCGCATGTGTATGTACAAGGTTGTGTAACATATTGTCATGTATTACGTCTCTTCATGTGATATTGTCATAACATTACGTCTTTGTTATGTTGATATGTCAGACACCTTTTGGTGCTTTTCAGTGGTGGCACTCATATCAGCCTCCCAGATGCATAGGTTGATACCATCTAGTGATTTTCTATGGTTGTGAATTTACAGAGATCATTGTCTCTGAACTTCCCTTTCCATTTTGTCAATGTGATGTTTCTTGATATTAAATTTCAGATTTATTCCTGAACTATCTGCAAGATTTCAAGTTCTTCATTTATTTATTTTTTTGAAGTGGCAGATGTGCTTGAGTAGACTTTTGCTGCTTGCTCCTGGGTAGTTGTTTTTGTGGTATAACCCCCAACTTTTGTTTTCCAGGTTGAGGCTAAGAGGGCCTTATCGAGGGAGGAACAGCAGACCTCCAAATCTACCAACTTTAGTACTGGTAGAAACTATGGAGGCGGTGGAAATTTGAGAACTAAGAAAATATTTGTTGGGGGATTGCCTGCCACTTTGTCTGAGGATGGATTTCGTCAGTATTTTGAAGCTTACGGTAATGTAGTTGATGTAGTAGTCATGTATGACCAGCAGACCAACCGGCCTCGTGGTTTTGGATTTATTTCCTTTGATGCTGAAGATGCTGTTGATAGGGTTTTGCACAAAACATTTCATGATTTAAATGGTAAGCAAGTGGAAGTGAAGCGGGCTCTTCCTAAAGATGCCCACACTGGTGGGGGTGGCCGTTCGATGGGGGGTGGTGGTGGTGGTGGTTCTGGCGGTGGAAGTTATCAGGGTTATGTTGCTTCTGGTGGCAATTCTAGTTCTTATGATGGTCGAGTGGATTCCAATAAGTACATGCCGTCTCAGAGTACTGCAGGCGGGTTTCCGCCTTATGGTTCTTCTGGATACAGCACTCCTGGTTATGGGTATGGTCCTGCCAGCAACGGGATTGGTTATGGTGGCTATGGCAGTTATGCTGGTGCCAATCCTGGGTATGGTGGCCCTGCTGGGGCAGCCTATGGGAACCCCAATGTCCCTAATGCTGCTTATGGAAGTGGTCCACCAGGTGCACGAAATTCTTGGAGCAATCAGGCTCCCTCTGGATATGGTAGTGCGGGCTATGGGAATGCTCCTTGGGGTGCTCCTAATGCCAGTGGCGGTGGCCCTGGTAGTGGTGCTCCTGTGTCCGCACCCACAGGTCAGTCCCCAAGTGGAGCTGCAAGGTATGGAAACCAAGGGTACGGTTATGGCGGGTATGGAGGAAATGATGCATCTTACGGAAATCCAGCTTCTTATGGTGCTGTCGGAGGGCGAGCAGGGAGTGGCCCGAGCAATAGTGCTTCTGCTGGAGGTGGCGCGGGGGTAGAGCTACAAGCTAGTGCTGGGGGATACATGGGAGGTAGCTATGGTGATGCCTCTGGAAATTCAGGGTATGGAAATTCAGGATGGAGATCTGACCCCTCACAAGCTTCTGGGAATTATGGAGCTCAGGCAAATGGACCTCATGGTGGACAAGTCGGATATGGGGGTGCTCCAATTCGACAGGCTCAACCGCAGTGACTTGGATGACGTGTGCATCTGGGATTTCAGCTTTGTTCTGAGAACATGCAGTTGATGCTTCCTCTGTGGAATAGGCCTCTTGCAGGAATTCATCCATACTAATGGGCCTGGTTGAGTTGCTTGAATCCAAGTAGTTTGAAGTATCTATTGCTTGAATCCAATAGTTTGTCGTATCTATTTTGGTAGTCCATAATAAGTCGCATTTTGGGAGTAGATTTGCCTCTCCTTTACTGTTTGCTATGAGTGTAGTTCTATATTCGGCTTTCTTATGGTGGTGTCTACAAGTTGGTCTAGAGTGTTTTCTTGTCGTAATGTTTTAGATATAATAGCTAATCGTACTTAGTTATGTGGGTTAATTAATGTTTTGAGTGTTTTGGTAATGATTTGGGAATTAGCATCAATGTCTCGCTGCTTTGTTAGTGAGCTTCCTGTTATTATCTGTATTTGATGATAAATAGTTGCTTGTTACTCACTTTTTTCTTTATTAGACATTAAGTAGGAATAAGAGACTTAGTGAGCCTTTTTCTTAATTGGGGTAGAAGTGTTGACCACTTGGGTTGATCAGTTCGTAATACATAGCGGTAATCGTAGTGGTAGCTGAACTCTGCAATGGCATAATCATTTCCTCCTGTATTTGGCCTTGTGTTGTACAGGAGAGATGCTCGAGTTCTAAGGTGAAGTGTCCACACACGGCTAAATACAAGCTTCGTGCTGAGGGTTTGTGTGGAATGGAACTTAAAGTGCGAGTGGGCTGAATTTCCATCATGCATTAGCCTGGGACTGGTCATGCTGCTGACAGGCCATGCTGATGCTGTCAAACTGAAATTTTGTTGTCTTCACAAGTTATGGTGGGATGGAGTTTCCAAGCCAAACAACATGTGGTACGTTGAGTAGAGCAGTTAGATTTCACTTCATAATTTCACTACGACCTAGCTATTCAGGCTGCTTATTAATTTTTTTGGTAGAGTTAAACGTTGGAAAGTACTTAATGGTACAAGAACACTGCTCAAAGTACTTGAAGAATTCCCGTTTTCACCTTTAAAATGTTTTCAGTGGATTTGAGCCTGTTAGGGGAGATGTCCTCCTGTTTACAGTGTATGAAGCTTGTCATGAATACTGAATAGGGCAAATTCTGCATTGTCTTCAGTCCCATTTAATTGTCCGTTGTCTGATGATAATGACGATAATAGGATATCATTTTTGCCATGTTTACTCGTCAAACAGCATTAGAACTTTGTCTGTGTTTCACGAATATATATATATATATATATATATTTTACTTCCCCCTGGCATGTTCATGGTGAGACTCGAACTTGCACACGTGCAGGGGGAGGATTCCTTTCAATTTTTGCTTTCCTTCGATTGTTTTTAGTTCATAATCTCACTTGATCTCTTCAGCAACCGGTTGGAGCATACGATTTTTATTGACAGGCTCAGTTGTGTGCTGCAACAGGATAATTTTATATGTTGTCTTCTCCCTAGTTGCATGCTGCTTGATTTCATTGCTCTCAACTGCAAAGTCATTCGATTCTCCAAGATTAGGGGTGAATCTGCTACATTTGGTGTTTGGATGATCCTTAAATCTTACTATTGCCTAAAGATTTTTGTGTAGAATGATTAAGTAGCTTTCTTTAGAGTTCTGAGAATGTATTGACAACAAAAGGTCATTTGTTTTTCAAGAGTGACCTAATGGTGCTCAAAGGCAGTGATTGAGCTATAAGCATTGCTCTCTCTCTCTCCATCCTCTTCTTTTCTCCAATTGGTTCAAATAGTGTTGGGAGGAGGAACACGGAAAGGAGGGTAAGTCTGTGAGACCCATGTTTATGGGTTAAGAAACTAGTCGTAGGAGTTGAAGGAAGAAGATTTTGTTGTGTTTTGCCTTCAAACTCCGCCCATTTCTTTTTATAGTTTAAAACTGCAGTTGTGAAGAATGGGTATTTCATTAAAGTCGAAATATTTGTATCGGATATGATAATTGTCAAGAATACAGATTAGATATGCAACACATGCATTTAATAAAAAATAAACATGTAGATAAAATGTAGATGCATGCATATTTAAAATGAATGTTTTTGGATATGGAAGTGTGTAAAAGTGAAAATTGCTTATTTTTTATGGTGTTATAAAAAAATTTATAATTGTAAAGTTGTCAGATAATAGGAAAAAAATGCAAATATATGGATTCTAGTTGTATTCATATTTCTCTCTCTCTCTCTCCTATGTTTTTCGTATTCTATATCCGTGCTTCCCGGTGACCTGAGTATGGTAATCTGATTGGTGAAATTTCGTGTAATAAAAACTGGAAATCCACTCGGGGAAGGGTTTTTTTTTGGTTATAGGGTGTGCAAGTTTACGTTAATTATCACCTCAAGCTTTGAGTTGACCATCGTAATTCGAGCTAATTTAAGAGCATGTTCTCTGAGAACAAGAGTGACTGACCCTATAACAAAAAAATATTGAATCTAAGCCTTTTTGTTTGCAAGAGGACAAGTTTGATCTTGATATGATAAAAAAATAAAAGAACGGAAAATTAGAGAAGATAAAATATCATGTTTGGTAAAAAAGGAAAATAAGAAGAATAGAAAAATGGATTAATGAGCTTTCCTTCTAATTTATCAAAATCAATTCTTCTAAAATTGGAAGGAAAGTAGATGAAAAGTTAATTATTTATGTTGAAATATATCTTATTTGTCTTTATATTCTTTGATATATACATATATTATGTATATATTAATTTCATATATAAATA
>CM042194.1:27457023-27474639 GCA_023539305.1 Ilex asprella
TATTATGTATATATTAATTTCATATATAAATATAACAATAAAATATGTATTTATATATTTTTTAAAAAATTAAAAATTAAAAAAAATATAATTTTTCCATCTTACCACGCACAAAAAAAAATTAATTATTTTTATTTTCATCCATCCTATCAAATACAAAAGAAGGAAAGTATATTATTCTTATTTTTTAAATGTATTTTTTTTACCTTTCATTTTTCCTCTTTTCTATCATTCCTCCCAAATGGATCATAAGGGTTGTATTCGGAAGAGGTTGGGAAGAATTGTTGAGTTCACTTGCCAATGGATGTAATGCTGGGTTTGTATTGTGCAGAGCAAACATTGAGTGTAACGGTGACACCACGTCATTAATGTTACGTGAAATTACCGATCAATTAAAAGACAACAAATAAAATTGAGAAACTTCACTATTTGAAAGTGATAGTTATTAGATAAGTTGGTCAATAATAGTTATTAAAATAACAGAGATTACTATTCTCACTTGATATTTTATCACCGATTAAGTAACGTTTAAAAGACCACGACTATCGTCTCCCGTGGCTTGTGGGGGAAGAACGATTCTTCTTCTAGTGGAGCCCATCTCCCTTAGCATTGTATATTAAAGTTCTATTTTTATTTTAAACTTTGGCATCCTTATCATTAACATTAAAATATGTAGAATTATGCCAAATTAATAGATTTTATCCGTTAATCTTATGCCAAATGAATCTCAAAATTGTATAAAAAATACTACACAAACAAGTGGAACAAAACCTTTTGAGGGCTTGCCAAGTGTCCATAAAACACATTAGGTCATGTAAAATCTAATGAGGTCCAAACATTAGTGACAAGAGCACAAATATAAGTGATTTATTATTCTTACACAACATGTGCATTGTAGATGTATAGTTTCAAAAATAATATTTTTATGATAAACTGCACTTTACACCTTGAATTACACCCTAAAAAAATTATACTACATCTTTAATTAAACAAGAAGGTAGTAATTAGACTTGTAAATGAAGTGAATTTTAATCTGAATTCGATCCAAATATGAGTTTTTATTAACTGGATATGAATTAATAATTTAATCCATTTATCTGAATTTTAAATTTCTTTAAACAAAATTGAATTTGGGTAAATATAAATTTGATTTGATAAAAATACGATATGATATATACATATATATATATATACATATTGAATCGAGAGAAATTATTGTATATACATACATATTTAGTTAGATTATGAATGAGATTGATATAAAATTAAGAGTAATACTATTTGGACCTAAAAATCTGACATAATTTATTGACCTAATGATGTAGTTTCATTGGAACTAGGGGTGGCAAATGGGTGGGTTGGGTTGGTTATGGGTTGGGTTAAATTGTATTGGGCTAAAATCAATCTAATCCATTTTTCACTCAACTAGTAATTGGACTATAATGGGTTGGGTTAAACCAATTAACCCATAAAATAATTAAAATTCTTAATAGACACATTAGTATACCAACACACACACAGACACAGACACATTAGTAATGCTCTAAAATACAAATATACACACACACTAATATACCAAAACACATATAAATTAATACATTAAAAATATACACACTAATATACTAAAATACACACTAATACACCAAAAATATACACACATATACTAACATAAAAATTAAAACACATTTAATAAAAAAAATACACACATAATGGGTGGTTTGTGGGTTGACCCGTGGGTCATAAGTGGTCCATGTGGTATGAGTCATGGTTCGACCCATGAGTCGTGGGTTATGGATCGACCCATGGGTCGTGGTTCGGCCCGTGGGTCATTCATGGTGTACTAGTGTGTGTGTTTTTAGTGTACTAGTGTATGTATGTTTAGGTGCATTATTGTATATGTGTGTATTTTTTAGTGCAATAGTGTGTGTATTTTTTGGTATATTAGTACATTTATTTATTTTTATTACTTGTGTTATTTAATAATAAGATAAATACTCAACCCAATGGGTACTCATTTGTAAATCATACTAACCCACTTAATTAAAATGAATCATATTACCCAACCCATTTATTTATGGACGGGTTGGGCGGATTAATGGGTAATGGGTTAAGATTGCCACCTCTAATTGGAACCATTGAATTAACACCAAGTTCCAATGTTTGATGGAGCTCACAATCAATCCAATGGTTACAGTGAATTAGATCAACAAATTATGTCAGATTTTTAGGTCTCAAGCATTGCTCTAAAATTAAATAGAAATTATTAAATAGAATGTTTGTTGATTTGGTTAGGTTGAAAGTTAACTTAAATTTGATAAAATTATTAATTTTTTATGAAAATTAGTTGAGATTTAAATTTTCAAATTGAATTGAAAAATTGGATAAGATATCCAATTATTAACGAATGTAGATATGAATTAAGTTTTTAAAATTTATCGGGTAAATGGATCGGATTTGAAACTCAAATTTTTTTATTAGATTTGAATTTGGAGAGATCAAGATTCGATTTAAATCTAATCTGTTTGAGAATCAAATTTTCGTTAAAAATATTTAAAATTAAATATTATACAAACAAGTATATAAAATAGAATTTTTCTAGAAAATATAATATTATTTTTTAGAATAATTAATTAATATTATAAAAAAAGTATTTTTGTAGAAAAAATATAGTCAAGAAATGTTTTCAGAAAAATTCGGGGAGGACTCATGCCAAGTTTTACTCCGACCACGTTTGCCTTCCTCGTTGTCTTCGCACAGCAACGCTGGCCATTGCCAACAATAACCTTCTCTCTCTTCTTTCCCCCCCTCCCTCCTCTCCTGTCTCCTCTCTCATTACAACATTCTCTGTGTGTCTCTGATTCTCTCTTTCTCCTCCTTTAAGAAACTATAATGTTTAACCTCTCTCCCCTGTCTCTCCCGCCGGATATCTGACGACGTAGTTCATCGCCGGAAATCTGACCCACCACCGCCCTTACCCCCACACATTACCCACGAACCATTATGGTCTATCTAACCCACCTCGAGCCCCCAGCTGCATGCTACCCGACTAGACCCGACGACCATGACGCTGATGACCTCATATCTCCATTCGGGAAGCTCGATGACCTAGACGGCGACGACTTTCTGCAAACCGCCTACGAGATTTTCTTCACGGCGTGCAGGTCATCACCCGGGTTCGGTGGTAGGAATGCGCTCACATACTACAACCCGTCGGAGGGAAGCGACGGGTCCGGATCTGGACCTGGGTCACCGGTGAGAAATGGCGTGGGGATGGCGGTGACGAGTCGGGTGAAGAGGGCGTTGGGGTTGAAGATGCTCCGGCGGTCGCTGTCCCGGCGGACCAGCTCGTGTGGGTCGACGCCGTCGTCGCCTACCGGCGGTGGTGGTGGTGGTGGGACTGGGTCAAGCCCCGGGATAGCGTTCACGGTGCCGCAGCAGGGGAGGCCGCGGCGGCCGATGACTTCGGCGGAGATAATGAGGCAGCAGATGAGGGTGACGGAGCAGAGCGATACTAGGCTGAGGAAAACGCTCATGAGGACACTTGTTGGCCAAGTACGTAATGTATGTTGTAGGTGTAGGCTATATGGACATGGGCAATGTTATCGAGGCATAATTTTTTATCAATCTAATAATCACGATGCATTAAGTTCAGAAATTATTTTTCAATAGCATTAGTGCATGCATAAATGTATTCATGTAAATTTCTATGCATATAATTAATATGAACAATTATGCATAAATAGAATTTCTATAGGGGATTTTCATGCAGATTTTACGTGCATTTAAAAACTGGGAATTGATAATTTTTTTTCTTGATACATGCTCTTAATTCCGAATTTCGTCAATTTTGGCTGAGTAACGTTTAATTTATTGAAACTTATTGCATGTTGAGAAGACCCAAAAAAATAATAATAATAATAATGGCGAGTCTCTGTGAATTTTACCATGGATGGTTAAACTTGATTCACATTGACAATGTTGAATTTGAGAGAACCCAAATTCATTATTTTGTTTAGCTATTCTTATTATTGAGGAAGTCTTGGAAAAATTGGTAGAATATCGACCGAACTATCAACTTTCTTTGAAGAGAGTGGAGTTTCGCATCATTTTGGATATGATAAATTCTCCATACGTACAGGATTTTTGTGCAAGAAAATCCATTTGCTTTCAGGTCGATGCTAGGGTGCGTGTGTGTTTGAAAATATATGTGCAGTATATGGATATGCAATTGGTGGATGGTATTTAGTCCATGTATTAGATGTTCATAAGATTAAGGATTGTGTTTAGCTAATTGACTGTACTATAATTTGCCTAAGTTGGTTTTGTTTTTGCTTGTTTTTTTAATCATGTTTTATGTATCTGTTTTAGTTTTTGATGTTGTTTTCTATGTTCCCCCGTAACTTTAAATGGTTGATCTGCCTCGTTCTGTTATACAGTGAATTGGTATTTTCACGCTTGCTGCTTCTACTTGAAGCCATGAAATTTTAGCCTAATGGATTAACCATTTTTAATTTCGCATTATAAACAGATGGGCAGGCGTGCTGAGACAATAATCCTCCCACTAGAGCTCCTCCGCCACCTAAAGCCATCGGAATTCAATGATGCCCATGAGTACCATTTATGGCAAAAGCGTCAGCTCAAGATCCTTGAGACAGGACTGCTGCTCTATCCTTCAATCCCACTCGACAAATCCAACCCATTCATTGTACGTCTGAGAGAGATCATCCATGGCAGTGAGACGAAGGCGATAGACACTGGAAAGAACTCCGAGACCATGAGAACACTTTGCAATTGTGTGATTTCCTTATCTTGGAGAAGCCCTGATGGATCTCCTACTGATGTGTGCCACTGGGCTGACGGGTTCCCCCTCAACGTCCACATCTACAATGCACTTCTCCACTCGATCTTTGACTTGAAGGATGAAACATCAGTCCTAGATGAGGTTGATGAACTTCTTGAGCTCATGAAGAAGACATGGTCTACATTGGGAATCAACAGATCAATACACAACTTGTGTTTCACATGGATGCTATTTGAGCAATATATCGTGACAGGACAAGTGGAATCGGACCTGCTTGGTGCATCACTTGCTATGTTGGCTGAAGTAGCAAATGATGCCAAGAAAGTGGATCGAGAGCCTATATATGTCAAGATGTTGGGATCGGTATTGACTTCAATGAAACACTGGTCAGAGAAGAGATTGCTTGATTATCATGGAAGTTTTCATATGGGATCAGTAGGCATGATGGAAAACGTTCTTCCATTGGTATTTTCAGCTACAAAGATATTGGAAGAAGATGTTCCTGGATATACGACAACAGCTCAAGAAAGAGGGGAGGTACCTTCTAATTCAACAGGGAATAGGGTGGATTACTACATCCGATCATCGTTGAAGAATGCATTTGCAAAGGTTTGTATATTAACCTCTTCGCCTGCCTAAGTTTCCTTTCGGTTCTAGAATCTAATCCATGTGTTTCTATCTGTATTTTTAATTATTATGTTCAGAAGATGCTGGAAAATGGAAATGTCAGTGGCACAACTCTGGATGTGCAAGAAGTGAGTGAGGTTCTTGTTAAATTAGCTAAAGAAACTGAAGATTTAGCTATGAAGGAGAAAATAACTTTTAGTCCAGTACTCAAGAAATGGCACCCAATTACAGCCGGGATTGCAGCTGTGACACTTCATTCTTGCTATGGATCCTTATTGAAACAATACTTAGCTGGGGCACCCTTGCTCACAAATGAGATAATCAAAGTGTTGCAGAGGGCGGGGAATCTAGAAAAGGTTTTGGTTCAGATGGTGGTTGAAGATTCTGTTGATTGTGAAGACGGAGGCAAAACAATCGTGAGGGAGATGATTCCGTATGAAGTTGATTCAATCATATTAAGCCTTCTGAAACAATGGATTCAAGAGAGGTTGAAGCAAGGGAAGGAAGTTCTTCAAAGAACAAAAGAAACTGAAGTGAGTTTGACTAATATCTTGGAAAAAATGTCTATAAAAATTTTAACTCAGAAAATTACTGTAGTTTAATTTGTATACAAATGCTGTAGACATGGAACCCGAAGTCCAAAACTGAGCCGTATGCACAATCAGCTGTAGAGCTTATGAAACATGCCAAAGAAGCTGTGGATGATTTCTTTGAAATTCCGATAAGCATTTCCGAGAATTTAGTTCATGATCTTGCTGATGGCTTGGAGCTTCTCTTCCGAGACTACACTACCTTCGTGGCATCATGCGGTAAAATTAACTGTCATTTTGTTCACTTTGCTTTCATTTTGATTCATCACTAAAGAAAGATGATCATGACCCAATCCACTTGCTAGATTAGATATTTTTCTATTGATGATGCTATGACCTCATGTTTTCCTCTGTTTAGCTCTAATTTTCACTATCACTGTAGTTGTTTAATGCACATTAGGTTTTGAATTAAACTTTGCCTTTTTTACACCAACAATTTGCATAAACACATCTTCTACAAATTTTGCTCTATAAACTCATTACTGCTTTTAATTGTTTGTTTCGCACTTTTTTCCGTTGTCTGCAGGATCAAAACAGAGTTATATCCCCACCCTCCCTCCTCTAACACGATGCAGCAGAGATTCAAAGTTCCTGAAATTGTGGAAAAAAGCTAGCCCTTGCAGTGTTGTTGTAGAAAATCCAAACCAGAATGAATCAAATGAAGGCAATCATCCACGCCCTTCTACAAGCCGAGGAACACAACGCCTCTACATTCGCCTTAACACCTTGCATTATTTTCTTTCACAGCTTCACTCACTTGACAAAACGATATCCCTCTCCCCCCGAGTCGTTCCCTCACCACACTACCGCTTCAGTAACAATCGAAGACAACACGGTAGTCCCTACTTTGATCACACCCGTTCAGCCATTCAAGTAGCCTCCCAACATGTGTCAGAAGTTGCTGCCTACCGTTTGATCTTCCTTGACTCAAACTCTGTATTCTATGGAAGTCTATATGTTGGTGACGTTGAAAATGCGCGCATTCGTCCAGCTTTAAGAATTTTAAAGCAGAACCTTACTCTTTTGAGTGCAATGGTCACAGACCGGGCCCAACCACTAGCATTGAAAGAGCTTATGAAGGCCTCTTTTGAGGCTTACCTAATGGTCTTGCTAGCTGGGGGAAGCTCCCGAATCTTTTCTAGGTCAGACCACGAAATGATTGAGGAGGACTTTGACAGTTTGAAACGCGTGTTTTGCACATGTGGAGAGGGTTTGATCGTGGAGGATATGGTGGAGAGGGAGGCTGAGACAGTGGAAGGGGTGGTGGCATTGATGGGTCAATCAACTGAGCAATTAGTCGAAGATTTCAGCATTGTGGCTTGTGAGGCAAGCGGGATAGGCATGGTGGGCACAGGGCAGAAACTGCCTATGCCTCCAACAACAGGAAGATGGAATAGAGCAGATCCCAATACGATATTAAGGGTATTGTGCCACCGAAATGATCGAGCAGCAAATCACTTCCTGAAGAGGACATTCCAACTAGCAAAGAAGAGGTAATGAAAGTATTTTAACATGTATAGTGAAAGATTACACATTTCTGGAATACTGGTACTTGCATTGTATTAGAATTATGAAGAAAAAAATGAAGATGCATTGTAACAGAATTCTTTGTACTTTGAGTGTATTGTCAAGATAATACTGGGGGATGAGAGAGCCTTACACTAATTGTGTTCTTCAATTGTCATAGCACTGAGCAATATTAGTACTTTCTATTGGGATATGCAAACCAAAACTTTGCTTCTTTTGTATAACCTCTAAATCCTCCATTAAGTGTTCAAATAAGCCTCAAAAATCTGAAATCAAGCCTATAACAGTGTTTCAGTTTTAGGTTGATCAAAACCTTGATGAACAGCGGCTCGGCCCTCGGTTATGTCCTTTATACTTGACTCCATGTATAAAAAGACCTTCAAGTTTTTTGTTCACTCTCAGCTTAGTCCCAGTTTAAGTGTTGATAGACAGATCATGAAACATTGTTAGTTCCAGGTTGAATAGTAGAGCAATATCATGTCTACATCTTACATGAAAACATCACATTAAGGTCTTCTAGGATTTTTTATTCTACAAAGTTTATATTTCTCTGCACACTTTGATTATTTTTTGGTCTAAATATGCAATTTAGGAGAACCATTGCAGGGATTTTTTTTTTCCTCTTTATAGTGAAGTACAAATACAATACAAATATCATTCTGCACCCAAGGGAAGCGGGGCGGGTTCACCGATAGGCAGCAGAGAAATTCGACCCAAGGTGGCCCATTTAACACTTACACTGTGAGGGTGTATACCATACATTAACTGTGGCATAGTTGATTGGATTGAACACATCCCAGTAATTGCCGTCTCAGAAAACATAACTTCTATTTACACCTTGAGTTTTTTCTCAAAGTTGAAGCCCAGGATACACAATTTGTAATCTCTTACTCTTCCCAACTTGCTTGATATTTAGCTCTTGTTAACTGCTAGATGTACTTGTTTGGTTTACTTAACCTTGGACCCCTCCAATTCTCCTTTCAGAACTTCCATCGAGTCAGAAACTTCAGCTTTGTACTGATAAAACTTGGTCACAACCAAGTAGAAAATGAAATTTAAAGAGCTTAGTATGGCGAGGAATATGAAATAGTGATCAAGACGAGAAGCGTTGATGTTGTTTAGGATCCAGCCTTCGTGACCACGCTCCTTGGTAATGTGGGAAACTGTGGTGAGAATGAAACTGCTAAGGAAGTTCCCAATTCCCACAGTAGTCATAGAGTAAGAAGTTCCGAGACTCTTCATGCTTTCGGATGCTTGATCATAGAAAAATTCGATCTTGGCTACCTTGGAACAGGCGTAGGCCACACACATGAGCACAGATTGAGGAAGTAAAATGAAGATTGATAGAGGTACTTGTCCTCCACTTTCAACCAACTCATGTTTTGTGGCCACAGATCATGATAATGAGGTGAAGTGCCAAACCACATCCTAATCTTTAAAAGAGAGTGATCCCTCTCGGGTTTTTTGTCCACTTTCTTATGATTCTGACAAACACACGGTCATGCAACACGATACAAACAAGCTTGGTCACGCCATCACTGTCACAAAGGCGCCTAAGCTGGCCGGGGAGCTTGAAATGAGGACCCATGCTTCTATCAAGAGTAGTGCCTTGCTTGATGAAAAGAGTATTGCTTTGAGCAACCATTACACTTGGGAGGAATGGGGTGATGAGGATTGTGTTGTAACTACTCCCGCACTATCTTTTTAAACTATTTCAAATTTAATTTTTCACTCTTTTTTTTTTTTTCACTTTTTTACATTTAACAAATATTATTATAATTCAGTAATGAGTAAATTTTCAGTAATAAAAAGGTTAAAAAAGGGTAAAACGGGGTGATTGCGAGAGAGACAAATTCTGTGCATCGCATAAAGACGCCCATTAGTAACTTCTATATATTTCATTCCTTTTCTGTTAACAAAGTATACAAGTGTAAACAGTACAATTCTTTTTGAATGAAATAAAGAAAAACTTAATTAAAGCACACTGAGCCCAACAGCCAACACCCAACAGGTAAATCACATTGTCTCCAAGTTGCATGCAGTCTTGTTTTTCCTTTTCTGGACTTTCTGCTCTGCCTAACTTGCCATGTCTACTTGGGTCCTCTGTGCTTCTTGATTAGCTAATCTAAGGGTTGATCCTCCCAGTGATTCTGTAAGAACTGCCATGGAATCTGAGACTTCTGCCTTATATACATAGAACTTAGTCATGACCAAGAAGAAAATGAAATTCAAGAAGCTTAGTAATGCGAAAAATGCGTAATAATAGTCAAGATGAGAAGCATTGAGGTTGTTCAAAATCCAGCCATGGTGACCATGCTCCTTGGTGATATGAGAAACTGTTGAAAGAAGGAAACTGCTTATGAAACTCCCAATTCCTAGAGTGATCATGGCATAAGAAGTCCCAAGACTCTTCATGCTTTCGGGTGCTTGATCATAGAAGAACTCGAGCTTTGCCACCTCTAGAAACGCGTCCGCAGTTCCCATAAGCACAAATTGAGGAAGTAGAATGAAAATTGTTAGGGGTACTGGTTTCCCATTTTCGACTAGACCATGGTCCTTGGCCACATTAAGCCTATGCCTCTCAGTTAGGGATGCAATTGTCATGATACAAATGTGGATGACTATACCAATTCCCATTCTTTGTAGAAGAGTGATGCCTCTAGGGTTTTTTGTCCACCTCCTCGCTATTCTTACGAAGAATTGGTCATATAGCACGACACAGATGAGCATGGAGATCGTTACAAACCCGATAAGGCTGGCCGGAGGGATTTTGAAGCTCCCAATATTTCGGTTCAAAAGGGTGCCTTGCTTGACAAAAAGGGTGTTTATTTGTGCCATCATGGTACTGGGAATAAATGTGGCTATCAAGATTGGTATCATTCGGAGCATTTGCTTTGTTTCCTCAACTTGGGTGACTGAGCATAACATCCATGGATTAGTTGAATCTGTTTGGACACAAGCTTTGTTGAGGAATCTGCAATAATATTAATGCATGTGTCAGAAGATTATGAAAGGGAAAGCTTTTTTAGCAATGGGCCCACGTACCCCTAAGGTCCATCAACTCAGAATGAATCCAATTTGTATCAATACATGACCATTTTGTGTAGGAAAGTTCTTCACACATAATTTCGGAAAAGAATTCTCATACAGGACTATGTGAGTAAGCTGTGTGCACTCACATATTGCTTGGTTTAAAGTTGTTTAATAATCATTTATTCAAAAAGTTTAAGTTGTTAGAGAAGATATGACTGAAGTACTTATCCTTCAACATGTCCTCTCATGTGCAGACTAGATTTTAGTAGGACTGTTAATTAAACTGATGCTAAAAAATTGTTCAAATTTGACTAGTTTTAAAAATTAGCCGAGCCCCAATTGAGCCAAAATTGAGCCGAGTCCGAGTAACTCGATTATTTTACATATAAACGAGCTGAACTTTGTGATATCGAACTGAGATTTTGTGGCAAGTCTTCTCCGAGCCGAGCTCGAGTAACTCGGTTCAATTATCAGCCCTAGATTTTGGGTCCAATATGTGAAAACTCTTTTAATAATTAAGGTAGTGATGAGATTCCAACATAGGACAACTCAAACTTTTGGAGTATGTGGTTATTTAACATGGTACCAGAGTAGGAGAACTTGTGTTCGAATCTCACCATCATCTTAATTATTAAAAAAAAAAATTACATGCTAAGCCCAAAATGTACGCGATGGAGCATGTTGAAGCATAAATATTAGACTTATATTCTCTCTAACAACTTAATTTTTTGAGGTAGATGGTTGTTTAACAAAAGAAAATGACAAATCTTATTTGAAAGAATTGAACACAAACCTTAATGTTGGTGTAGAGTCAATCCTAAACTTTCCTCCCTTGGTGTACTCTTCCAAATCAAGTTCATAGAGCTCTTTAGGGTCACTAGGGACAGGTACACTCCACTTCCTTAGGGCAGCCACTATGACCTTAGCCATCCTTGTGAACGGACTCCCAGAGGGAACCCTATGTCTATAAAATGGTGTTCCAGCCAAGAAAACCAGAATCGATATGGCAAGGCCCAAGGTGGGAAGCCCATATCCAAGGGTCCAGCCCACATTGTCTTGTATGTACACAAGGATTGTGTTGGCAAATAGTGTCCCAAAGAAGATGCTGAACATCCACCAGTTGAAGAATGAGAGCTTCTGAGCTTTCTCCTTCGGCTCGAAATCGTCAAACTGGTCGGCTCCGATGGTCGAGATGTTCGGCTTCGTCCCACCGGTGCCCACTGCCAAGGTGTAGAGTGCACCATAGAATACTGCTAGTTGTAATGTGGATGCTTTCTTGCAATTTTCTACATTTTGATCCACACAGCGAGGGGGCTTTAATCCAGGGACTGAAACTGCTAGGGTTAGTACAGACATCCCCTGTAAACATGTCAAAATAAACCCAATGGTAAATATAGGATGAATGGTTGTTTTTGGCTGACAAAAGATAATGATTCAATAAATAGTTTAGTTTAGTATAAGGACATGTGACATGATTAATAAATAGATCGGGTTATGATTGACTAATACTCGATACGAATTGAGATAACACGATCTAAATACAACACAAATACGAAATTGAGATAACACGATTCAAGTACGATACTATATATCTTTTGAAAGTTTTGAAGAGTTAAAATTTATGTGTGTGTGTGTGTAGGTGATAGTGTGTAGGGGCGACACTGTGTCATATTAGGATCATGTTATTTCGATTTTGTATTTTGTGTTAGTTTATCCTAACCGAATTTATCTAGTCAATTGTAAAGTATATCTTGACATTAATCTAACCCGTTTATTAATCGTGTCGTATTTAAATTAACACGAGTCCATGCCTTCATAGTTAAAAAACGAGCTTATCATGTCAAAATTAAATTATTCGTGTTTGACACAAGTACAATTAACCTGTTTATTATACTTGTTAGCGTGGATGGTACTATATTCAAGTTTATATCGCGAACTGATTGACATTGACTCGTTAATTTGTATCAAAAAAACTCAATCCACTTCTATCCTCTTACTATATTTAAGTTGACTGTAGGCCAACTTGATTCGAGGTACGTACAAGAGACGCAGCTGAATTTGTGGATCAGGTCAGTAGATCCTATTAAGTTGGTCCAAGACCTCGAAAACAATGTTCCACTTGTCCTCTTTATTTAGATTATTATTATTGGTTTATAGCTTAGCTTAGTAGTAGTTTTGCATGACCAAGACATCTTCCAGGTCTGCCTTGTAAAAAAAAATAATATTCAAAGGTCAAACTTTCATTTTAAACAATGCCCATGGTCTCAAACTTCTAAGAAGATGGGACCCATAAGCAAATTACACTGTATCTGTTGAGAGTTTTCAAAAATTATAGAAAATTGTCTAAGGTTTGAGACCAACTTGCATACTTAATAGTTAATACTATAGTTTATGTTGCCCTTTATAGAATTAAATTTGAGAAGTGTTGAGGAGGAGTGAGGAAATAGAGAGGTAGAGAGGTTGGGTGGGATTTTGTTTTCGGGTTTTGTATGGGTCGTAATTTCTTAAGGGATTTTGTTGAATTATTCTACCGGGATTGACTATAAAATTTAAAACCTTCAATAATATCAGTGTAATTTGTGCTTTATTTTATTGACCTTATGTTCAATAATTGAACATATCAATCATGTATTATAGATTTCGTTTGAAATTAAACTTTCTCATTTGGAAGTATACGAAAAAAATGGTAAACATAATAGTCAAACAAAGAAAGCAGACAAAAGGTCCCATCCTAACTAGCTAGTAGACAACTTTGATGCTTACTCCATATGGTCTATAAACATCTTTATTTATACTAAACGATACTTCCTAAGATGGTCTCAAATACATTATTAAGAGGTGTCTAATTAACCTAAATCCACTCATCCCAATTGATTTAGTATATTGGAAACGAGCAATGCTACATGGACTTAAAAAATAGACTTGATAATCCTAACCATTGATTTCACTGTAGGTCCCAGCATTTATTGGGACCTACTACCTATTCAATGGTTGAGATTATCAAGTCAATTTTTTAAGTCTAGTTTATAAGTTCATCTAGGATTACTCATAAGAAACAAGATTTTTATAGCTAAGGTAGAAGGTAGGCCCTAGTGGATCGGTGAGAGGAGATTGTCTTATGACTTTTTGTGATTTAGATACCACAGGTTCAAATTGATGAAACAACTTATCTATATGCAGGTTAAGGTTGTGCCCTTCCTAGATTCCACAACGGCAAGTGTTTACGTAGTTGGCTGATTTTTTCTCCTTTGCCGCCTAAGCTAGCATTCGGTCTTTGGCAACCGTAAGGGATATGTATACGTGTAGAATATATGAACCCTTGACCTACACTTATCAAGTGATTGAGCTGCTACTAAGTTAACCCCGAGGCCTGGCATTCTTAGCTCTACCCAACGTTATGAAACACATTGCATATAACACATACATGTGTGTGTATATATGTGTGTGTAGTAGATGAGATATACCATAAGATAGATTGCAGATGCAATCACGAACGTCCAATAGCGTCCTAGATGAGCATCAGCAACGTAAGCACCCAAGAGTGGAGTAATCCAAATAGTGCCAACCCAGTTGGTGACATTGTTGGATGACTTCACAGTACCCTGATGGAGCTTGTTGGTTAGGTAGATGACCAAATTTGATGATATACCATAGTACGCCATGCGTTCAAACACCTCATACACTGCACCACCCAAGTCAACAAAATGGTTATGACATGATTATCAGCACGTAATATATAAGTGCAAGTTGGTTGGAGAGTAGCTGTGGTATAAAATACGCAATGGAGGGAGTAGTATCCGTTAGGGCTGTTAAACAATTCGAGTAGGACGTGTTCGGTTTGACTTGATTCAATTTAAGTTTGTTCAGATTCATTTTAAAATGCAAAATACATTGAATCTGATCAGATTTCAAAACCTATAAAAAATTTGAGAAATAGGAAGGGGGGGGGCAGGGGTTGATTAGGATAATACCAGGCTTTAAGATTGACTGTGCCATACTCATTTGGAGCAACTTAAAGAAAGGAAAATAGGGGTTTTTTCATATTTTGTGTGTGTAATGTGTGTGTAAGAGAGATCACTCATTCAAGCTACTTGTATCAATAAAGAACTCGAACCCAGGTTTTACTGCAAGTCGAGGGACTAAGGTATTTATAAGGAATAAATTTTTCATGACTTGGTCCGAAAGAATTGTCATGATTTGAACTCAGGAGATTTGTGTTTACCACTTGAGTCTTCTATAATCATGTTCAAACTACTTAATTAATTCTCTCTTAAGAAATCTCATATTTGTATTACTTTTACGATTTCATAAATATACTAATTTTTAATTCTATCATTTCTGGTTTTACCACACATCCATCTTAATATCCTCATTTCTGCAATACTTAATTTTTTAAGTGCGATTGTTCTTAATTATCCAATATTCTATACCATAAAACATTGCATTGCAGCTGGACTAATTGCCCAACAAAGTCACCAGTGCAAAAGAAGACTATGGGTTCACCCATCTAAAGGATAGATCCATCATCTATTCTCTGAACACCCACTGAACTCCCAAAGCAAGAGTCCCAGACTGAAAAGCAAAAAAACACTAACTTCCAAGGTTAGTGGAGCCACTGTGGATATATACCAGTGACTTCTAAACCATAAGGTGATCACTAAAAGCCACAGTGCCCTAAAAAATGTACCCCCAAACAAAAACCCACACACCCACCCACCCACAGAGAGAGAGAGAGAGAGAGAGAGAGAGATACCAACAACAAAAGAACAAGCAGTCCATCCACCTCTCTTGGATCTAAGGACAGGCTTCCCTTTGAGATCCACAGTCCCATCTTGTGTGTAGTCATCAAGTCCCCTTTCTTCTACAGCCATGATGATTTTGCTGCACTACAACTACAACTACAACCTTTTCTTCTTAGTTCAGAGAGAACTTTGGTTGGTTGCTTAACCACCCCACCCATTTATAGACCTCACCTTCTTTTCCCAGTAGCTACTCATGATAACAAGTCAACCAACAAGCCTTACTTAAGTTTTCACCAGCAACCTATGCCCAAATAAAAAAAAAAAGAAAAATTAGATATTAAATGAAGGTACATACAAATACAAGTTGTGCATTAAAATACAAAAATATCTGCTTCAACTTACTTGTGTAATTACAGAATTGACATGACCATTTATTATTTAGGTCGTGGTCTCAATATCATATGTAAGAACTAGTCATTTTGTGGTCCATACTCCATAGTACAGTGGAAAAGATAAGATATGCCTTGCCATTTTGAAACGTAGACCTGACCAAAAAAAGATGGCCTATCTGGGCCACCTATTTTTTGTTCTCTCTCTGATATCTAATGGGAAACTATGATCACAACTCTCTCTCTCTCTATATATATATATATATAATATATGTCAATTATCAATTTTAACTTAAGACGTTGAAGTTATTTAATTACGAAAATTATAAAAAAAAAAGGATAAAAAATACGTTTTTCAAGTAATAATTAAAGCAATTTACTCAAAATCGTATCATCTGATAAGGGTGCCATAAGTTTATTTTGTCTCGCCGTTTTTAATTGGACATAAGTGTTTCGAAATTCATGTATGTGAAAATGGTTCCGAAAAAGTCAAACCGATCTGCCTTTATATTGATCCTAGCGATCCAAGTGCTATGCTACTATCCGATCTACACCAAATGGTAAAATATGATTACGACTCTCTCTCTCTCTCTCACTCTTCTCTCTCTCTATATATAATATATGTATGTGTGTGCAAGCGTGTTTCAAATTTTCTGTATCTATCAACATTGAATTATTGAATATATGTGTATCATCTAGAAGGTGGTAAAACCAGGCTGGATTCAGCAGAAGGTTTAATATGCAATCAAAGCAGAAAATTACACAACAATTGTCTAATATAGCTAGCTCGCCAAAACACATCAAATCTCTATATATAACTTAACAATAGACTTTTGTTTCCTTTGATCTAGTCTATTCTTAAAAAAAGGTGAAAAAAAAATATTCATATACGATTGGTAAAACTCATCCCCAGATCGTGTTATATGTCATGCGAGTTCCTTTTATATAAGTTCGTCACTCACTAATACATTCTGAATGATCTATTGAGAGAAAAAGGGTAATAAAATGGATCTAAATCTCAAAAGTTAATTTCGCATACATGTACAAAGTTAAAACAATCAGGAAAATAATTCGTGAGTAGATGCACTACACTGTCTACTAACAATTATTATTTAGTCATTTTCTCATAATAATTAGGAAATATTAAGAGATTCATCGGTTCTGAAATTTTTATTAGGATTAAAGGTGAATATCGAAGATTTGAGTAAAAAAATAAAACAAACCTCCGTTGAATTCATTGCCGTTGGAATGGTCAAGATATATGTATAGGGAAAATTATACTTTGACCCCCCATAATTAGGGCTCTTTTTTCACATTGTCCCCTAAATTATTATGCTTCTCACATTCCACCCTCTACTATATGATTAGTTGCACATTGTGCTAATTCTTAACGCCTATCATAAAATTTATTAAAAATTATTTTATTTTATCCCCCAAACTATGTAACTTTTTTTTTTCTACTTTGCTCGACAAGTTGACAATTTCTGTTCAAAAAAATAGTGAACGTTTTATGTTTGGGGCAACACGATGTTGAAAACTCATGCATACCAAAAGTTATTGTTGAAATTTGATAGCTAGCACATACAACTAGGGCTCCCAAGGATCGGATTTCAGATTAAAATTCGATAAAAAAAAATTTGACTTTTAAATTCGTTCAATTTATCTAGCGAATTTCAAAATTTTAATCCATATACACACAATAATCAGATGTTCGATTCGATTTGAAATTTTGAATCCTAATAAATTTTCATAAAAAATTAATAATTTATCAAATTTAAGTTAACTTTCAACCTAATTTAATCAACCAATCATTATATTCAATAATTTTTGTTTAATTTCATATCAATTGTATCAATAATTTATCTAAGTATGTATGTATATAATAATATTTTTTATCAATTATATTT
>CM042194.1:27509639-27547928 GCA_023539305.1 Ilex asprella
GGGGGGGTTGTGTGTCTGTATGTGAGTGTGTATATGTGTGCACGTATGTTTTTGTTTGTGTGTGTGTGTTTTCGGAGGGCAGAAAGAGAGGGAAAAAAAAGAAAGAGACGAAAATTGAAAATTTTGTGGATTATTGTCCAAACATGTTTTATAATTTGTTATTCTTTAAAACTATTTTCAAAAATATATAATCAATAGGTTTTTCAATCTAAAAATTTTCAAAAACACTTTCTTAAAATTCTTTTTAAAAATTATTTTTGGATATTATTTTTTGAAATGTAATCTAAACACACCCAGCAATTTCCCTCTTATTTTCCGTCCACATATTTCTTCCAATACCAAATAGGTCATTATTGTTTCGGGATATAAGAGATATATCTACAGTCTTTTATTTTGAGACTACATTGATTTTGAGCAATTATCCTTGAGATTCCTATGAATGCTTTTCGGGAGAGGTTTTCAACTTTAATGAAATGTCGTTGCTTTCCATAAATAGAATTTATTTCGGTAGAAAAAAATAAAAAACTTATGACCGCTTGATCATTATGACAATCTAAGGTCTCATTTTTGTCTCTTTGTTTTTTTTAGGTATTAATAAAGAGTGGTTGGAAAAGATAACTTTGAACGCACTTTATCTTTCTTATACCTATATTTGAATGGGAAGTACTATGTGTCCCAAATTTATAATCTAAATTTGTATCCCAAATAAAGGGAGACCGTTAGATGAGTAGATCCCATTCATTTTTTTCAATGGGATCCACTGATCCAATGGTCCCCTTGATTTGGGATACAAATTTGGATTACAGATTTGAGATACATAACATTGCTCTATTTGAATACATATTTTGGATTTGATATTATTACTTAAAAATAATACTGGCCCGGATAAATAGTGTATTTAATATTACATAAAACCTCTTAAATAAACTCACATTTTTTGTGGATTTAAATAGTCCAATTGAGATATATTTGGCCAAAAGATTTTTTTACCCTTAGGTATTTCTACGATATAAATATCACTTTTTATTTTGAAGGTTTTTTAGTAATTTAATGTTTATATCATCATTCAATATTCCATTCAAATAACGTATTGGATGAGATAAATGTGGGGTCTATTACTTCTTAATACTTCAACTAAATATGAGATGAGGAAGGATTATCACTATAATTAGTCCGATGACGAATTGATAGGTAAGGAATGGACTACATTATATAATCCGATCATTCCTAATACTTAAAACAAACACACTATTAAATATTGTAAGGGACTAGAACTATTATGACATTTGGATTGGCTCTGGACTCTATTAAACATTAAAACTTGATGTTAATCCAGTGATTCTATTGAAACTACATTATTATGTTAGCAAATTAGATCAATTTTTTTTTATCCAAATAACAGTACTCTTCCCCCTTTTCATCTAAATTCAGCTTCCATGACCTATATGGATTCGTCCTCTATTTGCTTTGGAAACATCTACTAGTCCACAAAGTTTATGGGCTTAAATTTTGTAAATATCTTTTAAACTATCACTTTTGTTTTAAAATGTCTCGTAAACTCTCATTTATCCCAAATTATCCCTCGCACTAGGTAATTGGTTGTAATTAACAACTTTTGTTAGTTTTAAAGATAAAATGACACAAATATAATTAACAGAAGGTACATCTCAAATAGTAGAATATAGGGAGAATTACATCTAGGCCCCTGAAATTTGTCACTTAATCACTCAAACCCCTTGTTTTTGTAAATATTACATATAGACCTCTTAAAATTTATACACACGTAACACTAGACTTCTACTGTAAATATATCTGTTAATAAATTACATTCAAACCTCCTGAAATTCGTAAACATATATTACTTAGATCCCTTAAGCTTAAAATGTTTTACTTAAACCAAAAATACTTCAATCAAAGAAAAAATATCAAATATTTTAAATTTTATAATTAAAATTCATGTTTTATTGTATCATTTATTGAAATAAAATCAAAAATAAAAATTCATTTTTTCTTAAAAAATCGTAATTAGTATACAATTATATTGTCTATTAGAATTTAATTTGGTAGTTTAAACCACCAAATTAAAATACCAAACTACTCCAATTAAAGCTAAAAGATATTGTGTTCACTACAGTTTGACCCCTTTTTATTTTTGATTTTATTTCAATAAATGACATAATAGAACATGAATTTTGTATGTAAAATTCATGTTGTATTATGAATGGCTTGACAACTTGTTTGATTTTTTAGTTTTATTTCAATATATAGTATAATTGTATACTAATTACGTTCTTTTTAAGAAAAAATTAAAATTTTAATTTTAATTTTACTTCAATAAATGATACAATAGAAAATAAATTTTGGTTGTAAAATATTTAATATTCTATCTTTGATTGGAGTATTATTTGTCTAAGTATAATATTTTAAACTTAAGGGGTCTAAGTATTATATACCTACAAATTCCAGGGGGTCTAAGTATAATTTATTAACGAATATATTTAAAGCAGGGGTATAAGTGTTACGCGCATACAAACCTCAAGAGATTTGTATATAATATTTTAAATGTCAAGGGGTCTGAGGGATTAAATGACAAACCTTATGGGACATATATGTAATTCTTCCTAGAATATATCATTTAACTCCTAAAATTAACGGAATGTGTTAATTAAAACCACTTACATAATTTAAGAGGTAAATTGAAACAAATAAAAGATCGAAGAGTATCTTAAAACAGATGATGATCCACAAAGTTAATTATGAATGATCAAATCAATCGAGTGTATAGTGTAAAATAATTATTGAAACAATTAATAATAAAAAATAAAGATTGGGTGGTTGGGTCTGAGTGACCTAACCACTAAAGACGGTAACGGTGGCGGGAGAACTCTATTAATGAGAAAGTACATGATAGTAAGAGAGAGAGAGAGAGAGTGCGCTTAAGGTGAAGTATGTGGATTTGTATGAAGGGTTTACAATTTATAGGCATGGAACCTTAGATGAGGTAGTGTCGTGAGGGTCAAGATACTAGTTTATCGGAGAGGCTAGCTACAACTAAAGATGAGTGTTGTCATGGAGTAATGACTATCCCAATGATTGATCTCCCACATGCGTATCCCAATGATTGTTCTCTCACACGTGTATCCTGATGATTACTCTCCCTCATACATTGACTTTTGAGGTTCAAATTGAACTGAAATCGTGGGTTAAACTTGACTTACCTTTTGTTGATTCGGGCTCAATCCACGAATTGGGCCCAAGCCTAGTCTAAATCTGGGCTCGTCAAACAGATATCAAAGTTCACGGAGTATTTATGATATTTACCCAAGTTTACATTTAAAGCATGCGTCTCTCTAAAATGCCAAAAACCACGATCCAATCATATTAAATTATAATTTACGAAAGTTAAGTTATGAGTCAATGAAATTAATTTAAGATAGATCTAAAGAAAACTGAGACATAACTTTGAATCATTGATTTACCCTTAAATCAAATCTGCTTTTTTTTTTTTCTCTCTGCTCCACTAATACACTCCACGCATCAATCTTGAAAAAAATATAAATTTGTTGTTAGATAAGTTTTTAACATGGATATGTCTACCGCGTTGGAAAAAAAACTTTTTTCAATACTGTACAGCAAATATAATTTTTAGGGATTAATTTACAATCTTTTGAGTTGTTTATAATTGATTCTGATGGTGCTAAAAAATACTATAGTCAAGTGCAGAACAAGGACTCTTTGTGATGCCTAGTGGGGCTTTATGAATGTTGTGTCAATAGAAAAATGATTGTCGATGTTGGATTAAAGAACAAAATATAAGTGGTTCACTTTAGTCGATGGACTAATACTACATCCACTGTAATAGATGTTCTTGCTCCTTGGAATTCGTATTGCTTGAAGTAGAAGACAATGGTTACAATGAGTTTCTTGACCTAGAGCTTTTTTTACACTGTGCCTTCTAAGTAAATTTCTGAAACTTTCTTATACACTACTTTTGTATTCTATTTATACATGTGGTCATCTAGATTTTTCTGCAATTCTCTTCTCCTTTTGTCTATTTATGTGGTTCCCTCTTCCTTTGTCCTATAGCGATGTCTGGCACCCTAAGGCACGTCGTGCCCACGATCCCCAAACGGTATGTGTACTGACATTCTTTTTACTGAAGGAATATTTGTTCGTTAGGGTTACCAGAAGTTGTCCCTATGTCCTCTGAACACGTGGCGTGACGGGAGTTGCTTGAGATTTATTTTGTACCGAGCTCCTTGTTCTCGAACTGGTCCACCTGTCATGCTTGAGATGACCGAGTAGGTATATACCGAACTGAACGTCACTGGGCTTTCTCTTTTGGACTGTAGCCCACTTTCCTAACGAAGCGGGTGGCCGCTTGGGCTTGGGCTTTGGGTGGGCAGCCCAAGCTGAAACTCACCATTATCAGATTCTAAAATTATTGGATTGATCACAAATATTAGGCTTGATTATTGATCTCAAATACCTCAAAATGTTGTAACTGACACCCCAAAAGTGCATACATTGACCCCTAATATGGTATTTTTTCGAATTGATCCTAAAATAATAGGATTTGTTCTAATTTTGTTGTTGTAGCTTGACAGAAAAAAATTGTATTTTGAGTCACAAAAACGTACTTTCTTTTCGTACTAGAGTGAAACCCTTATAACATATAAGATGAAAATCGCTTTTCAAGAACCTCGATCAACTTGATCATTTCTATACACAAAGATTCCTAATGTTTATGTCTCCTCTACCTGCACCTGAACCACACACCTTTGAACGAATTCACCCAAGTAACGTTTTGCGACATCTATCATTGTTTCTTCCTCCTCTTTTTCGTGCAAGACGAATGATAGAAAACCCTCTACTGCCCACAGCTGATATAATTTTTTTGTGCCTATCGTAGAGTCTTCCATAAAATTGCCCAAATATAAAAAGCATGACTTTAGTTCATATGGCAAGTCATGATATCTCAAAGCTAACACCTCACGCACATTTCCATGCCGTTGTCCATGACTTTTATCCCTCCGTAAATCAGAATAAAAGTTCAGTGCACCATCTTCCATTCACTTAATGTACATTTTGTAATCCCCCACATTGTCCAGCCATTTCTCTCCCCAACTTCTCCATATCTTTGTCAAGTCTAAAGCCTACAAATCAACACCAGAAATTTTAATTAGAGCAAGTTGAGTTGTTTACAAATATCTTGATGACGTGAGAGATGGTGTGGACATGTCATGTCATCAACTCGCATAACATTACTGTAACATGGCATGTCCACATCATTTGCCAAGTCATCAAGTCCGTGTTTCGGGTGAAAAAATAAAGTTTGAATAACATCACTCGTGTTCTTATCCGTCCAGATTGATCAACCATATCTTTTTTCATCTTCTCTAGTGACAAGTCCTCAGTAATCTATAAGAATGAGCAACTGAGTCCAACATAGAAGGAAAAAAAACATATCTAGGGAGCATACAAGGACACTGGTGGATTCAATGGAAACACACAAATATGTTGAAGTTTGACACTTGACAGGTTTAATGTTCAACTGTAAATTATATGCAAGGACAAAAAGTAGGAGAAACTTATAATACCAATAAGAAATTAGCACAAAATAAACTACACCTACCCTTCTGTCTTGAAAATGCTTTCTTCTGAAATAACTCCCAACTCTTCTCTTTGGATAAGCACATTGGTTCATGGAGGAAACAACTTGGATCCATGTGCAAAGCCACTTCTCTGTTAGGTAAGTTTGGTTAAAATTCCTTGCAAAACATCTGTTGGCTGCCACTGTTGAGATATACAAACCATGCAAGAGCATCAAAGGGCTTTCGAACATTGCCATTATGGTAAGCTTTTCTGGCAAGGGTAGTCTTTCCAAGCCCACCCATACCGTGAATACAAACAACTTGGTAGCAATTGTCTCAACAACTCCTCTACATCTCTCTCCAAACCCAACAAAAGCTTCATCCAACAACACGGGAATAAGACCGTCTTAGCCATTGTTGATTCTCATTTGCAGAACTTGAACCTCCACTTCTCTTGTAGCTTTTATGCCGTAATTTTTTCAGACTCATTGTGAGGTCAGAAATCTTGGGTTTAATAACTTGGATCTCTGACCCAAGTTTGTGTAGGACTGCACCTTTTGCCCATATGCAACCAGGGGCGGAGTCACATGGGGATCAGGGTGGGCACTCCCCCTCTTCCCCCCCTCCCCCCTAATTTTTAGACCACCTTCAACGAGAACCCATAAAATTATTTAATATATTATATTTGTTCCCTATAAATTTTT
Organism: Ilex asprella; assembly: GCA_023539305.1. Taxonomy (NCBI): domain Eukaryota; kingdom Viridiplantae; phylum Streptophyta; class Magnoliopsida; order Aquifoliales; family Aquifoliaceae; genus Ilex; species Ilex asprella. Next base: position 27,515,938 of record CM042194.1, read on the forward strand.
AAAATTTTCAATAATGGTATAAGTATTTTTTTTTCCTCAATAAATTAGCGGCCCACTAATCCTAAAAAAATAAATATTTTATTTTGAATTAAATAAATCAGGTGTAACTATCGTGATCTATTTGTATATTGATCAAACGATAATATTTCTCTTTATCTAACATAATACTCTATACTTTTTAAGAACAGTTTTTAGTTTTTATTTACTATTTTGTTACTAATAGTAGTTTATAACCCAATAAAATACGATTATATTCAAAAGATAAAAAAAGTTGCATCCCAAAAATATTTCAAACTATTTTGAAAAGATAATTTCTCTATAAGATCGATAATTATGTCAACTAAGTTTTACAACTAAATGAAGAATGTTTTTACTATGGACTTTTGATTGTGTGCATTAATAGAAAATTAGTGAAAATTTAATTTACATTGAATTAATATACAAAATTTTACAGATTTTAGAGAATATTATATTTTATTGAAATGTATAATTGAATTAAAATGTACTAAAAAATTTATTTTGTGTTTTTTTTGTTCAGATTTTATTTCAGCTAAATAAAAATTAAATTTACTATTTTACAATAATTTTATCTTGAGTCTTAATTTTTTGTATCAACTAGTGAATGATTTTTCACTTATATTTTTGAACACCCATAATTTTTTTGAAAAATTACACTCAGATCTCCTGAAGTTTGTCACTTAATCATCTAGACTCTCTAATATTAGAAATATTACACACAGACCCTTGAAGTTTGTACACGCATAACATTTAGACCCATGTCGTCAATGTCTGCTAGTATATCCGTTAATAAATTACACTCAGATCCCCTGAAATTTGTAGGTATATAATATTTAGACCACTCAAGTTTAAAATTTTTTACTTAGATAAAAAATACTGTAATCAAAGATAAAATATCAAATATTTTAAATTTTATAAGCAAAATTCATGTTCTATTATGACATTTATTGAAATAAAATTAAAAATAAAAATATATTTTTTTCTTAAAAAATTATAATTAGTACAATTATACTATCTATTGAAATTTAATTTGGTCATTTAAATGACCTAATTAAACTACCAAATTACCCCAATTAAAGCTAAAAGATATTGTGTTTATTGCAGTTTGACATCTTATTTGATTTTTTAGTTTTATTCCAATAAATAATATAAACGTCTACTAATTATGATTTTTTAATAAAAAATTAGATTTTTATTTTTGATTTTTTTCAGTAAATGATATAAATGAACGTGAATTTTAGTTTTAAAATTTATGTTTTATTATGAATGACTTAGACTCCTTGTTTGATTTTTTAGTTTTATTCCAATAGATGGTATAGTTATATACTAATTACGATTTTTTAAGAAAAAATAAAATTTTATTTTTGATTTTACTTCAACAAATGATATAGTAGAACATGAATTTTAGTTGTAAAATTTAAAATATTTGATACTCTATATTTGATTGGAATATTTTTTATCTAAATATAACATTTTAAACTTGAAAAGTCTAAGTATTATATGCTTATAAATTTTAAGAGGTCTAGGTGTAATTTATTAACGGATATAATAACAGACATTGACAACAGAGGTCTAAATGTTACGTGCGTACAAACCTAAGAAGGTCTAAGTGTAATTCTCTCTTAAAAAAACAAATGGCTTTCTAGATAAATTACACTTAAACGCCTCAAACTATGCCAATTGTTTTAAATTACTACTTAAGGATCACATGTCTCACGATACACCTCAAATTAATGATTTGAGTTTCACTCCACATCAATCACTAAGGTCAAAATGAATTTGAACAGAAAATGTGATGTCAACCTTACACCAAAGCAAATTGTCCAACTTGTCATTCTCTTTTGATCACTTGTTCCGCTTTAGTGATTCATCTTTCTATGTAAATTTAGTTCTTCACTTTTATCTCTCTTTTCTCAACTCGTAGCACCACCAACCCATCACAAATTACCACCCATGGCATTTCTAGCCTACCTATGGTTGTATCACACACCAAATGTGCATCCGAACCACCCATCACAAAACTGTTTGTTTCAATAATTGTGCTAATAAGACCGTGAAAGAAACGTTTGAAAACACCTCTTAAAAACTCCATTGAGAGACATACATTGCTTCGTTGACATCATATTATCATTGCCCACAACACCCCTATTACACGTGCACACACTTTTTGTTATCGATTAAAATACCCACGTCGACTACATTCTAATAAGACCATGAAAGAAGGGTTTGAAAACACCTCTTGAAAACCCCTTTGAGAGACATACATTGCTCCATCAACATCATGTTGCCATTGCCCACAACACCCCTATTACGCACGCACGCGTACACACTTTTTGCTATTGGTTACAACACCCACCCGACTACATTCTACACCACTATTACATTATTGCCACTACACCATCAATATAATAGTTTAAGGGAAAAAGTGAAACTAAGTCCATAGTTGAAGCATTCAAAGTGCAATTTTATCAAAATTTTATTTGCATTAATTGCTCATCCAACATGACAAATTGGCTAGAGAAACAATATTTCCTCGTCTTTATATATATATATATGTGTGTGTGTGTAATTTGGGAGAATTACACCTAAATTCTCTAAAATTTGTCACTTAATTGCTCAGATCCTTTGACATTTGAAATATTACACACAGATCTCTTAAGATTTGTATGCGATTAATACTTAGACAGGGTCTTTCAATGTCTGTTGAAGCATTATGTGTAATATTTTAAATATTAAGAGATCTTAGTGATTAAATGATAAATTTTGGAGGCTCTGAGTGTAATTCTTATTTTTTTTAATTGATCTTCCAATCAGGGGTAAATTTGTAAGTTGAGTCACGGATAATATCTTGACGTTTCTAGGTTTTTCAAAGCTCGATCCAAGCTCCCGAGTCTATACGACTGCAATTTCATTCTCGTATGTGTTAACCAAGTTCTCCGGCATTTATCCGTCCGAATCTCCGCTCTACACTGAATACCCGGCGTCATCTCCGTCCTGGTTAGCTTGTTTTCTTCACTCCCTCTCTTATACTCATTATACGATATATAGGTGTATCCATTTAACTCTGGTAATATTTGATTTATTAAGAGTGAAAAATCTTGAAGCATACATATAATTGTTAGAAACTGTAATTAATTAGTGTTAGAAGGAATGGAGCGTTCTTGTGATTATTTTTTGCTGAAAAATCGTATTCCCCTAGGCTCCGTTCTTGTGATTCTTATTTATGTTTAGTAAGGATGGAAGTTTTATGGGGGAAGTGCAAGAAAATTTTGCGTATTATCCAAATAACTCAAGTAAGGTATCTGATATCCAGTGTATGTATGTACATGTTTATTGCATCTTATTATATTTTCTGTGGAATTGAAAATGACATCTTCTAAGTGGAAGTAAAACTTAGATAACTTCAATATATCATAATAAACTTTTTTTAGATATCACATCAAAATATTCATTTAAAAGATTATTTTTGGAAAGGTGTTAAACTGTTAATCGTTTTGAAAGTTGCTGCAAATATGAATACAAGTGCCATGAACAAAACAATGGTGAGTTGGGTTTGCATTTAGCCCAGTTTGGAATTATGAAATCCATATAGAGTTTCACATGACAGATGGTGAACTCTTTTACTTCATCAGGCCTTAAAGAAGACATTAAAAATTTCTCTTGGTTGGTACCCACTACCCAATGGCAGGAGCTCCGGCCCAAACCCCTCTGTAAATTCATGAGCTAGACATATCGATATTACCCGCTATGAGAAATCTTGATTTCTAGGTAGGGGTGACAATCGAGTCGTGTTGTGTCGGGTTCGTGTCGTGTCGAACATTTGTCAACACTAACCCCACCCATTTAACTAATCGTGTCGTGTCGAGTTGACCTGTTTATTTTTGTGTCGTGTTCGTGTTGACCCACATAAACTTTGAATAAAAAATTTAACTCTAAGATTTTATTTTCACTTAATTGAATCTCTCCTCATACTTTTTCTACAAACTAAAAATTAACTTAATTATAATAATAATGAGTAATAATATATTTTTTATGCAATAATTATGTCAGTGCTTGATAAACAGTTATAAATAACTAATATTTTATTTCTATAATGCTAATTAAATATGTTAATCGTACATTGCGCAACCAAATTAAATATCAGAAGTAATAGAAAAAACAAGTCATCAGACCATGAAAACTCATACATGCAACGAAAAGGTCAGGTCAATCTCTTTCGACTTAAAAACTTCGTGTTGACGGGTCATTTCAGGTTAAGCAGGTTGAACCCGAACACGATCCATTAACATTTCGTGTTGACGGGTCGTGTCATAGACGGGTTCGTATAAAAAAATAGTAAACCCAAACCCACTTATTCGTGCCGTGTTCGTATCGGGTTATCATGTCGTGTCAAAAATTGTTACCCCTATTTCTAGGTATGGGTGTCATTCTTTCAACCATTAAGGTCTCTCGAAGGATTTGATTTTGGGTATATAGTAATTAGTCTCATTATGGTATTTTATGGTATTTTGTTTGCATACCTCCTTGACTCTCTTTGTTGGTACGGGTGAAGAAATGTCGTAGAGGTGGAGGGAACTATGGGCAGAATGGGAAGCTTGACCAAAATTCTTTAATATTGCGAGAAATAAAAATTTCCTCGCACAAGTTGTTGGAAATCGAAACCAACGTTTGCGTGAAAAAATAGTGGTTATGAGTTTCATGAGAAATCAGAGCTTCTACCAAAACAAACACCAAAAAAGTTGGATTCTTATCTTTCACTCACTTTCCTTCGCTCTCCCGTTAACCAAACGGTCCTTTAGGAAGTATAAATGCGTGCTTTGCTTTTATGTGGGCTTGAAATGTAACCCATTGTGGTCATGTTACACAGGGTACTGGGAATGATAGAACTGAATGTAGACACCAAACGGTCCTCTAGGAAGTATAAATGCGTGTTTTTCTTTTATGTGGGCTTGAAATGTAACCCAGTGTGGTCATGTTACACAAGGTACTGGGAATGATAGAATTGAATGTAGACATAAGTGTTTGCATTTTGCCCGAAGTGGTTGCTCTCACACTAGTTTTTTCACCGGTGATAGCCAGAGCACTTTACTATTGTTCCGATCAATAGCCCCTATTTTGGTGTGGGCTTGCCTCTCAAAAATAATAAGAGAAACTTGGTATTTGATAGATACATCAATTACTAATTTTTGGTTCACACGCAAAATTTTTAGATGTTGGAGGCACATAAAATTGTTCGTATGTGTTGAATTATTGAAGAATTTAACGCAGTAGTTTTTCGTTTTTATAGTAATGGTGTATCAAACTTGATGAAGGTCTAGGTACCTAGGCAACATATATGGATATTATTCTAATATTGACAAACAATTACACAGGAAGTTTAGTTGTGTTTAATGGTGTGGCACTTTCAAATGGTGAAGACAAATGACATATGCATGATGCCATCACTATTTTTAGGTGTTATTAGGCTTTGTTCGTAGAGAGGGAGATTTGAGACGTACCTTTTGTTATTGTGGGTAGTTATATGTTGGCCCAAAATGAAAGTGATTGCTCTGATTATGCCATTTCTCTTGCATTGGAATGACTCAAAACATTCCACAAGTAAAGACTTGGATTAGTGAAAGACTTATAGTGGTCATTACCTAATGTAAAATTCTTTGGCTACCGCCACAAGGTTGTAGGTTTGAATGTGAGGTTACCGATGTCAACGGTTATGACTTTGAGCAATAATGACATGAAAAAAAAGCACAAATGCTTCGAAGAAGGTGTTTTCTGTGTGACACAGGACACCTGTACTTCTCAGATACCCTTAGAAACATCCGGCATTCTTTTGCCATGTATAAGTAAACATTAAAAGTCTTGATTTGGGACACGTGTTCAATTTTCTTTGAGCCACGGTTTTTACACTCTTAAATAAGCACATGGTTATTACTTTGGGCACTCATTGATGTGTAAATGTTAAACCTTGAGAGTTGACAACTAATTACTTTACAGGCCTAGACAAATTATATTTGTTACTGCTGATATATTGTGTTTTATCTGTTTAATAAGTTTCAAATAACATCCATACTGGTATTAATGTTTGAAAAAAAAATTCTGAGTGCAGCAACTTTTCCTTGGATAGTGGAATCATGGCATAACTCCAACACTCAACCCATTCTTAGCATGTCCTCACGCTTTACTTGTATGAATGCCTTAATATGCTCTTGGAACATCACAATTCTCTAGTATAGGAAGTTGTCATTGAGCAGAATGAGCAGATCTGGTCTGCTGAAACGGAAGGGTGGAAGCAGTAGTGAGTTTTCCCAGAATGACTGCAAAGAGGAAACTTCTGCTCGTACAAGACCTTTCAGTTTTGATGAGATAATGCTTAGGAGGGAAAGCAAGAAATCATTGGGTGATATTAATGAGGAGCCTGGAGGCGCAGGGAATGTACCAAGAAAAGACATTGTCGAGAAGGTCTCTGATCATTCAGAATCTGACAGATGCAGACACAATGATTCTGTACCAAGTGGTGCAAAGCATGCTTCAGGGGATTTTCCGAAAGTAAGTTCTAGGAAGGAAGAAGATAACACATGTATCAAAGAGGGAAAATTAGTTAGAGGTAAAGATAAAGGAAGTCTTGACTCCAAAAGCAAATCAAAGGCTGCACCAGAAAAAAGTATCAACGGTCATGAAGGCAAGAGAGGTAAGCTTGGTGGAAGAATTCACGGCAACAGGAAAAATGATGAATTATCAAGCGATGATGTTGAAAATGAATCTGAAAAAAGACATTCTATATACTTGGCAGACAAGGAGAGATATGCAGATAAAAGGAGAGGAAAATCTGAAAAAGAAAGAAAATATGAACAACAAAATAATGATGATGATAGACGCATACATGGTAAGAGGAAAAATGATAAGTGGTCAGGTGAAGATTCTGACAAGGAATCTGAGAAGAGACATTCCAGATATTTGGGAGATAAGGACAGATACGCAGACAGAAATAGAGGTAAATCTGAAAAAGAAAGCAAAAGAAAACATTACAATGAAGATGAACATAGAACTAGAGAGAGGGATGTTGGTAAAAAACATAATTCAGGGAACTGGCATAATTCAAAATTTTCTGAGAGAAAGGAGAAGAAAGAAATATCACAGGTTCATCACGAAGAATCGAGGCCAAAAAAAATACGGTCAAGGAGCAGAGAGCGTGATAAAGATAGAGGTAGAAGGTCCATTTCACTTTCACCTAGGGCCCACAAACGCACATCTTATGATGTGCGAGAGCATGGAGACCTGTCCATGCATCCTTCTAAAGATAGGTTGGGAATATCACATTCTGATGTTGATCGGAAGAGGATCTCCAGTAATGGTTCAAGTAGTCACTATCAACGATATGGTGGTTCTGCAAGTAGGCTTGGTGGCTATTCACCAAGGAAGAGAAAAACTGAGGCTGCTGTTAAGACTCCTTCCCCAACCAAACGTTCCCCGGAGAAGAGAACTGTTGGTTGGGATTGCCAACCTACAGGAACAGAAAGGGAAGTTACTGGTTCCGTTCGTTCTAATTTGAAGTCTTCAATTGAAATTGCACCACCCAGCACACTTCAATTGCCCAGTGTGGTTCCTGTCACTTCCATTGCGAAGAATCCTGTTGGCATACTTTTAAATGCTTCATCTTCACAGATGAATGCCTCCATGGACTCCATTCAGCTAACACAAGCAACGCGGCCTATGAGGAGGCTTTATGTAGAAAACTTGCCATCTTCAGCCTCTGAGAAAGCTGTTATGGAATGCCTTAATAATTTTCTGCTATATTCAGGTGTCAGCCAAGCCCATCGAACCCAACCATGTATCAGTTGTATTGTAAGTGTCCAATCCATTCTGCATCTATTTGCAATTAAAGGAAGTTGGCATGTGTCACAATATTTTAACTGCAGATACACAAGGAAAGGGGTCAAGCTCTTGTGGAGTTTCTTACACCTGAGGATGCTTCTGCTGCTCTTTCTTTTGATGGAAGATCTTTCTCTGGATCCATTCTTAAAGTCAGACGCCCCAAAGACTTCATTGAAGTGACTGTAAGAGTGATAGCTATCCTCACCTCTTCTGCTTCCTTCTTATTGTTCATGCTATTTCATTATTGATTCCTTGTTAGTGGTTGATATATTAAGATTTCTGCTGAGTATGTAATATTCGTACTTAAAATTTACACACACACACACACACACACTCACATATATGAGCTTCCATCCCTTTGTGTATCCTTTTTAACTTTTTTTTGTTCAATTTTGGTGCTTCGATTTCGTCCTAGTATCTTTCTTCATGATTACCATAGCTGCGAATAATTGGAGTTATCAGTGTGTGGATCTTTAAATGTTAGTGGTTTAGTTGGAGATCATGTCAATGTCACAGACAATTTAAACCTGAAGAAAATTGTCGAACCATTGTTCTATGTTAAATTTGGCAAAAGGCTGATGCCCTAATTGACAATTTGAGATTATCTGTGAGATTGAAAACGATGCTGCCCTCTATGGCAAATATTAGGACACCAAAGCGTTATATGTTCAGTCTGGATCTGTTTAGGAAGGCCTGTAAGCCTGTTTAGAGGAAATGGATGAATCCACCAAGGCATGTGATCTAGTGTCATTTTATCAGAAATGAGAACCTCATGACCAATTGAGCATGATGTAGACCCATGCTGTTAAAGGGCTGCATTACTGGGGATCTGAGGTGGGCCACCGAAAAAAAAAGGAAGAAGAAAGTAAGGTGTCCAAGGACAGTAACAACTTTGATGGTGCAATCAGTTTTATGAACATCAAGGCAAGGGTACAAGTTTTTATTAGTTGAAGTCACTTAAGCAGCAGAAAATTGGTGAATTTCTTGTGTGGTCATATTGTAGCCTCTGGTTGTTGATTTGATTTGGAAGGTCTATAAATTGTGATTCACTGCATATGTATTGTATTTTTGAGGTATCGTGTGTATATGTTTCACTTGTTAATATGATGTGATATTTGCATAAATAGTGGCCCAGCAATAAATGTGTATATATATTAGGTAGTTATGCAAATAATTTAATATGGCTATGTGATATGGGATGCCTCTAGGAAACTTAAGGTTGTGCCACCTACAATTGATTTCATTATGGATTTGGGTTGTGAAAAACTTCCAGGGTTTGGTTTAATGTATGGAAGAAGGTTCCTGGACTTTATGAACAGAAAGGATTGAGATCGCCTTGCTCTTCAAAATTGATTGGTTACAAAATTTTCACAAATAGGGTGCTTTAATCCTCTGGATAGCTAATAATTTTAGTGTTTTGGTGCTAATTTGTGGACTAACGGAATGGTAGTGGATTATGGTTGATTTGATCTCAACATGGTGAAGTTGTAGAACTGAAAGTGGGGCTGCTCTGGAGCTGTGAATAGCAACCGATAATTGTACCTTCAGTTGCTAGGGTTGAATCTTTGATTGCGGGAATGGATTTGGGGTTCTAAATCAGGGTTTTTTTGGGTATGTGAACAGATGTGTGTAAAAGGAAAGGAAGAAGAGAATCTAGGAATTCCGCCTAGAGTAATTATGTGAGGTTGCATTGAGCACTAGAAAATACTCCACAAGCTTCATGGAAATCCTCAGCTCAGTTTATGTGTCGACCATTAAAATTAGAAGATTGGATAGATTCTCATAGGCTGCTGAACTCTCTTAAATTTAGTAACACAATGACCCAAAAATTGGGGAACTGTTAGACTATATGCCTCCATGACAATGACCCAAAAATTCTGTAGTACCTTGGACTTGGAATAAAACACGTAACAACATAATTTCACTGAAATTAAGATCCTTGGACCAGGATGATTAGTCTACGTGCAAAAACTCTGTAAATGAAAACAGCATAGTGACTAAAAAATTATCTTCAAATGAGACTTTATATGGGCCCTAAACATGATTACATGAGAATAAAATGTGCTCTATGCTGAATTCCGGAATTCTTTTTTTCCCCCCTTTTATAAAGCAATTTCCCTTTTTCTTGTTTGTTTGTTTGGAAATTTTCTTGTATTACATGCTGGATGTCATAGATAGGACCTCCTTTCTTTAAGCTCTTCAGCATGATCGTGAACCTACAGTTTTGGTAAGTTTTTGGGCCCTTCCTTTCTACATTGATAGTCTACTGCATGCCAAAATAGAAAGCAAAAATTTCATATAGTATTGAAGGCCTTGTTACAAAATATAGAAGTTTAAGTTGCCTTGTTTGGTAGCTAGACGGATTGAAGTGATGATGAGGGATTTCTGATGGGAAGGACGTGGAGAAGGAAATAAGGATCATTTGGTTTCTTGGGATGTTGTCATTGGGCTAGAAGCTAAAAGTGGGCTTTTGTTGGGGAACTTGGTTAAAGAAATGAGGCCTTGGTTGGTAAATGGCTTTGGAAATTTCCTTGGAGCAAGGGTCATTGTGACATATAATTATTAGGAGCAAAAATAGGATTCATGCTGAGAGCATCTCCAACGGTGCTCTCTATTTTAGAGAGGATCTTTTTCTAAAATAGATAACATCTTTAATAAAAAGTTATAATATAGAGTAAATTTTTACACATCACTCCAATAAGACTAGTCTTATAATTTTATGTTTTGTCCTTTTTGGCAATAAATTTGGCTTCCCTTCAATTTTTCCTCCAGTATTTTAAATGAGATACGTTTATCCTAATAAATGTCTTGGATGAAAAGATAAATATATATTTTTTTGTTTCAAAAAAATAGAGTAGAGAGTGAGTTTTACTCTCCAAATGTAGAGAATCAAATTGAACTCTTTATTTTAGAGAGTTTAAATAAAGAGTCTATTGGTGAAGAAATTTTAATTGTTGACTCTTTATAATAGAGAGTTGAGTAGAAATAGATAGCCTATTGGAGATGGAGATGCTCTAAGGAGGTTGAAAAGGGGGCATTCCGAAGACCATGGAAGTACATTTCTCAAAGGTCACACCTAGCTTTTGTCAGACGGTAAGTTTCATGGTGGGAGATGAGACAAAGGTTTATTTTTTGGAGGATATTTGGAGGGGAGAGTCTTCATTTGCTAATCTTTTTTCTCTCATTTTTCATATCTTTTGTTATCATGGAAAATGCATTGCATCTTTTGTCACACGTTATTCTTTTTTGGTGTCTTGAGATTTTGGTTTCCATAGGAATCTTAAGGATAGAGAACATTCAGAATTGTTCGTGACTTCGATACTTTTCCAAGAATCAGGATCTGCCTTACTTAAACCCCGACTTTGCTATACTTGCTTCTAGAAGGAAGTTTCCTGTCGAAAGCCCATGTTCTAGTACTACCTCTTAGATACGATACCGCCAATCTCTTTCGACTGGAATTCCTCAATCAGTAAATTCGGAAGTGACTTTGATACTTTTCCAAGAATTAGAATTTGCCTCAAGTCCCGACTAGGGCCGGCCCAACAGTAAGGAAAAAAAAGTATGAGCCCCAAATTTTTAGAAAGTCCGATTCCTTTAGAAAGTCCCAAATTTTTAGAAAAAAAAGTATGGGCTTTTGATGAATTTGTCGGGATAGTTTAGTAAGCAAGCAAGTAGTTATGTAGGCGCCAACTCCAAGTTCTTTCTCCTCTTTATTTTTTAGTTTAGTGACAATTCATTAAAAGAATTGTCCAAGATTGCTAGATTGATCACGCAACGCGCATAGTCTTAAGTCCAAGAGCGGGCTGTATCCTTTTCAACGTTTCTACTACTTCTTTGCCTCCCCCTTTTCAAAGATCTCCTTTTTCTCTTCCCAGGTTTGACTCCATACCTTCGCCGCCTTTTTCATCATCTTGTTCCATCCTTCAGGGATGTTGTCTCGTTGTCCAATAGTTCGTTGGATAGAAGAGTTTGGATTAGTGATCCTTCGGGTGTCTTTTCTTGTAAGTCTTACATTCAATCCCTAATTGATGATGCTTCTCTACCATTATTTCATCTATCTTCCAATATTTGGAATGTAGCTTTCCTCTAAAGATGCAAGCTTGTGCATGGTTAATCACTTATGATAAGATTAATACTAATGATGTGTGTCAAAGAAGATCTAAGACTTGTCTTTCACCTTAGTAGTGTGTTATGTGTAGAGGGGATGGTGAGAGTGTGGATCATCTATTCTTGCTTTTATATCATTATGGAATAAATTGTTTTAGTTAGTTGGTCTTTCTTGGGCAGCTCCCAGATCTATATTATCTATGATTTGCTTGGACTTTATGGATTTGGGAGGAATTAGGAGAGGGAAGACTTTTTGGCAATGTGTTGTCTTTGCAACAATTTGGGTTTTATGGATGGAGAGAAGTACCAGCTCTTTGAAGGTAAATGGGGGGAAGTTGAGGGCTTATGAGATCGGCTTTATTTATTGGCTTCTTTTTGGGCATTGATGACAAAGGATAGTATCATGACAAGTTGGACTGCATCGTGGATTTTAATGTGGCTCCATTTTTCATGCCTTTTATTTTCTATCTTTTTGTTTTACTAATCATTTGGTTGGATGACTTGTTCACTTTTATTTGGTCCTTGTAACACTGTTATTATTCCAATTTAAATAAAATTGGTGTTTCTTATTGAAAAAAAAAAGAAAAAAAAATATAGAAGCTTGAATTAGACTTATTTGTAGTCCTAGTAGATACAAGAGCAATGTATTTGGTTAGTGGATTGATTGATTTGTTTGAGTTTAATGCCTTAATATTTTTTTTTTCGTTGCCCTTGGATGGCATATTGGCATCCAATTTTTAGTTGGACTTGTCTGCCTATATTGGTTTTGTAACTTTTTGCTTTTCTTATTTAATAAAACTATTGTTTCTTATTGAAAAAAAAAAATTGGCTCCATTCCACTCAATTCTACTCAACAAGCTTTATCCCTTTGTTATAAATCGTTGGTATTATTTAGACCAACCAAGCTATTGTACATGTTCTCTATTTCAACAAGTTTGAATCTATTTTCTTTGTTTTTATTTAAATGCTATTAATGTTGATTGGTTGATTTAAGATTTTTAAAATCAACCACATCATAATAAAGTGACGTGATGTTTATATCCTGAGTAATTGGTCATATCAACGACTTGTCCAAAAATAAATGAAAATTGGTCAATTCATGAATCCATGATGTCTCTGATTCTCTTGTATTGGCCTGCTGATAAAAAAACTAATGTGTTGGTCTAATGCCAAATCTTTGGTTGATCAAATACAAATAACATGAGGTCCAGTATCTTTCCCAAGTGGTTATTCATTTTAGATAATTAAAACAGTTTCATAGCTGTTGGACAAAAAATAAGATTAGGGTTTGTGGTTTGCTTTACTTGTTTTATACTCATCGTTGAAAGACACTTGCCGCACAATGCGTGTTTGTCTCCTTTTCCCTATAGTATTTTTTCTTTTTGCCTTGTCTTTTGCTATTAGTTTTAACTTGGAAGAAATGCATACTAGGTTCCATCACATAAACAAATCTATATAATAAAGTAGAACGAATTTGAATACAAGAGACAAAGAGTGGTCTAGATCGTTTCGTGATAAAAAAAATATCATTCAACAGTCGACGTTATTCTAATCCAAGAGACAAAGAGTGGTTGAGATCATTTCGTAACAAAAAAATACATCATCCAATGGACAACATTATCTCAAACTGTCTCGAGCTGTTGACGTCTCAGATCATTTAGATCCGACGTACCATATTAACTCTTAAAATATTTTTGCCTTTAATAATTTTTAGTTTCCAAAATTAACATCCCTAAATTAAATCCCTCAAATCCTAATTGGTCAAGTAATGCAGTTGGCCCCAAGTCTCTCTATCTCACACGCCCCAAAAGGAGATCATAATGATCTCCTTTCCATAAGAAGGTGATCTATGTGATCTCCTACAAATCTGCAATTACCTCTTGTCATCTCTCACGCTTAATTTTTTATTTTATTTTATTTTTTTTGGACACTCACGCTCAATTTTCTCTCTATCTCTCACGCTTAATATGCTCTCTCTTTCACGCCCTCATCAGCGTGACTAACTTACACATAGCAAGTCTAGGATTGTCCATAGGTTCAACCGGTCCGTGGCAATCCCAAGCCCGATTACGAAAATGGACAGCAGCCTGAACTAATCCGTAGTTGGGTGAGATCCAGGCCAACTTGACCCATATTATTCATAGTCCTAGGATATATATATATTGACAAATTAGGTTCATAAGTATTCATTATGGGTGGGTTCACAAATAAACATACATTAAGTCATTGGTTGAAAACCCATCCCATTATTGAACTATTGAAAATTCATAAAACCTTGCCATTTGAGAAAATCTAAGTTCAATTGCTCTTTTTTTTTTCTTTCTTTTTCTAACATTTCAATCTCAATAGTTCAATAATTCATATTATTTTGGCTAATTTGATATTTTTGAATTAGGTTGAATGTGAAGGTTGACATTTTCTAGAATTTTCAATTTTATTATGGTGTTGTTGATATGATTCTTCGGACTCTTTATTGAATTTTTTCTCTTCAAATCCTGCTTAACAAAAGAGAATGCAATTGCTTATGAATTTTGTAGAGTATTTTGCAAATCTTACTGCAAACTAGAACTTGCTTGACCTATTTTATTCTATTCTGTTAGTTTTTTTTTTTTTGGAACAGTGACATTGGTGTAGAGGTTGCTAATCAGTCCATCATATTTTGTTACAGATTTTCTAATATTTTTTGGCAATTCATGCCCCCTTTATTTTGTGGGATTAGCATATGGACTAGCTAAGAAAATAAAATCAGCTACTATATCTCTTTCATCAGATTATTTGAGTGGGTTGTCTTATGTTTTCTTAATCATGAGTCTTATAGTCAAATTAAATGAGTTGATTCCCAAATAATTCTCAAAATATAAATCGTGTGCTTTGGTCTGCACTATGTAATATTATAGGAAAATGAATATTTGTAATAGGTAATCTTTGTAACCACTGACTAACATTAGCTTAAAATTTATGGAGTTTTATTTGTCCATGAAGTAGCTTTAAGCATATTTACAAAGTAAAAATAGTTGCTTTTATTCTTTTTGCATGTGCATATATTTAAGGGCTATGGTTGGATTTTTCTTTGCATGTTTCTTATGTGATTAGATTAGAATTGTTTTATCTTTAGATTAAAATAAAAATAGGAAAGCAAGCCTCTAGCTAATGCACAAGTTTATAATTTTTATTTTTTTCTTGTCATTTAGTGCCTTTCGGCACGGACAAATCTGATTGACTTGCTAATCTCATTGCTTGATACAATTGAATTGACTTGCAAATCTGATTGATTGCGTTGAATATAGGTGTCTGTGTAGGTCAATCTAATGGTTTCAATTTATAGGCAATTGAGGGAGGATGAGATAATACTATGTACACTGGTGGTTGTTTCATATAATGAGAAGAAAGGAGAAATTTGTTCCTTGGCGACATAAGTGAACTATTAGTTCTAATATTTTGGCTTCTCTTTGATTTTTTTTTTATTGTATTAGGATTTGTTTTTTTAAGGAATTTTTAGATTTCGATTAGAAAGTATGTATATTGTGTATAAAGATTGACATTTCCATAGGTTTTAGAGGAAATTTTGCCAATTGTTTTTGAATTTATTGCAATGAGAAATTTATTTGGCCTCTTAAATGAATTATGTGTGTCACTTCACTCTGATAATGTTATTTTATTATTTGAAATTATCGACTTTTTTTGTTACACTGTGCCTTTAGGCACGGGCATTAGCTAGTAAATTAATATTTTAGAAGTAATCTTTTTTTATGTTCTTTGTAATTGTGCAACTTTCTCATCACCTTTTACAATTTTGGGATTGCCCTTTATGTTTTATTTCTATTTGTTTTGAGGGGTCAATTGTACAAAACTAGGAAAAAAATTCACATTTTTACGAACTCCATATTAATGGCACTCCAAAATTCGCTTATGACACCCCATTCGTTACTCATGATAGTGTAAAATTTGCATTGACCCAGTGTTGTGAAAAATGAGCCTAGGTGAGATGCGAAACAAGGCAACCCTATGTCGTCTTCAGCATGTCAAGTGAAGTGAACGTAGGTGAGGCGAGAGAAAAGCGAACAAAAGCGAAGAGCGAAAAAAGTGAATAAGTGATCACTTTAGTGAGTTTTTTAATTCTACGTCCTCTGATTTTTCTCCACCTCTTCTAAATTCTTTCCCTCTTATGATTTTCTAATTCTGCTGGAACCTTCTCCTCTTCTACTCTGTTTCATTTTTTTTTTGTTGTGTCTACTTCCTCTTCTTCTACCATGTTTCTGGTTATTCTGCTGTGATGTTGATTCTATTTCTAGTTCTGTTGGAACCTCCTCATCTGCTTATGATGCGATGTTGTGTTATGCAATTATGCTAGACTAATTTTTTACTTTGTTATGACAGGGTTTCTGCTTTGTTATGATGGTTTTCTGCACTTGTTGCTTAGATTGATTCAACATTGTTTGTTTTTAGACTACTCTTGTTTGATTATGTTGTTTTGTTATGCTTAGTTCAATTGCTTCTCTCGAAAATAACTGATTTAGGAGAAAGCCATATATTTTTTGTTGTTACTTCCTATTTGTAACAGAAAAGATTTCCTCTGTGATGGTTGAATACTAATGACCAGATTTTTCATATGTGATGGTTTAGATATAAAATATTTGTTATTTTTTGTTGTTTGCTTCGCTTCGATGTAGCGCTCGTTTCGCCTATCACTACTCAACTAGGTTTCAGAACACTTGTTCGGTTCGGTTCTCTTCACGCATTAAATAACACTGTATTGACTTTAGCTTGTTGACCCTTTAACCGTGAGCATTTGGGTATGAGGGCATTGGTGGGCTAATAGAGTATTACAACAAAAATTTTGATATATTCTTCCATTTGTGTCACCTTAAAGAGATATTAGAGGCTAGTATGGCCATATTTTTTATGCTAGCTGATGGAATTTTGATTTATTTTCTTGTAAAAGATTTATCTCATAATACAAAGTGCTTTCTCCCTTTTGCCAACTTTTGCACTGGATGGGAATTGCTGTTAAGCCAGTTACCTTATGGGGAGATTGATTTCTAGCAATTATGCTCTGTGTACTCGGTATTCATGAGATGTAGGACTTAAGTCCTTTGTTGTCCATTTAGGGTGAGTGTTGCCAAAGATGTTGCTGCAATTCGTGTTATTTTTAATATAGTTTGTGTTGTTTAGTCATTAGTGTTTGTTAAATGCATTCTAGTTTTCGGTGGGTGTGAATGTGTTGCAATGTGCTCATTTACGTGTACAAAAACGAGTTTCTGTGCAAGTGAAAGGGCTTCTGTGTAAGGAATATTCTTTGTTCAATAGGGGACTAGACTGATTCAGTCACCCCTTTTAAGTTTTCAAATTACTTTTTGGATGCATTGTATTTACGCTGAAGAGTGTATGAGCTGCATGCCAGCTCTGAAAGCAGTTTTCATCATCCATCTCAAGTTTTGCCACACTTTTTAAGCCTGACGGGACGAAGGATTTCTGATGCGGGATCTCAACTTCCAACACAATTATGAAATCTGAATAGGTTATGAGAAGGGAATAGTCTTTTGGATTTCAGGGACAAGATTAGGGAACGAATTGGGTTGGTTGGGGCTGAGAGTGAAGTGGAAGAGGATGTGTATTTGAGTATTGCAGTGACTATTCCGGCAGTGTAAACTGTACCAGTGAACATTAGTAGTCTACTTTTGGTGAGTTGTGTTTTGAGCTTGAAAGGAGAGACTTGCAGGTCTCATTGCAGGTTTAGAGAGCTGAGATTAAGAGATAGAAGAGGAGGGAGTGGTAACCCTAGGAGTCATACCTCAATTTGTAGCACTCATATCTAAGAGATAATGCCTCACACATCATAATATATCTTCTTAAAATAGTTTTTCATTCCATTCCTAAAACAAAGTCGAGAAGTGTATGGGGTGTTAGGCCTTGGGCTTTGATTTTTGTATCTTGTTTAAATGTTTGGACCTCCTAAAACTTTCAATCTGGCCCAAGTGTGTAACTAAGTTCTCAATACAAATGGCCCAATATGGCATCCCATTTTACACCCAACCAGAAGGCTAAAATACCCTTAAAATAAAAAAGAAAAAGCATTTGAACTTCATGAAATTAATATCATCAGCAAGTTCATATTAGAATTCTGCCAAACAGCAGTGGCTGTTTGATTCAGGTTACCCTTTCTCTTTTAATGTTTCTTTCTAGCCTCCTGGAATTTCATTAGCATCACTTTTTTGTCTCACTCAGGCACACTTAGGCATAAGATGAAAAATGATCTCATTGTTGTGATTTAGAGTGGTAGACTATTAATATTAGAACACAACTTGTTTTTAAACGCCTTTTACTGTTGTAGGGGTTTTAGCTCATCAAATGGAACGGAACCTGTAGCTGAGATTAGAATACCACATGAGAACAACATGTTTATCAGTTTCAAAATTCTATTGCTTTCTATATTTCTGCTCTTTAACTGGCTTGAAGTTAGCATCAAGATCATGGTTGAGTTGTTCTAGATGGTTCAGTGAGCTTTTTTTCCATTGAAACAGTACTTTTTGTTACTAAGGTGCAGCTTCTGAGGTATATTGTGGTTACCATTCATGTAGCAGGTTTTCAGACAGTTCCTATTTTCATGCAGAGTGGCGTTCCTGAGAAACACGAGAAATCAGTGCCTGCAGTTGATTTAGTGAGCAACATTGTAAAGGATTCGCCTCACAAGGTATGCATGTGAAACCATAAATTGTAATTATTACGTATCGCTTCAAAACTCTCCTGGGATGATGTGTCTGCATTATAGGAGATAATTTGAGCTTAAACTTTTGTCATCTTTCTTCATGCGTTGATTTTGTTCCTTGTAGCACAGGTTGCTCATCTGTTCCTTGTAGCTCAGGTTACCCATGTGTTTCTTTATAGTCTTTTTGATGTTATTTTTAAATGAATCCCACAATGTGACTTGTGGATAGTGTATTTTTACATGATTTGATTTTTTATCCACCATCTTTGTACCTTTTTCTACCATCGAGAAAATTTTCATTTTTTATCCCAGAAAAAATGAAATTGCTCCCATAATTCCTTTGCACTGATAGTAATAATACTAATAAAGCTGCCTTTGAATTAATGAGTGATATTTATGTTTATATTTCAGAAAACTATCATGCATAATACTTGTTTGATGCTTCTATAGAACCAATTTATTTCCTACTTTTCAGTATTTTCATTCATACCCTGTTTTCTGTTGCTGTGAGATGTAGTACTTTCCAAGTCTTTGACATGAAACTTTCTGGTTGTGCTTCTTTATATTGAAATATACTTCTATTTTCTGTTTACACTTAAAAATCAAAATCCATTCTATAATATCTTGATGGATGGTGACTCCTCTTTACACTCCTGGTTTATATAATCAGCCAGCATTTGGGACTCCAACAAATAGGAAGCAATTGATCTTCTGACAACTCTTAAGAGAAGATTATATTTTATTTTCACTCTCAATGGTGAGCCTAGGGATGGATTTGCATCAATCTACATGCCTCTAGGCTCTGTTAAGTGAGATCCAAGATGGACAGATAACAGGCTGACCTATGCTATGCATAGGAAGGGGCACATTAGTTATCTCTTTTATGTTGGCAGAATGAGTTTATTGTTTTTCTACATTTGTTCAAGGTTGTACCAACACGTATATATTATGGAATCAGCTTTTTTCAGACTTTAGCAATTTGTTCTATGATCAGTGGAGATGACATTTTCCTATTTTATGGAGGTTGGGTATAGTCTGTTTGTAGTTGTGCACAAAGCACTTTCATGTGCGAACCTTTGTATTCTGCATTCATATTGGTTATGTTGCTGGGCCTATTGATAGCTTTGAAATTCATCATGGTATGGCATATCTCCATTTCTTTTCTGCAAATTCTCATACATAGAACTTTTTAGGAATTGAGAGTAAGAAGATTGTTTTATCTCATTGCACAAATATATTGCATTTACATTCTTCTTGTTGCGTTTTGTTTGCTGGATAGTTTTTTTGCTCTTTTTTCTTTTTAAAAACTAGTATGCTCACTGTTTCTGCAGATTTTCATTGGTGGGATTTCGAATGTTATTTCATCAGAAATGGTAAATATGATCTAAATATTTTTGTTCTTCACAGCATTGCCTGGTATAGTAGCATTCTCTGTTTTGATTCTCATTTGTATATATAGTGATTACACTCATACTGGGTTTCAGCTTATGGAGATTGCTAGTGCGTTTGGACGTTTGAAGGCGTATTGCTTTCAAGTTAATGCAGATCATAACATACCATGTGCTTTTCTTGAGGTACCATCAAGTTACTTTGTTGATTTTTGCTAACTGGGAATTTTTTATAATTGACGTAGAAATTCCATCCAAAGATGAATACTTGGGCCCTTCAGCATGTCTCCCTCCACTGTACTTATCATTCAGTTCAATGCTTCCATCAAAAGCTGAGTAGAAACTGAATTGTACCATCAGAAGATTAGAAAATCACGACACATCTTTTGCTTTTTATTTTTATTTCTATATTTTTTTCTGTGGTGCAGACACAATCCTGCCACATGATGAGATTTTTCTGTTTCATGCAAAAGCAATATGATAATCTGAGATGATGCCTCTCTCATTGTCATATTCTGGGCTTTCAACTTATATGCCCTCCTCAATATGTTTATTCACCTGAAATTCATCAAGTCCAATGCGTCTTCTTGGCACTTAAAGCAATAAAATTTCAATTAAGCTACTTTTTTATATGCCTGAATTATAAGTGGACATTATTGACAACCTCATCTCTCCTCATAATCCAACAATGCTGGAGAATAATTTTGCCGTCTGGCCTTGGTGCCACATTTTTTTAAGATTGTTCAATGCTCCTCAACTCCAGCTCATAGAATAATCTTTGTGACTGTTCTTTGTCTTCCCTGAAAATGGCTCCGAAGTCTAACCTAACCTGCTGCGGCCTTCTTTCACAAGTCTGATAGATGGAATACTGCACTATTTACAATTTTCCTTCTTCCCCCCTGCTTTCCACCCTATCTATCGCCATTTCTACTTGGTTTAAGGCATTGACTTAAGACAATTCTCTACAATTGATATCTACCAGTGGAGTCATCTTTCCAAGTTTGCTAGTCACTTCCTTTTCTGACTGATACAACAAATTATGTACAGAGGGCACAAAAGTGTCAATTAGGTGGTTAGTTCAATTGAGGAATAAAATTACTTGTTACTGAGGTATGTAATTTGAATGTGGTTCTGAGTTCTCTCCTTATAAACTAAGTTGCTTTCACTATAATGTTATCTCATGAAAAATGCCCAATCTTTGTGCGGCCTGGCCAGCAAGAAACTGTTGGATCTGAATTTGGTTTTTGTTTTCCCTCTGTGTTGTTCCTTTCTTCATGTTGTTTGGATGTTATTCACTATTCTTGACTTTTACAAATATTCTCTTTTTCTTCTTATCTTGATCTGGTCACTAATTTTTTGTGCTGTTTCAGTACGTTGACCAGTCAGTTACTCCAAAGGCATGTGCGGGTCTTAATGGTCTGAGGTTGGGAGGACAAGTGCTGACTGTAGTTCAAGCTACTCCGGATGCTTCATCAGTGGTACCTTATGTCTTCTCTTTACCTTACTTGACTGTATTTGAGGAAAGAGTTCCTCTTATCCATGATTTCTCTTCTTTTTAGAGTTGTTACTTAATTCAATGTGCCACTTATATGCTAGGTAAATATTGGAAACCCGCCTTTCCGTGGGATCCCTGAGCATGCAAAACCACTTCTCGAGAAGGCCACAAGAGTTCTCAAGCTCAAAAATGTGGTATGGTTCTTTGGTTTTATTCTAGTATTCATTTTGGCTGCTATCGTAGTGTTTCCTCCTCCATCATGTTCAAGTACTTTGTCATTGCCCATTTTGATTAAGCATTTTCTCATCTTATAGTTGGATCCAGAGAAGCTTGTCTCACTGTCAGAAACGGAACTGGAAGAAATAGTGGAAGATATAAGGCTAGAGTGTGCCAGGTCCACATAAATAACTGTCCTTTTAAGTTCCCAAACCGTTCACCCTTGCCCCTTCTTTTTGGTTGTCTTGAAAGATTGTTTTCTTCCTTCCTACCAATATTGCAGGTTTGGCTCTGTTATGTCTGTTAATCTTGTCAAGGGCAGCAACTATTGTACCACCCCAGAATCGTGTGAGCCCATTGACTATTCTGGTCCTGTCATGGACGTGCAAGACCTGGAGTGCGATGACAAGAACAAGAAAATAGAAAATTTGGAAGGTTTCAATTGTGACTTCGGCAAAGTAGGAAATTCAGAACCTTCAAGCATTGCCAAAGAACCTGAAGAGGCATATGAAGCTATGGAAGGTGACCATGCTAGTGATAAACCTGGCGCATCAGGGGCTCCAAGTTCAAGCAGAGCTAGAGAACCTGAAGAAGATAATAAAAATGTCGAAGGTAAAAGCAATTATGATGATCAAATTGCAGACAATCTTCTAAAAGATGAAGTGTGTGAACCAACTCTGGTTGATAGGGATGAGGAAGTTGAAGAACCAACCTGCCAGTATAATTCCAGTGCCATTTCTGGAGAATTCCCCAACCAGACGAATACTTTGATGGATCAAGGGGGATGCCATGATGACAAGGTTGCCACTAGTGAAATTTGGGACCTTGAGACGCATAAGAAATTATCAGTTAAAGAAGAGTTAAAATTGGAGGAAGATGACGAAAAGTTAGAGGAAGCAGCTTCTACACTGGATTCTAGTATGCGAATTGAATTAGATGCTCCTGAGAAAGTTGAAAATAAGGAATATGTTTCTGATTTAGGGGATGTTTTTGAGCCTGGTTGTATCCTAGTGGAGTATAGAAGAGCAGAAGCTTCTTGCATGGCAGCACATTGTTTGCATGGACGACTTTTTGATGACCAGATTGTGACAGTGGGGTATGTTGATCATGATCTTTACAGGGCAAGGTTTCCTAAATGAATTTGTTTCGATGTTATAACTGGTGATATAATTATACTGGGTTCTGATATTTTAGACCTTTTACTGGATGAATATCCCAGATTTTGGTGATTCTCATATTCGTTCCAGCACAAGTCTGGCAGCTAGAAGAGCTGGAACGCTGTTTGAAAAGAATCATTATTTCCAGGTTTCAAAGTTTGCTTCTAATTTTGAGCATCATTGTGAGATGAGGTATTTGACCGTTGCTCATATAGAATTTACAGGATCGTTGTAGTTAGGTGACAGCTTAATTGAGAAATCAAACAAATTCCTTCGACTTGGTCTGTATAGGAGGTTGACTCGATGGTATCAGAGATCTGAGTTCTATTTCATTTCATCATGTTTTTAACAGAATGAGAGTGAATGCCCTTGTTGTAGCATTGATAAGAAAATCGGTTACTGTACTTGTAATTTCATTAAAAAGGTTGGTTATGTAATAACTTTGTTGTTGTCTTGACACCATTATTTTTGACATGTTTTAGTCAGTTGTGCTGTTCTTGAAGAAACTGGATTTTTTGTGTTGCTTGGTATTTATTCTGTGCCCGTGCTAGTGAGTAATTTGTGTATACTTTTAGTTTGCAAAAAAGATGTCACATGTGCTTATACTGTGCTGTGCAAAAAAGATGTCACGAGTTACTTAGGATCAACTCGAATTTTGTTCATTTTGAGCTTGATCGTTTAGAAAATGAGCCAAGCTGAAACCTAAATGAGTCCTATAAGCTTAGTTCCAGTTTGTAAAGTTTATATGTTAAATTTTGAGCTACTCGGGCTTGGAATGTTTTGGGCTCGGCTCAAATTCGTTCGTTTTCTCTAAACGAGTCAAGTTTGAATTATTTGTGACATTTTCAATCACTATGTCTTTGGTCAATTCACAATTTTCAAGGAAAATAATAGAAATTTCTTCAAAATCCAGATCAAAATAAATAAAACGCCAGTTGGACGTGGTGTTGGTGCCGCTGGTTGTGATCGACTGAGATCTCTTGTGGATTGTGAAAATTTGGTGGTGGTTGTGACGCCCACTCTCATAACATATACACACACATGAAAACCCATTGACAAAAATATATACATACACACAATAAAGCAAAAACAAAATAGGGTTGTGGGCAGCGATGACGGTGGTGATAGAGTAGCGGTGGTTTGGTGTTGGGCCAGTCGTTACTACGGTGATGATTGGTACTCACCGATGGTCAAGGTTGATTGGTCAAGTCATTGCTATAAGATGAAATTGTGTTTAGGTTTAGATAAAAGTTAAAAATAGATTCTATCACATCGAATTTATACCATATATAAGTTGTGTTTGATCAAAGTTTATTCAATTTATATTTTGACCCTTTTGTAATCATATATTACTAAGTTCATGTCATGTCAAATTAGTAACTTGTATAACTCGTGTTTGACGAGTTTAGATCGGGTTTGATCGCGTTCACGTTAACTTATTTATTTGACAATTCTAACAAGTCCATTTATTTATCACTCAAACTCACTACATCTAAACCCAAACATATTAATTGGGAGTTAATTTTGTATCAAGTTTATCAGTTGTGTCTAAATTTATCATGTCTAATTTGGGCCTTAAACATCTATCACTACTATAGACAGAGTGGGTGGAATTTAGAATCCACTCATGTAATGTTTGAACTGTTCTTCATTGCTTCTCTCAAAATACCCATAAATATCTTTTAAAAACAATTCACTGCCTCCACTCTTGGGAGTAAATATTCTTATGTTACGTTGTTATCGTCGCATCGTGTAATTGATCAATAATAAACAAAAAAAATAATAAGACAAGTGAACTTCACTAATCTTACGTGCCTAGAAAATATTCAGTGCTTGCCATATCAGCCAAATGAATTGACAAATATAACTCTGTTTATTTTTCTGTCTTCTCTCTCTTCTTTCAAATTTTTCTCTGTTCAGCTTCCAACTGTCACATCATTTTAAATCAAACTCTATTTTATTGACTTTCTATTTTCTTAAAATTCAACTTTTATGCAATGATATTAGAACTGGACTGGATATCAAACTGGCAGAGGGACTGAGTTAATAGTTCACTGGTTCAACCGTTGGGTTAATTGATCGAATCGGTCATATAAATAAAAAATAAAAAATATAATAATTTAATTAAAAAATTACAATCACATAAATAATTTACTGTGTCTTAACTTTTTACTGCTAAAAATGTGTGTATTAACTATTTAACTGTGTGTGTATTCAATTATTTATGTTGACTGTGTGTGCTGGTGTAGAAAAAAAGACAACTCAGCAACTAAAGAAGAACCAGAAGAATAAAGAACTAAAAGAAGAACCAGAAGAATAAAGAGAATAAGAACTAAAGAAGAACCAGAACAAAGTAGAACAAGTCACCTGTGAACTGTGGGTGGGTGGGTCTCACTGTGCGTGGAGAGAGAGAGGAGAAGAAGAAAACTTACGAAATTGTTGTGTTCGCCATTGTTGGAGAGGGACCTGTCTTGTTGGCAGTTGTTCGAAAAGGATATGTGGTGTGGTGTTTCGAGATTGAGATCTTTGTTGTTGTTCGAGAAGATGAAGTGGAAGGAGATAGCCGGCTGATTTTAAGTTTTGAACCGGCTGGTTTTAGAAATTTTTAGTTCACCAGTTTTGATCAAAATCAACCGGTTTTTCGACGGTTAGATTCTTTAGTGGGTTTAACTAAAGAATCGGACCGTTTTAAGTATTAATTCACAATTCATTCGGTCCGATCGACTGGTCCGGCCTAATTCGTTGGTTTTATAACTTATATTTTAAAAGTTGAATATGTAGTATAAGTAAGTCAGACTGCAACTACAAATCTTCTCATAAGAATTATTTTTATTTTTCTCTCTTCAGCCCTCCGTCTCTCTCTCCTGTGACTTACCCGAGAAAGTCTCTCAGGCCCAAGTCTACTGCCACATCTCCCTCCTTTCTGCATTGCAAACTCTAGTGAAGCATGGGAAACATGTTCTCCGTCTCGTTGTCAAACGATAACTTGATCTCTAAGTGCAGTGATTGCACATCCGCACAAGTCAATTATGTATGTAAACTTGAAGACAGGATTGGTAATTTGAGGACTGCACTGGAAGAATTGAAGGAATTCAAGAACGACATGAAGAGTAAGATTGACGTTGCTGAAGGACCACAAATGAAGCGTCTCAACCAAGTTCAAGGATGGCTTTTACGGGTGGAAGCCATGGAAACTGAAGTAAATGATCTCATAGCAGGTACCACTCAGCTTGAGATTCAGAAGAATTGTTGTCCCAAGAATTTCTACTCCAGGCACAAATTGGGGAAGAAAATAGCCAAAAAGATAGAAGATGTTGCTGCTTTGAAGAGCAAAGGAGTTTTTGAAGTGCTGGTTGAGAGGTTACCTTCAGCTGCAGTAGATCTTAGACCCAGTTACCCAACTGTGGGCATAGACTTGATTTTTGAGAAGATTTGGACCCACTTCGAAGAAGAAGATGTGGGAATTATCGGCTTATATGGGTTAGGAGGAGTTGGGAAAACTACCCTTTTGACCCAAATTAACAATAAGCTTGCCAACACAACTCATGAATTCGATATTGTGATTTGGGTAGTGGTGTCCCAAACTCCAGATTTGGGATGGATTCAAAATGAGATAGGGAAAAGGATAGGACTTTATGAAGAGAGATGGGTAAACAAAAGGCTAGATGAGAAAGCTATAGATATCTTTGGTGTCTTGAGCAAAAAGAAGTTTGTTTTGTTGTTGGATGATATATGGAAGCGCCTTGATCTGTCAAAAATTGGGATTCCAATTCCAAACAAGGGAAATAAGTGTAAGGTTGCATTCACAACCCGTTCGGAGGAAGTGTGTTGCAGCATGGAAGCTCAGAAAAAGATTGAAATTGAGGGTTTACCATGGGAGAAGGCTTGGCATTTGTTTCAAGAGAAGGTTGGTGAAGAGAACCTTAATTCTGATCCATTCATACTCGAGCTAGCTCAACTTGTTGCCAAAGAATGCCGCGGTCTTCCGCTTGCACTTATTACTGTAGGTCGAGCCATGGCTTGCAAGAAGACACCCCAAGAATGGGAATATGCAATTCAAGTGCTCAACAGATCTGCTGCAGAATTTCCAGGTATGGAGGATGATGTGTTTCGTCGTTTACATTTTAGTTACGAGAGTCTACCAAGCGATACAGTTAGATCTTGTTTCTTATATTGCTCTTTATTCCCTGAAGACTATTGGATTAGTAAAGAAAATTTGATAGACTATTGGATTGGTGAGGAATTTTTAAATGAATGTAATGATAATGAAGAAGGAGCTCGAAACCATGGGTACAACAATATAGGCACTCTTCTCCATGCATGTTTGCTGGAGAAAGCCTCAAGAGATGGGGTAAAAATGCATGATGTGGTTCGTGACATGGCACTGTGGATAGCCTGTGAATATGGGAAGCAGACGTACAAGTTTTTGGCGCCAGCAGGTGCTATGAAGACTGAAGCACCGGAAGTTTCAAAATGGAAGGAGGTAAAGAGGATGTCACTGAAAAAGAATAAGATCAAGAAATTAACAGAAACACCAACATGCCCGGAACTCACAACTTTACTACTCAAAGATAATCGTTTGAAGATGATCACTAGTGGTTTCTTTGAATTTATGCCTGCTTTGAAAGTTCTAGACCTGTCAAGGAATAAAGATTTAGCTGATTTTCCATCGGAAATTTGTAAATTGATTTCATTGGAGTATCTGAATCTATCGGGGACAAACATAAGACAGTTGCCAGTTGATCTCCAGAACTTGGTAAGATTGAGATATTTGAACCTCAAATATACAAAACGACTTGATCCAATTCCACCCCAATTGCTATCACGATTATCATCCTTGCAAGTGTTGACGATGTTCGGTAGTACTGGTTCTTTTTCTGCTCAAGCGATGGGAGATGGTGTGCAAACTGGCGGTAGTGAAGCGTTCTTTGAGAAATTGGATGATTTGAGATGCTTAACTGATTTGAGTGTGACAATCAATAGTACCTCTGCTTTCCAAAGACTTTCAAGCTCACACAAGTTGCAGACCTGTACTCGAGGCTTATACTTCTGGAGGTCAAATTTTTCTGCCACTTTCAATGTATCAACCCTAGGATATATGAAGCAGTTAGATAAGCTTTGTTTCGAGGAATGTCATGGTTTGGAATATTTGGCAATCGATTGGGCATTGGAAGAACTGGAGATACAAACACCTAATAGTCTGCACAACTCTCAAATCAGAAGTCACCAATGCTTCAACAGCCTTTGTTGGGTAGACATAATCAAGTGTCCAAGTTTAAAAAGCCTAACAGTGCTTATTTTGGCTCCAAACCTTTGGAACCTTCACATTCGTGGTTGCGATAATCTGGAAGAAGTAATAAGTGGAGGTAAATGGGTGAAAGCTGCAGAGGAGAGGAAAATTCCAAAACCTTTTGCAAAACTGGAACGTTTGTTGTTACGAAATCTACCAAAACTTAAGAGCATCTACCCAAGTGCCCTGCCCTTCCCTTGCTTCAAATATCTCCAAGTACGTCTGTGTCCAGAGCTGAACAAGCTTCCTCTCAGCTCTGACAGTGCAAAAGAACGCCAAACTGTCATTTCGGGACACAGAAATTGGTTTGATAAGTTGGAATGGCAGGATGAAGCCACACGAAATGCATTTCTTCGCTATGCCACAATTGAGGAATGAGGTCTCAGTGACTGGCAGCATAATGGAATTGATCCAGGTATTCTTTCAACACTGTTGATGCTTCTTGGCTAATTGAATTGGTGTTTAGTCCTTCAACATTGTCAAAACTGTTGATGCTTCTTCATTAGTTGAATTGGTGTTTGATCCTTCAACATTATTAGTAATGTTTTTTCACTTCCTTAGTTAAAGGTGTGTTTTGAACAAGAAGTTTCTATTCTACATGTGTGTGTGTGTGTGTGAGAGAGAGAGAGAGAGAGAGAATCATAACTAAAAGGAAATGACGAAAACTCCATCTCCAACATAAAGTAAAAGAATATAGTGTTTGTAATCGTGATAAGATTCTTTTTGATCAATTATATACTACTATTGAGCTAGTTCTTTTTGATGAGTGTGTTTTAGTACCCATTGTTTTGCAGGCAGAAGCCCAGTTGGGTGATCATTGACAGCTCAAAAGTCGTATTTGCGCAATTGTTTGGAGGTGATGCTTGGAGTCGGACTTGTTGGTCTTCTTGGCCTCTTGCAACTACTAAAATTGCTTATGTCCTCTTGTGCATGTTCATCAAAGAAAACCAGGTTCAAGTGTTTGCAGTATGCAATTCAAGTGTTTTTTGTTTTCTAAAAAGTCTGCAGCAGAGGAATTTTAGATGGGGGAATGAGGTGTTTCTGCTTATTAGATATGAATCAAACCAAGTCTGGAATAATGAATTTCAAACATCTTGGAGTTTCAACTCAGATCTTCAAAGTGTGAGCAGATTGTGCTGCAATAAGGGTTTCATCAGCTGTATTATCTCAAAGTAGGAGCCTTGACCAGATGGAATGTTCACAGATTTGAACATATTCATTGAGTATCACCAATTTTTTTGTATTATATGTAGAACAACACACACATTAGGGCTAGAGCCCCCCCCCCCCACACACAGGGTTGACAATTAATCGTGTCGTATCAAAGTTTTGTTGTGAGAAAATTTGTTCAATCATATATTTGATCCATTTATAATCGTGTATTTTCGGATTTGTATTGTGTATAAACTAACTTTGTTTATCAAGTTCATGTTATATGTAGTTGGGTTCATGTCAACCCATTAACTGGTTCACCCGTTTACCATCCGAAACCTGTAACACTAAACCCAAAACTAATAATTTCATGTCATACCAATAAATCTCTGACTTTTAATTATTTATTTCATAAAATTTGGAGCACCTTGAACATCTAATTCCAATAATGCCTGTATCCCTTTCTTCTAAGGTAATTGAATCAAATCCTTCTGCTTTCAAACTTTGACTAATGCATTGAGCATGAATCTGGACTAATGTGACAATACACATGAATTAACACAAGGGGATTTAGCCTCTCACTGCATATTCTTATCTTCCCACAATTTTCTTGTTGGTGCAAAAATTCTGTGATGGATGAATGTTTCATGGCACATTATTATGTCGTTTTTTTAAGACAATATTTGACCTTATCAATTCTGAAAATTAGTGTGCTCCAAGATATAGCAAATTTGTCTCCAGGATATAATGAAGTCCAGAATAAAAAAAAAAAAAAATTGATTGTGTTATGCACACATGGAGTCAATCCTGGAATACCTTTGAATTTTTCTAATATGCTAAGATACTAGAATTCTGTCTTCACATAAAATAGATTCTAGGAAATGAAAATGACTATAACAGAAAGTGTTTCAAGCCTTTTTAGAGAGAGATTGATGAAAATTTGAAGTACCTTGGAATGACCGATTCTTGGTTTATTTATAAACCAACTAATGACTATTCAAGAAGCCATTGAATAGTTATGGTGACTGTTCAAGGAAATCAGACATAAATGTTAATTGACAGACACATAAAATTTTAAAATTAAATGCTTCTATCAGTCACTAACAATTACTTTCAAATTTAAATATACCAATCCGATCACACCTCTTAACAATCTATGGTCTAGATCACTCATGAAATCTGATGAGTCAGGTATAATGGTCCAACTCATATTATAAGTCCAACTTAAATTAAAGAGCCTAACTTATAAAAATTCAGTATCCAGCCTAAAGGGATTCACGCCCGGTCAAACTCATTAGGTTTGAGGAGCTATATCGCCAAGGGAGTAAGCAGGGCCATCCAAATGTCTCATACTCACTGCCTTGGAAAGAGTCAACACTCACCTCATCTTTTAACCGAATCTCATGGAGAGCACCGTAACTGTCTCGCCCGTTGAAAAGAGATCGTGAGCTCTAACAGATCAACCACTTAGTTACTAATATCTCGTCTAAATATGTTATAAGACGACTATAAATTGTAAGCCCCGCCAACAATTGGGGGTAGATCACACTCAATCGAGCACAACTCTCTCCTATCTCTTTAAGCTTGTAATTTTTGCTCTCCCTACTCACTTGAAGTAATAAAAGTATCCAGCGATCCTAGCCATTCAAAGTGGACATAGGTCATGTTGACCGAACCATTGTAAACTTTGTCTTGCTCTTGTTTCCATATCTTATTTCTTAATTACAATACTTATTACTGTTTATCTAATAGGTGGTGTATAAATCTAATTTGTGCATCATCAAAATCCACAATTCGACAATATGTAGTTGTGAAATCGAGCATTCGATCAAAACTAATTAAAAATCAATGGTTATTATTTGATCACTCATCACTACGATACTTACGTTGCTAAGTGTCAAGCGCGTCTCCAAAGCATCACAATGTGCCTCTAGCGTCCTCAAGCTAGCGCAGGTGTGCGCGGATGGTGCATGTCTATTAATAAATGCATTTTTTTTCTTCTCACTTTCTAACGCGAGATTGTCAAGCTTTTCATAATTGTCCACAAAACTATTATTACTCCATTTAAAACTCACCAAAATACATAATAAATCTGTATAATAAAGTACAATACAATTAAAATTTTAAAAATAGATAAAATAATTTTTACTATTCGCGATTGAGATCTCTTTAAATTTTATTTTAAAATAAATCTAACGGCTAATATTAACACTCTAAATTTAATATGAAAAATAAAACTCTAAGGATGTATTTGGGGTGACTTTTTAAAAGTGTTTTTAATATTTATAATTTCTCATAAGTACTGTAAAAAAAATAGTATTTGAAAACCACGCCACCAACACCTCTATTACCACCAACCCGCTGTCCCACCACAATCACCGCCACCACTACCACCACCGCCACCACCACTATTGTTGCCACTCTACCGCACCCATCGCCCCCACTACCATCGTCATTGTCGCCTCTACTTCCACGCCACCACCTTCACTATCGTAATCCCACCATCACCATCATTGCTGTCACTATCCCACCATCACCCCTACCACATCACCCCCACTGCCCCCCAACCACCATCACCATTGTCACCTATAGC
>CM042194.1:27548328-27584000 GCA_023539305.1 Ilex asprella
ACCATCACCATTGTCACCTATAGCTGCCATCATTACAACTTGTTGTCATCATTCATCACAACTATCACTGTCTCCCACCACCACCATTGTCGCCTATCATCAATATCACCGTTCGCCTCCATTATAACCAGTGCTTAAATTTTTTTATTTCTTCTCTATTTTTGTAATTTTATTTTAAGTGTGAATACAAATATGTTTATTATTGACTATTTTTTTTTATTACTTTGTGCCTTGAGGCACGGGAAATAACTAATATACCTATAATTTTGCTCCTATGAGATGTAGTTGAAGGTCTTATAACGATTGGAATTGGAATTTTGTAGCTGATTTAGTTGGTTGGTGATCAAATAAGACAAGCATTAAATCCATATATCCTGAATTTGAATTATCATAGGAATATCCAGTTTACTCATCGTGTGTGGTTAGCAAGTAATTGTAGAACTCCAAGATTTTATTACAACTACAAATCTAAGGTAAGTGGTTAAGACAATTTTTCCTTACCATTATAAATTCAAAGGCAAGGATTCTAAAGTCTGCTTTTTCACAGTCCTCTTAAATCCAATAAAATTTCTTGTACAATATTCTATAGGTAATTAGTTATTTTAAAAGCCCAAATACTCACCCAAAAAAAGGACCTATAGAGATAGCTCCCCCTTCAAACATTGAAATTAGAAAGGAAAAAAAAAGCAAAAAGAAACCTTAAGCTGATTTGGTCGGGCGTACTAGACCCACTACTTCTGTCACTGTGAGATCTAAAAAGACTTAAATGTGTCGTAGTCTTACCCCCAACATGTAGCAAGATTATTTCCATGACTTAGAAATCTAGGTCACAATATTAGAACAACGTCAATATTTATCATCCTTAACGTTAAAATATAAGAAAGAAATAAAGTAAACCAAATTTTATATAGATCTTCTAAAAGCCTAGATTTTCCATGTTGTCCACTAAGTTAGACCTACAACAATGTCAAATACTTATCAATCCCAATTATACGATTTAAGTTTGAGAATCAATTTGTTTAAATAAAAATAAAATTACTTATCACTTACTTATTCTAGATCGCACTATATAAGCGAGAAACTTTTAAACTAAGTACGAGGTCTTTTACCTATCAAACCAAAAGTTTCTCTAGAAAGAATATTCTTTTAACGTGGCCCGAAGTCAATTAGAAAGATGAAGTAAAAATTCAATTTTAGCTCTGCCTAACCCTATTTTCTCTAGAAACTAAACCATTACACTAGGCCAAATATCTAGAAATGAACTCTTAGAGCAACTACAAGAGGAGTTTTCATTTTTGGGGTGTCAAATATTATTTTATAATTTTGAACAGTGTTTTGGCACCCTTGATTTATAAATCTGCTCCAGTGGTAGGTGCCAAAATGGAGTGTCATTTTAATATTTTTTATTAAAAAATATAATTAAATATAATGGTTATATTTTAACGGGTATAGTGTTCATAACAATTGCAATTTAACGGATATATTTTTATAGTAAAAATTTAAAATTTAAAATTTCACATTGTATTTTCAATTCCAATTTCAATTTTAAGTTGTATTTTCAATGCATAGTAATTAAAAAATAATAGCAACATAACAAATAATGACTAAAAATTAAAAAATAATAGCAACATAATGAATAATGACTAAAAATTAAAAAATAATAGCAAATAAAAAAAAATTAATGGTGTAATATAACAATACAAAAAAAATTAATGGTGTACTATGACAATATAAAAAAAATGTAATGGTGTAATATGACAATACAAAAAACTTTTGGGGTAGAGTGTGTCATTTTCCCTAAAATAAATATTAGCAGCACCAATTTAGACCCAATTGCCAAACTCTTCTCTAGGGCTGTTAATCAAGCCAAGCTTGAACACTACTTTAGGCTCGTTTATGAGTAAATAATTAAACGAGCCAGCTCGTTTATGTGTAAATTAGGCTCGACAAATGCTCGACAATGGCTCGATTAACACCCCTACCTGGGATTCAATCCCTACCCCCTTCCCCTTCCCCTAAACCATAAACAAAATTACCCAATGAAATTAAAACATATACCTAGTGAAAAATTAAAGCACATACTCAGACAACGATTTTCAAACACCAACGAGGCAAAGAGACACCAACGATTTTCAGGCAAGTAGACACCTCATTCCCATTTCCCTCTCTCTGTATTTTGATAGAAATTTTGGGTTGAATATAACGGTTGAGATTAACGGTAAACCCAACGGCTGTTTTGCAACCTCTCAATTCTCTCTCTAAAATTGTTAAATATATCACCCCAAAATCCTAGATGTCATTTTGCCACCTCGAATGCCACCCCTATTGGAGTTCAAATTTTTTAAGTTGGAATGTCATTTTAGCGATTATGGATATGCCACCCCTGATGACAACTCACATTGCAGTTGCTCTTATACTCCTTAATTAAAATATTTCTAAACAAGTCGTTGCATAAGTTTAAAAGTTTTCAAACATCATCGACAATCACTTTGTTTAGGCATTTAGCCTGTTTAGAGTTAACTTAAGTAGGTAAGTTTTAGTGAGTATATAGAGGGTCTTCCCGCTTCTCTTTTTAAGGAGTTGCGTAGAGTTCCCAGTGAGGTTTACATATCTGTCAAAAAAAAAAAAAAAAGTAGGTAAGTTTTAAGAGTTTTAAAATAAAATAAGTTAATTCTACTTGAACCTTGACTTTTTTATGAGTTTATGTAATAAATTTTTAGACCCAAAAAAATTTATTTAGACTAATTCAAGAAATTAATTTTATAAATTTTTCTTTCGATGTTTTAGAATTTTGTTACGAGTCTCACATAACTTTTTACTTTATTATATTCACAAAATATTATTAGTGACATAAAAAAAATTGAAATTCATATTTTTGAAACTATTATTCATAATTTATACATACATGTACTTATATTTTTATTTTGACAAAAAAAAAACCTAAAAAGTCTTTTTTAACTCTTAACTTTTTTATAAATTTTTTCAAAAGGTAATGCTAAACTGACCAAATTGTAGGACCAAATTTGAAGCTCAAATGACATGACAACATATTATTTAGAGTCTTTATTAGGGTCCAAATGACATGACACCAAATAAAAAAGTCCAAGTCAGCTGTCATGTCATTTGAACTCTAAATTTGGTCCCAAAATTTAATCAGTGTAACATTACTGTTTTTCAAACCACGTCTTTTCACCTAAAAAAAATCAACACCAAATAGGCCCATTGGCGTTGCTCTAATCAATATCAGTCGGTAGGCTAACATTTAGAAACCAGGAAATAGGTTTTGCTGATTCAGTTTAGGGACTTGCCTCTAAAGATCTTAAACAATGAGGCAACTGTCATAGGCATTGAAACCAATTCTCCTTACACATAAATCTCCAGATAACATATGCAACAGCCCATAGAATTTCATATGAGTGACTGAGTAAGTTAATGTTCTGAGATTGTCTATATTCAGGAACAGTAACATAGAAAACACTGACAATTATTAATGCATCGAAATCTCAAAATACTAACAAATCTACAGCTATAATATGACAGAATTAGCATATAGAGATATCGACATGTTTCCCATAATATGACAGAATTAGAAGTATCCCAAATCAGCAGATAGATAGATAAGAAAATAACAGCTAAGAAACAATCTTTTTACCATAAAACACAAGTTACCCATGGCATATCCATGATGATTGACCAGCCAAATCATCTATATAAGTTCATATGAGTGGCAAGACTAGACTACCATAATGAAAAGATCTAAACCTCAGGGGGTTCAATCCAGATTTTTTCTGGTGCACGCCGAGTTACCCAAGGATAGAATTCAGAACATTTGTGAGATTCATGGGTCTTGAGGGAGTAGAAGAAAGTGTTCTCGTGACCATGATAATAGATCTTGTCTGCTAAAGCTGCTGTTTCTTTCTCTGCTGAAATTGAATACGAAGTACAACCAAGCAGTAATACTTTGTTCCCTAAGCTATCTTGCTCAACCCAAGTCATCAGTGACCAATCAAACCGGAAAATATGAAAAAAGCGCCCAGAAGGATATACCAGCAAAAGGTTCCCATCAGATTCAACCATTCGGATCTCTGATCGTACATCTAAAATTGGCGTTGTATCTGTAAGTAATTTCCATTCTTCGAAAGCAACAGAGTAAGCCCCCAACACTCCACCGCTAAAAACACAATAAAAAGTTCCATTGCTGTAAACTACATCCTCTATTGCCAGCTTAAAACCACAATAAATATGTTTTCTCCATCTTAGATCACCATAATGGCAAGTCTTAATACAAAGCATTT
Organism: Ilex asprella; assembly: GCA_023539305.1. Classification (NCBI taxonomy): domain Eukaryota; kingdom Viridiplantae; phylum Streptophyta; class Magnoliopsida; order Aquifoliales; family Aquifoliaceae; genus Ilex; species Ilex asprella. The sequence goes on from CM042194.1 coordinate 27,552,624, forward strand.
TGTTCTTAGTTTTAGTTTGCACAGCAAAGAAAACACAATCTGGCAAAGTTGGAATTGAGGAGAATGTAGACCTATTGAAGTTGATACCCATATCAGGAAGTTTGAGAATCTCCTTTGTAAGAGGATGATATACAAACGCTTTTTCGGATCTCTGTAAAAGCAACCAACCATATTTTGATGCACAAAATGAAGCAGCAAACAAATTCTCGCATTTCTCTTCCTCTATTTTGTGCTCATAGGTGAAAGTTTTGTTAAGAAAAGGACAATGGAATGTACAATTACTCAAGATATCACCTTTGTTGTCCCACTCCAAATCATAAGTCATCAGCCAAGGTAGTTTATGTGCAGGTTTGCCATGTTTTGCTAATCGCCAGGGCTTGCAGACACCACGAAAACGAAATTGATCGAAGAGGGAAAGCCGACCTTTGATCTCATTTAAAATATCTATATGGAGATCAGCCCATGGCCTGATTTCCATGTCTCCCTCATGAAAATCACATATATCTCTCTGTTTGTCAGCCATAACAGTTGTCATTGTAGCCCTTTTTTCTCAACACAAGAAGAATTAACACTGAGAAATAAGAAATTACACTAGGAAGAGAAACACTAACACGACTGCTTCTGCACGGGGTAAATCCTGCAATTGCCTCGAGACAGCGACCGCATGGTTGGTGAACCCTGAAACAGAAAAGGTTAGGAAAAGGGAGCCAGGCGTCTGCCCGGCTTATCCCCTCCAAAACTTAAGTCAGCAAGTGAAGGGGGATAAAACTCTGATTCTTTGATTTTCGGGTCTGATTTTGCGTACCTCTGCTCATTTTTCTGAAGGGTATTTATACCTGGGCTTGAAATGATTGTTCTGACACAAAAGCCATCCTAGTAATTAATGCACCCTGGACTTGTCCCGGCGTAATGATTGATTTTCCACTTGCATTCCCATCTCATCAATGCTCGGCGCCGAGGATAGGAACTCGGGGCCAAGCCGAGCAATCAAGCACCCATGAACGGTGTTAGACACACACTCCAATGCAGTCGGCGTCATAAAAGCTATTATTCTTAGGCATGTGCCTGGCTTCTAGCCATTAATGCGCCCATACTTGGTTGTCAGTCTGAGCCGCGGCAGGTACAGAGGCTTATTAAATGCCCTGTCTCAGTCATGCACGTCGCCATAAATGCTGGGTCAAGTCGCATTAATTACCCGTCAGAGGCTGTACTCGGCTCCATAAAAATACCCATCCTCGGCTTACTTGCTCGGCTATGTTAATGTCCTCGGCACTATGCCTCGGCCTTCCACTATTCCCCCCAATCCACGTGTCGTCCCGGGGACGGTTGAATCTATTATGAGTCCCTTCAGCTTCTGTGCACCCTTTTCAATCCACCCAAGTTTATCACTGTATGAAACTATCCAAGTCCTTTTGGATCTCAGTTAATACTTAAAGTCACAAACTTTCCAAGAGCCTGCACAATCAACCAGCACTAGCTTACAATTACTACAAGTTCTTTCCTGTATTGATTTTTGTTAATCTTTCTTTGTCATATTCGGTCGATTTTTCACATTCAACCACACACAAGATCACATGAGGAAAAACCCATACCCAAGAAATTCGATCTTTCAAAAAAATCTGTCACCAACAATTCAAATTGATGTGTGTGTGTGTGTGTGCATAAATACAAAAAAAAAAAAGAAACATAGGGTTTGTAATCCAAATCAAGTGGTTATAAACCGTACCTCAACAGTGTGTTACTTCTACTCTTTTCCTTGTTCTTCTCTGCCGATGGCAACCCCTTTCTCTCTCTTCTTCGCCCTTTCTTTCTCCTCCAACATGTCGACAAGGCACCATAGGTCCACAAAATAGAACTCATGGAGTTTGGGTTCGGCCGAAAAGGACACCAACATTATAAAAAAAAAAAAAAAAAGGCAATTTACTCTTCATTCTACAGACTATCGTCGTTTCCGATGGGACCCATCTGGGAAATACCACCACACAAACACCCAACCCACACGAAACCCCAACCTCCGAGTCTCTGACAAAACAAAATCACATGAGTCACAAAGAACAGCGACAACGACGAGAGACTCCGGTTTATGGATTTTCTCATTTGCTGAGAGGAAGTTTTTGGTGATACGGCTCATGTTGGTGATGCGAAGGAAGCTGTTGTTGTATTTAGAAGAGCAGTCGAAGACCATGCAAGGAGACAAGGTATATTTGAATTGGGACTAATCTCGCTTTGCACCCCAAAAAAATATTTTGATTCTTAATTTTCACCCTCAAATATTAAAAATTTTAATTTTTACCCTCAAAGTTATAAATTGATAACAATGTGAACCTAACCTAAACTATCGTTCAATTTTTTGTCATTAATTAAAGCTAGTGAATTGCAAGTACTTTAGGCATTCACACACAGTCGAGCTCTCTTTCTCTCCCCCCTCTGCTAGAATCACCCACACAGTATCTCTCTTGCGCGCACACACACACATACACACTCAATTACAGACACAATCACACAAATGCACAACTGTTAAGTCGTGGGTTCGAGTCACCCAAAGGGGGAGGTGGAGAACCACTGTTGATCCTCATGAAAAGAAAAGAAAAAAAAATCACACAAATGCACAAATTTCAGCTCAAAACCTCAAAGTGTGAGCAGATTGTGCTGCATTAGGAATTTTCTTACTTTGTACCCAAAAAATATTTCGATTCCCATTTTATACCTTGAAAGATTATTTTTTCTATATTGCACCCTAAATGTCATAAATTAGTTCTAATGTGGCCATCGGACTAACATCCGCTTCAAATTCCATTAAAAATTAATGCACATACCACTTAAATATATGAATGGTGAGTTTATATTTTTATCCAAGAGTAATACACATGGGTGATAAATGCATTAATTTTTAACGGAATTTGAAATGGATGTTAGTCCAAGGGTCACATTAAAATTAATTTATGACATTCAAGGTACAATGTAAGAAAAATAATTTTTTTGGGTATAAAATAAAAATAAAAATATCTTTTGAGATACAAAGTGAAAAAAGCCCGCTGCATTAAGGGTATCATCAACTATATTATTCCATATTAGGAGCCTTGACCCGAGGGAATGTTACACAGATTGCACATTTTCACTAGGTATCACCAAATTTTTTGTACTAGAAATAACATGTCTGAATACACTCTAAATCCAGTATAAACCATACAACATTTATATTTTTCTTTTCTGTTCTTTATTTATGCAATTTAAAACTAAATTGGATAGAGAGAAACTAAGAGAAAGGGGTAGGGGAGATAGAAGAGTGAGGTAGGTGTAGATTGGTAAAATTGTTTGATATTAAGAAATGTGTTGATTAAGTTGTCTGACATTGAAAATCGGACAGAGAAAATGATGCTTTTGAGAGGTAATAAATTTTTAGGAATAAAGTTTGTAAAACGTTGTTGTGCTCTTATAAATGTGTAATTCAAATTGCTAGCTATAATATTAGGTAGGTTATATATAGAGCAACACACACCCATTAGAGCTAAAGCCAGGCACACTAGGCTTCAATGAGTTGTGTCGATTTTCTTTATTTATATATATTTTTATTATTTATTGTTTATAGATAGATATAAATATTATTTGCTAAAAGTGCCGACTGTACGCCTTTACTTAAAAGTAGAAATAGAAAGTGAGAAAGAAAAACTTAGTTACTGGAATCAAAAGTTAGGCCGACCATTTTAGTATAGAGCTACACCTTAAAAAAGTGTATTCCTACCATTTCCTTTTCTATCAATGTTGTTAATTCTTATATACTAATGTACCCTTGTGTATTTGAGTTGTGTCGTTCGAAAATTTGTTCAACCGTATTTTCAATCTATTTATAATCATGACACGGTTTTTTATCCACTAGGGTACCAAATCTACAATTTTCTATGTTTGATGGGGAGTGGTTGCCCTCAAAGATACTTATATCATTTCATTACCACTTGTCGAGATACTGAAAAAAATGAGCCTTTGCTATTGAGACAATTTCCCGTTGTGACTCCTTCTCAACTCTGAGTTTTTAAGTTTCTTGGGGGATTTAGAGTATAATATATAAAAAAATGCTAGGTTTTTTTCTTGCCTTCTCTTGGAAGAGTCTTCTCTCCCATCAGTAATATACAGCAAGCAAGAGCTAATGTAAGCGGTTTCAAAAAAGAAAGCGGAGCTGTTATGGATGTCTTTGATTGAATTGAGATAGACATATAGAAAGTGTCATGCGTGATTCATAAGATTCTATAATAACACCAATTTACTTAGTCTACCTCTCTCATATATAGTCCATGTCGTGTATAAACTTTGATTAGCGAGTTCATATCAACTTATTTGTTTAATAGATCCATCGGGTGATTAGGTCCACCCAATTACTACCCAAAATCGGAAAGATTAAACTCAAAATGTTACTTAAATTCCATTTCCTATCATTTACTCCTCTACTTGATACTGACAAAGATGTCTCTATCCCTTCTTGTAAGGTAATTGTACCAAATCATTGCAATCTTGGGGATGATCAAAAGTTGTTCTAACACTCTTACGAGTGTTGTTTGATAGGCCGCCACAACCAGCTGCACCGAAATCGAATTTATTACACGACTACAGATAAATTTCCTTCTTTTAATTATTTATTTCATTAGCTGAAGGTTTATGTAACAAGCGGAACTAGAATATTATAGCTGAGGTTGGAATGGTGATCGAAAAAGACGAGATTTATATCTACACGTCCTGACTTCGACTCCTCTCAATTTTATGATTATCGGGTATAAGCACCATGTGGTTGGCAAGTAATTGTGTGCTTCCAAGATTTAATTACAACAATAAATCCAAGGCACATGTAATTAAGACGATTTTCTGTTAAAGTAAAGATTCTAAAGTCTTCTTTTTTGCACTCCTCGTAAAGATTCATGTAGAATTTCTCATACAATACTCACCAAAGAGAGCATCCATAGTGAGAGCTCCCCCTCCGAACACTGAAATTAAAAACAAAAGCAAAAAGAAACCTTGGCCATTTTGGTGCTCTAGGCGAAAATTTTACATGAGGTTTTATTAATATTTCATGTATTAACATATATATTATTATAATTTTTTTATTTATTTAAAAATTATTTTTCTTGTTTTTTGAGATGCAAAAATATTGATCAAGTTCTAATGTTCAAGTTTTGATAATAAATCATTCTCACTAGATAATATAACTAATTCATTCAATATTTCTCGTGACATAGTTGACTGTAAATAAGATTTTATCAATTTAAGTTTTAAAAAGTTCTTTTATGCTAAAGCCACTGTTACTGGTATGATTAATAAAATTCTATAAGCATTGCATGCATTTAAAAAATAATCTAATCATTTTATGTAGTTTAGTATTTCAATTGAAATGTTAATTTCAATTTTTAAAATTTCATTTAAAACTTCTAATTCTAAAAGTAGATCTAAGCCATCAATATTTGTAGATACATCATGTTTTAGAAAAGTTTAAAGCTTAAAACAATGGTTTTTTAACAAATTATCTTCATATAAAGATTTTAATTTTTCACAATTAAATAAAAATCCAAAAATATTTTCATATGTTTTAAATTGTTCAAATCTTTTTTTTTTTATTGAAGAAAGAGCTTGATCTACAACATATATAAAATAATCAATTCTAAGATATTCTTCCGGTGAGTGTGTTATCTCATCATTAACAATTTCATCAAATTGTTTTTTTCTATAAATTTTACGTTTTTCATGTAATACACGTTCTATTTTCATTTCTATTGTAATATCTTTTGATGAGATCAAAGCAAAATTAAATCCATTTTCTCTATATGATTTTTAAAAAGAAATAAATTATTTTAATTGATCTATAGCAATATCAATATGCACATCTTTGATCTTTTTGAGCCACAAATTCAAGTCCAATCACAGTCGACAGTAAAATAAAAGAAAAAACAGTTAATAGTAAATTAAATAAGGCATCATGCACAACAATAAAATATTTTTTTTTAGTTGTTAGCAATAGCACAATCATTATTGAATTTGACAAAGTATTTAATAATAAAAAATTTACAGATTTCTAAACAATGGAACAAAAATATTCATTATATATTAAATAACTAAGATTTTCATATATTATTGTGTAAGATAAATATTTTATAGCAAAGAAAGGAAGAAGTTACCTGAAACTGATAGATTTCATTTGTAAGTAGCATAACTGAAACCCTTAACATGGTACTATGAATGATGTGTTTCTATGGTCAGAACTGGAGCTGGAGCAAAGGGTACAAGCTTAAAGGGATTATTCGACAAAGTTAGTTTAATAATATCTCTCCCTATCAGCTAAAAATAGGCACAAGAAATACCATGCCAATCAACTTGTGTTTTAGTTCTTTATGACATCAGTTTCAGGTGTCACTAGATGACACCATTTCATGGTAACATCAGTGACTATAATGGCTACCATTAGACTTGGAAACCCACTACGCTATCAAGCTATTTATCAGTTACTTATTCATGAATAGAGTTAGCAACGTATGAATAAAAAGTTTTCAATATCTATCAAGCACTCCATCTGAGCCTTGTTGTCAATAACCTTTGAACTTCATGATATGAACACTTGTTGCCTAAAGACGTAATCTTGTGGGGAAAAAAGACCTGGAAAAGAGAACACTACTAATCTTGTACAAAAGTCCATGCTAATTTCAACCAGTCATGTACACTCGATCTTAACCATTTTTATGGACATTCAATACACAAACTTGGGGAGATTTATACCAACTGACAAAATATAAGACTGCACAAAGTCCAAATGCAACTGTTTTCAAAACCTATTCAACCCATTCAATTCCAAGTAGGCTTCATTTCCATTTGGAACGGACTGAAATCTTTGAACCATTTATTATAAGAACAGTCCTGGCTCACTCCACTAACTGGACTGTTTAGTCTTGATTCTAGGGATAATTTAAACTGCCTAAAGTTCCAACTAAAAAGATGAAGTAAAACACCCTTTTCACTACACTTTGCACTATCGCCTCTAGGGGTATTTTAGTGACAAGTTCTACAGAAACTGGACCATCCTACTCAGTCAAATACCTAGTGACAAACTCTTATGTTCCTTTCATTACATATTTCTAAACAAGTCCTTGGATAACAAGCCTAAAAGTTTTCTTATTGACATTATCGACACTGATGATAGTGTATATTGAGTGATGTCATTGATGCTAAGGATGATGTCGACCATGACCTTGATATGGAGCTGGACCAGCTAATGAAACCTCAATTGTTGGCTTCCCTCAGCCAACACCTCCATAATAGGGTCAGAAAGGCTCCTACCAAAGATAATTTTCTTCCTGGATTTGAGACTAGGCCACATAATGCTAATCACTATGTTTAGGCATTGTCATTGCCATAATAAAATCATCCAGAAGGCTAACACTTTGAAACAAGGAAATAGGTTTTGCCGATGCTGTTCAGGGACTTTCCTCCAAAGTTCCTAACAAAAGCAGCAATTGTCATAAACATTGCCACCAGTTTGCTTGAGCATCAACCTTACATAAGAAATAACATAAAAAAACTCCACATAAAATATGCAACAAAGCATAAATTTATGCACATACAAATCTACAGATATAATGATGGAAATATCGACATGTTTCCTATAAGTTATAGTATCGCAGAACTAGCAGATGAAGATATCGAATAAAGAGACTTATATAGTAAAATGCCAAATCAGTAGATAGATAAGAAAATAACAGTTAAGGACAAATCTTAATAGTACAAAACAAGAAGTTACCCATGCAGGCACACAATGGTTGAATGGTCATATCTTCTCTGCAAATTCACATTTACTCAATACTACTAGACCAGCAAGCATACCCGCTACAATGAAAAGATCTAAACCTGAGGTGGTTCAATCCAGATTTTTTCTGGCGCTCGCGGAGTTACCCAAGGATAGAATTCAGAACATTTGTGATGTTTATGGGTCTCGAGGGAATAAAACCAAGTGCTCTTGTCACCATGATAATAGATCCTGTCAGCTAAAGCTGATGTTTCTTTCACCGCTGAAACTGAATACGAAGTACAACCGAGCAGTAATGCTTTGTTCCCTAAGCTATTTTGCTTGACCCAAGCCATCAGTGACCAATCAAACCTGAAAATATGAAAGCTCTCAGAGGGACATACCAACAAAAGGTCCCCATCAGATTCGACCATTTGGATCCTGGATCGAAATGTTACGCCTGTGATTGGCCCCATACCTGTAAGTAATTTCCACTCTTGAGAAGCAACAGAGTATGCCCCCAACACTCCACCACTAAAAACACAATAAAAAGTTCCATTGCTGTAAACTACATCCTCTATTGCCAGCGAAAGCCCATCATAAGTATGTGTTGTCCATTGTAGATCACCATGATGGCAAATGCTAATACGGATTCTATCGCAACCCTTTGAACTATACAAGACAAAGAAAACACAATCTGGCAAAGTTGGAATTGAGGAGAATGTAGATCTATTGAAGCTGATATCTATATCAGGAAGATTGAGAATCTCCTCCGCATATGGATTATAACAGAACACTTTTTCGGATCTCTGTAAGAGCAACCAACCAAATTTTGATGCACAAACTGAAGCACCAAATAAATCGTCCCAGTTCTCTACCTCCATTTTATGCTCTTTGGTGAAAGGTCGGTCAGGGGGAGGACAATGGAATTTACATTCACTCAAGATATTGCCACTGCTGTCCCACCCCCAACTATGAGTCATCAGCCAGGGTAATTTATGTGCAGGTTGGACACAATCTGCGAGTCGCCACTTCTTGCAGACACCACGAAAACGAATTCGATCAAAGAGGTAAAGTCGCCCTGTGATTTCATTTGACACATCTATAGGGAGATCAGACCATGACCTTTCTATCTCTCCCTCATGTCTCCGTTTGTTAGCCATCACAGTTATTATTATAGCCTACACAAGGAAAGAGAAACACCAAAACCAATAATGCTGTGACCCTTTTCAAAACTAACCCTAGTAATCAATGTATGAAACAATTCAAGCAAGTCTTTTTTGGATCTTTTACATCTAAGGATGCCCCGAAACAATCAATTGAACAACACACATAATTGCATGAAGAAAAAAAAAACCTATCCAAGAAATTCGATCTCTCAAAATTTGTTACCAACAATACAAATTTATGTGTGTGCGCGTCTAAATACACAAAGATATAGGGTTTTAAATCAAAATCAAGTGGGTGTGAATCATACCTCAACAGTGTGTCATTACTCCTACTCTTTTCCTTGTTCTTCCCTGACGACGGCTACCCCTCTCTCTCTCTCTCCCTCTCTTCGTTCTACGTGTTAACTCACTTCCTCTCCAACATATTATTTCTATAAGGGTAATTTACAAGTTATACCTTCAAAGTATGTACCTTTTTTTTTTAGTTCTTGAATTTTCAATTTTAACAATTATATCCTTAAAGTTATAATCTACTTTTTGATTTAGTCATTCCAACCAAATTTATTAGGTTGTTTCGATAAAAGAATGTCACAAAACTTAACCATAAGAATATATTTGTCCAACAAAGAATATTTATCTTAGATATATTGATATTTCTGTATGTCATAAAGTATGTCTTAAATTTTTACTTTGTATTCTTTTTTTTTGTTTTTTTATCTTTTTTTTCTCAAAATCAAATGAGGTTTTCTAGTCTATATATAAACAATTTTCACCAAAAAAAGATACCCTTTCATCCAAGTCACCAGTTGCTTACAGAAGGTCATTCTGTCATAATAAATTACTAAATTGTGATGTAAGGTCCAAATTGAAACTCAATTAAAACTCTACAAATTTGATCATAACAATTAAAACTTCAAATACTAAATAGAATTTAGGCGCATACTTTAAGGGGATAGATTGTAATTTATCCTTTATATAAAGACACATCCTCCTATGCAAGATAGAAAAGTGGCACCCGCTCAATTATCAAATATTAATCTTACTATACTTGGCTCCCTCCAATTTCTTATAATTGCATCTTATTCTAAATACAAAATAACTTGTGACCTAGATATGAGATCTTTTACTTATCAAACCAAAAGTTTCCATAGAAAGAGTATTCCATTAACGTGCCCCAATGTCAATTTTGGAACTCAACAAAGTTTTGTGGCTAAGCTAAAGCAATCCACCACTTTGCTTGCTCTGATTCTAATCAATTGTATATGAAATGAATCTACAGCAGATATGAAAAATGAAAGATAACCAAACTAATTATACCAGCAAATAATGGCTTGGTTTTTGTTACACAGTATTATATCTCCATTTTAGTTTGGTCATCACATTTTATCTCCTAAAGACATGAAACTGATAGATTTCATTTGTAAGTAGTATAACTGAAACCCTTAGCATGGTACTATGTGTAATGTGTTTCTATGGTCAGAACTGGAGCGAAGGGTACAAGTTTAAAGGGATTATTCAGCTAATTTCGTTTAAGAATATATCTCCCGATCAGCTCAAAATAGCAACAAGAAATACCATGTCAATTATGTGTGCTTTCAACTTGTGTTTTAGTTCTTCATGACATCAGTTTCAGCTGTCCCTAGATAACACCATTTCATAGTTACATCAATGACTATAATGGCTACCATGTGCCTTGGAAACCTACTACGCTATCAAGCTATTTATCACTTACTCATGAATACAGCTAGCAACATATGAATAAAAAAATTTCAATATCCATCAAGCACTCCATCCGATACTCTTTTGAACTTCATAATATAAACACTAGTTACCTAAAGATGTAATCTTGTGAGAACAAAGGCCTGGAAAAGAAAACAATACTAATTATGTACGAAAGGCCATGCTAATTTCTACCAGTCAAACAATCAGTCTTACCATTTTGGGAAGATTTACCATTTTCTACCAGTCAAACAATCAGTCTTACCATTTTTATGGACATTCAATACACCACCTTGGGAAGATTTATACCAACCGACAAAATATAAGACTGCACGAAGTCCAGATGCAACCGTTATCAAAACCCATGCAACTCGAAGCAGGTTTCATTTCCATTTGGAATGGACTGTTGACAATGAAGAAATCTTTGAACCATTTATTATAAGAACAGTCCTGACCCACTCCACTAAATGGAGTGTTTAGTCTTTGATTCCAGGGATAACTTTTTCTCCCTAACTTTTTTCACAAACTGCCTAAAGTTCCAACTAAACAGATGAAGTGAAAAGCCTTTTTCGCTCTAATTAGCCTTATCCCCTCTTGGAGCATTTTAGTGATAGGTTCTATAGAAAGTAGACCATCCTACTTGGTCAAATACCTGGCTACGAACTCTTATGTTCCTTCATTAAAGTATTTCTAAACAAGTCGTTGGATAACAATCCTAAAAGTTTTCTTACTAACATTACCGATAATGATGATAATAAATATTGACTGACGCAATTGATGTTAATGATGATACCGACCATGACCTTGATAAATAGCTGGAATTGCTAATGAAGCGTATTTGTTGGCTTCCCTAGGCCAACGCCTCCATTAGTTCAACAATAGCGTCAGAAAGGCTTGCACCAAAGATAATTTTATTCCTCTGATTTGAGATTAGGCGACACACTGATAATCACTCTGTTTAGACATTGTCATTGCTCTAGTCAATATCAGCCAGTAGGCTAACATTTTGAAACCAGGACATAGGTTTTGATGATCCAGTTTAGGGACTTGCCTCTAAAGATCCTAACAATGAGGCAACTGTAATAAGCATTGAAACCAGTTCTCCTTAGACAAAAATCTCCAGATAACATATGCAACAGCCCATACAATTTCATAGAGTTACTGAGTGAGTTAATGTCATAAGATTGTCTGTATTCGAGAACAGTATAGAAAACATTGACAATGATTGATGCATCGATGTCTCAAAATACAGACAAATCTACAGATATAATGATGGAGATATCGACATGTTTCCCATAATATGACAGAATTAGCATATGGAGATATTGAATAAAAATACTCATATAATAGAATGCCAAATCAGTAGATAGATAGATAAGAAAATAACAGACAAGAAACAATCTTTTTACCATAAAACACAAGTTGCCCATGGCAGGTCCACAATGATTGAATAGCCAAATCTTCTCTATAAATTCATATTTAATCAACATTACTGAACTGGCAAGACATACCTGCCATAATGAAAAGATCTAAACCTCAGGGGGTTCAATCCGGAATTTTCTGGCACACGCCGAGTTACCCAATCATAGAATTCAAAACATTTGTGAGATTCATGGGTCTTGAGAGAGTAGAAGAAAGTGTTCTCGTGACCATGATAATAGATCTTGTCTGCTAAAGCTGATGTCTTTTTCTCTGCTGAAATTGAATACAAAGTACAACCAAGCAGTAATGCTTTGTTCTGTAAGCTATCTTGCTCGACCGAAGTCATCAGTGACCAATCAAACCGGAAAATATTAAAGCCCAGTGAAGGAAATACCATCGAAAGGTTCCCATCAGATTCAACCACTCAGATCTCGGATCAAAATGTTACATTTAAGATTGGCGTCATATCTGTAAGTAATTTCAATTCTTGGGAAGCAAGAGAGTAAGCCCCCAACACTCCACCGGTAAAAACACAATAAAAAGTTCCATTGTTGTAAAGTACATCCTCTATTGCCAGCGTAAAAGCACGAGAAGTATTGTTCTCCATCTTAGATCACCATGCGTCTTAATACAAATTATTTTGTTGTTATTTTTAGGTTTCAAGGGCAAAGAAAATACAATCTGGCAAAGTTGGAATTGAGGAGAACGTAGACCTATCGAAGTTGATACCCATATCAGGAAGTTGGAGAATCTCCTTTGAAAGAGGATGATATACAAACACTTTTTTGGTTAAAAGTAACCAACCATATTTTGATGCACAACCTGAAGCACCAAATAAGTTCTCACAGTTCTCTTCCTCTATTTTGTTCTCATTGGTGGACTTTTTTAAGATAAGGACAATGGGATTTAAAGTTACTCAAGATATGGCCATTGTTGTCCCACCTCAAATAATGAGTAATCAGTCATGGTAGTTTATGTGCAGGTTCTCCACGCTTTGCCAATCGCCAGGTCTTGCAGACGCCACAAAAACAAAATTGATCGAAGAGGTAAAGTCGACCTTTGATCTCATTTAAAATATTTGTAGGGAGATCAGCCCATAGCCTGATTTCGATGTCTCCCTCAAGTAAATCACACATCTCTCTATTTGTCAGCTATATCAGTTGTCATTGTAGCCCTTTTTTCTCAACACAACAAGAATTAACACTGAGAAACAAGAATAACACAAGAAAGAGAAACACCAACACCACTGCTTCTGTGCACCCTTTTCAATCCACCCAAGTTTATCACTGTATAAAACTATCCAAGTCCTTTTGGATCTCATTTAATACTTGAAGTCACAAACCATGTCGGCGTGATGACTTGGTGTACCTGTTACACCCAATATATTTTCCTTGTAGTGATCTTTGGTTTATTCTGTCGATTTTTCACATTCAACCACACACAAGATCACACGATAAATTCGATCTTTCAAAAAACTTGTCACCAACAATACAAATTGATGTGTGTGTGTGTGTGTAAATAAAAAAAAATATATAGGGTTTGTAATCCAAATCAAGTGGGTATAAACCGTACCTCAACAGTTTGTTGCTTCTACTCTTTTCCTTGTTCTTCGCTGACGGTGGCAACCCCTTTCTCTCTCTTCTTGGCCCTTTCTTTCTTCTCCAACATGTCAAAAGGGACACCAACAAAAAAAAAAGACAATTTACTCTTCATTCTACAGACTATCATCGTTTCCTATGCGACCCATCTGGAAAATACCACCCACAAGAAATCCCAACCTCTGCCAAAAAAAAAAATCACACGCGTCACAAAGAACAGCTACTGCGGCGGTGACAAAGACGAGGGACTCCGGTCGATGGATTTTCTCATTTGCTGAGCCTGAGAGAGAGTTTTTGGTGATACGGCTCATGTCGGCGATGCAAAGGAAGCTGTCGAAGATATTGCTGGACGAACTTTTTGGCTTCTGGAGACTTATAAGAGATATAAGTAAAAGTGGAACAGGAATGGAAGAACACAAGATACATTTGGATAGAGACTAATCTAGCTTTACACCCCAAAAGGTATTTTAATACTTAATTTATATCTTTAAATATTAAAAATTTTAATTTATACCCTCAATATTATGAATTAATAACAATGTGAATATTAGATAATAGTGGAACTTGGTAGGAGTGCAACTCGAGCGGGTTGAGAGGTCAACTCTAGGTATATAATTTTCAACTTTAACCCTAACTCATCCCGAGATATTTAACTCGAGTACTGTATGAGTTTAATTTGGGTGAATTCGAGTTACTTAATTTGGATTAATTTCGAATTAAAAATCGGGTTGTGCTTAGATTACTTAATTCAGGTTGATTTTTTAAAGTGTTTATCTAAAGAATAATATTATTTGGACCTAAAAATTTGACATAATTTGCTGACCTAATGATGTGATTTCATTGGAACCATTAAATTAACACCAAATTCCAATGTTTGATGGAGCCCACAGTCAATCCAAAGATCATAGTGAATTATGTCAGTAAATTAGGTCTCAATAACATTGTTCTTATCTAATTTTTTTAAGTAATCTAAAATGAAGGGCGAAGCACAGATGAAGAGAGAGAGAGGAGTGACAAGTAAGAGAGGGAAGAGTGACAATTGAGATAGGGAGGCTGATAGAGGAAAGAGTGACAAGTGAGAGGGGGATCTTAGAGTGATGAAGGCGCAGGGGTGAAGACTTGAAAGTGAAGTGAAAGTTTCAACTCTAAAAAATAAAGTTAAATACTAACCCTAATTAAATATATTTATGTATATTCAGATTCAACCCGATTTTAATATCTGGGTTAAACCTGACAATCCGAGACTTGCCCAAATTCAATTCGGGTTGGAGTTTTTTTACCTAAGCTCAATCCAAGTATTAAAAATTCTAACTCAAGCCCTATTTTTTTTAGTTGGGCTCGGATTAAATTTAAATTGACCCGCCTAAATTACCCCTAAAACTTGGCTAAAAGAGTGACCTTTTTTTTTTTTTTTTTAAGAGAGTGACTTACAGGCTTAGCAAACCCCACTAAATACAAACACAATCCATAAATCAATCCTCTAATTAATAAAATATCAAGATTCATAATAGTAAATGCACTTTATTTGCAAGAACCAATCTGGTGTCGTTTTTCTTTTTCATTATTATTTTTTTTTTATGGTGAAACAAACTACACTTGATTGAGTTAACCACAAAAGTCGTTGCCCTTTCACGATATGGGAGGTGGTGACCTTCACTATACTCGCCATTGGGAAGCTCTAGACAGGTATCAACTTGCTCTATTCTGATATCATTTTTTTTTCTATGATATGTTGTGATCATAGAAAAGCAGAAAAAACTAACCATTTTATTTAATATTAAAAAAAAAAGTTTAATTAATACAACAAATTTTAATTGATAAACTCAAATTTAAAGAAGAATAAATTATTATTATTATTATTTTATAGAAGAGAAAATTTAAATTTAAATTAGAGTGAAATATGGCAATTGAAAAGTTTAAAAAAAAAATATGATCATTGAACATTTAAAGGAGGATAAATTATGACAACCGGTAATTTGAGTAAAATTTGAATCTCATTTAATTTGATATGAGTTTGAGTATGAGTATGAGATTAGCTAAGATTTTTAAGAATTTTTCTATTTGAATTTTAAAAAAAATTTAGGGTAAAAATGCTCTAACGTGATATAAGTTTGGCGATGCTTAATAGGTCGATGGTGGAGAAAGCGATCTGGTTCGATCTCCATTGGGATAGAATTAGAGAAGCAATCAAAGGCTGCCTAAAAAGTTGGGACAAATGGCAGTTTGCACTTTGAAAGATTTAAAAAAAATTAATTTGTATCCTTAAAGATCCATTCTCTCAAATTGCACCATTAATTAAATTAATTAGTAGTATTATGACCCCAATCATAATATTCGTTGTGGTTTTTATTAAATTGACAGTCAAGTGAGATGTAAGTAGAAAGAGGAAGAGTTATATTATAACAAAAGTCATCACATGTATTTTACGTGGCTGTCAATTTGAAGAAAATTGTAATTTTCGGTCATAACGTCTATGACGATTTTTATTGAATTGACAGGCACGTGACAAGTGCGTTAAAAGAGGAAGCGTCATAATCCGACAAAAATCATCACGTGTATCTAACCTGACGTGGATAATCTACCTTTGATCGGATATGTGAAGAGATTAATTGAGTTGTGCGTAAGTTGGTTTATACACCCTTGACCGTTGAACTAAAAAAACAAAATAGATGATGATTGAATTAATATCAAGTATTTTTGTGTACTTTTATAAATGTGCAATTCAAAATTGTTAGTTATAATATTAGATACATTATATATAGAGCAACACACCCCCTTTAGAGCTAGAGGCTAGAGCCAAGCACATGGGACTACCTCAATGACAAATTCGACGAACAATATACATTCTCATGATTTGTGTCCACAATTATTTAGAAATTGAAATTTTGGGTTATGAAACTGCCAAACATAATCTTTGAATTGTATCATCCAATTGAATGAGTATGAGTAAAGGATCCATGAGTGAAGATAGAAAGTAGATTTCTAATCGTAACTAAATCTTTCGTTTTTTATTTGTAGAAAAAAAATTAAATTGAAGCAAAATAAAATAGCTATTAAACAATGTTTTTAGTTTACTAGAGACGTTGACATCTTTGTTTTTGAATGAGTTAGGTCGTATAAAAGTTATGTAGTGTGAAAATTTGCTCAATCATATTTTCAATCCATTTATATTTATTATCATGTATAATCGAGTTTATCCCGTGCATCATTTATTTGCTATGTAACTTAAATTTCATTTGCTATCATTTAACCCTCTACTTGATAATGACAGAGATGTCTCTATCCCTTCTTCTAAGGTTAATTGAACCAAATCGTTGCATTCTTGGGAATGATCTAACATTGTTCTTAACACTCTTACCAAGTGTGATTTTATAGGTTGTCACAACCAGCTGCACCTAAGTCGAATTTTTTACACGACTATCGATAACTTTCCTTCTTTCAATTATTTATTTCATAAAATTTAGAGCATCTTGAATATCTAATTCCAATCAATAATACGTGTATCCCATCTGGTAAAGAAAGTTGAGGTATCAATTAGTGTCGCGCCGTATATTTTTGTATCGTATCATCATAGCTCCCATGAGATGTAGCTGAAGGTCGATATAACGATGGTCAACTTGAAGCCGGAGAGGCATAAGTGTTGTTTGGTCTTGTGGTGTATTTGTTCGTAGTGAGTAAAACTTATCAACAGAAAGGGCATTCTTGACGCTTTTAGGACCGCTTTCCTAGGGTAAGGCATGGGCCTAAGTTAAAATAAGGTGATTGTTCTTAACAAACTTGGAATTGGAATATTGTAGCTGAGGTTGCAATGGTGATCGAATACGACGATAGGTTTATATCTACACGTCTTGAGTTTGAATCCTCTCAATTTTACGAATATCGGGTTTAACCACCATGTCTGGTTAGCAAGTAGTTGTGTGCCTCCAAGATTTAATTACAACAATAAATCCAAGGCACATGTAATTAAGACAACTTTCTGTAAACATTATAAACCCAAGGGTGAGGATTCTAAAGTAAACGCCCAAATACTCACCAAAGAGAGGACCCATAGTGAGAGCTCCCCCTTCGAACACTGAAATTAAAAACAAAAGCAAAAAGAAAACCTTAGCCGTTTTGGTGGGCATACTAAACCCACTACATGTCACTGTGGGTCAAATGTACATAGTTTTACCCACCCGCCACATCTGTTACCGTAGAATTTAAAAAAAGGTCAAATGTACATAATTTTATCCACAACATGTCGCGAGATTATTTCCATGATTTGACGTCTAGGTCACAATATTGGAGCAACGTCAATACTCGTCCACCTTCACATTAAAATATAAACAAGAAATAAATCAAATCAAATCAAATCAATTTTCAGTGTTGTCCACAAGTAGGGTGAGCTTGGTTCAGGAAGACCAATAATATAAATAGAGCTCACATGGCAAACTGGGATTGAACTCTCAAGGTGGCAAGAATTAACCATGAAGCACACCAAATTAGACCAACAATGTCAAATACTTATCAATCCCAACTAACGTCACCGGTTTTAAGTCCAAGAATCAATCTGTTCAAATAAAGATGAAAACTACAGATACCAAAAAATAGAAGATAAAACTACTTATTACTTGCATAGTCTAGATTGCACTATATAAGCGGGAAACTTGAAAACTAGATACGAATTCTTTTACTTACCACACCAAAAGTTTCTATAGAAAGAGTATTCCTTTAACATGCCCCAATGTCAATTTTGCAACTCACACAAATTTTTGGAGGCTAAGCTAAAGCAATCCACCACTTAGCATGATAATATGAATTATGTGGTTCTATGGTCAGAACTGGAGCAAAGGGTACAAATTTAAAGGGATTATTCAGCTAAGTTCGTTTAAGAATATATCTCCCTATCAAGCTCAAAACAGCCACAAGAAATACCATGTCAATTATATGTGCTTTCAACTCCTGTTTTAGTTATTTATGACATCAATTTCAGGTGTCCCTAAATGACACCATTTCATAGTTACATCATTGACTATAGTGGCTACCATTGGTCTTGGTAAGCTACTATGCTATCAAGCCATATTAGAAGTCTTAACACTTTGAAACAAAGAAATAGGTTTTGCTGATACTGTTCGGGAACTTTCCTCTAAAGTTCCTAACAAAAGCAGCAACTGTCATAAACATTGCCACCGGTTCGCTTTAGCATCAACCTTACATGAAAAATAACACAAAAAACTCCACATAAAATATGCAACAGAGCACAAATTACATAGTGAGTTAAATATATATATATATATATATATATACACACACACACACACATTATGGAGATAGATAAATAAGAAAATAACAGTTAAGGAACAATCTTATTAGTACAAAACAAGAAGTAACCCATGCAGTCATATCTTCTCTATAAATTCACATTTACTTAATACTACTAATTACTAAACCAGCAAGACATACCCGCCACAATGAAAAGATCTAAACCTGAGGGGGTTCAATCCAGATTTTTTCAGGCTCACGCCGAGTTACCCAAGGATAGAATTCAGAACATTTGTGATGTTTCTGGGTCTTAAGGGAGTAGAAGCAAGTGTTCATGTCACCATGATAATAGATCCTGTCTGCTAAAGCTGATGTTTCTGTCACTGCCGAAACTGAATACGAAGTACAACCAAGCAGTAATGCTTTGTTCCCTAAGCTATTTTGCTTGACCCAAGTCATCAGTGACCAATCATACCTGAAAATATGAAAGCTCTCAGAAGGACATACCAACAAAAGGTCCCCATCAGATTCAACCATTTGGATCCTGGATCGAAATGTTACACCTGTGATTGGCCCCATATCTGTGAGTAATTTCCAATCTTGAGAAGCAACAGAGTATGCCCCCAACACTCCACCGCTAAAAACACAATAAAAAGTCCCATTGCTGTAAACTACATCCTCTATTGCCAGCGAAAACCCATCATAAGTATGTGTTCTCCATTGTAGATCACCATGATGGCAAATGCTAATACGGATTCTGTTGCAACCCTTTGAACTATACAAGGCAAAGAAAACACAATCTGGCAAAGTTGGAATTGAGGAGAATGTAGATCTATTGAAGCTGATATCCATATCAGGAAGTTTGAGAATCTCCTCCGTATATGGATTATAACAAAACACTTTTTCAGATCTCTGTAAAAGCAACCAACCACATTTTGATGCACAAACTGAAGAACCAAATAAATCGTCCCAGTTCTCTACCTCCATTTTATGCTCTTTGGTGAAAGGTTGGTCAGGGGGAGGACAATGGAATTTACATTCACTCAAGCTATTGCCACTGCTGTCCCACCCCCAACTATGAGTCATCAGCCAAGGTAATTTATGTGCAGGTTGGACACAATCTGCGAGTCCCCACCTCTTGCAGACGCCGCGAAAACAAATTTGGTCGATGAGGTCAAGTCGCCCTATGATTTCATTTGACAAATCTATAGGGAGATCAGACCATGACCCTCTTTCTATCTCTCCTTCATGTCTCCGTTTGTTAGCCATCACAGTTATCATTATAGCCTACACAGGGAAAGAGAAACACCAAAACCACTGAGGGTGGAGCCAGAATATTTTTCCAATGGGGGGGCACCTTATTACTTATTCATAAGTTAAAATCATAATGAAAACCAATCAATCGAAATAATTTATTTCGAAATGTAATTATTATAGTCAAATTTCAAATATCACAATCTAATGTTCGAGAATGTGAAAATTAAGAGTCCAATTATCGAGAGAGCATTGACCAAGAGATAGAATTTAAGAGAACAATCAAATGACAATTATCAAACTCGTCGTGATTTTGCAAATGAATTTTGAGTGATAATAATTGGTGACTTGCTGTGCAAGGAAAAAATAGAATTGGAGATAAAAGAGAAACTAAAGAGATAGTGATAATATTGGGCCCGTTTGGAGCTGACTTTTTTAGGGTGTGAAACATAGGTTTGAAAAGTGAAATAAAAAAGTACTTGGAACCATTTGGAGTGTTTTTGAAAATGTCGGCTTCTCCCTTGGATAAACCCTATTTTTCAGCTTTTCCTTCGTGTTAATAAAAGTTGTTTTTGCCCAAAAAGCTGTTGGACAAGCCACCCAAATAAGCCCAAGTCCAAGCGGACCCAACTTCTTTTCCTCTAAACAAAAAAAAACTAAGGTTTTCAGCTGGGTCCAAACAGGCCTAATTGAATTGAATGAAAGAAGCTTAAATCTAAATTTTTAATTCATGAAAGAATCCAATTTTTTACCAAAATATAGGGAATAGAGCTATTGGAGTCTAAAAATCTATCCTAAATTCGTGGAGTTATTAAAATAACATTATTCTAATTACAACTCTCGAATTTAACCTTTGAGACCACATCACTTAACATATAATTAGGTCAAAAAAGTAGTTTAGATTTTTAGACCCAAAAATGTTATTGAAATATAGAAGTAGGGTTTGAAACATAGAAGAAGGGATAAATTTATACAAATTTTAAGTGGGGGGCAAATTTTTAAAAAATTTAAAACTACCAAAAAAAAATCAGAATTGCACTGGGGGCAGTTGCCCCCACTGCCCCAGTGTAAATCCACCCCTGATGCTGTGACCCTTTTCAAAACTAACCCTAGTTATCACTGCATGAAACAATCTAATAAAGTCCTTTTTGGATCTTTTACATCTACGAACGTCCCGAAACAATCGATTGAACAAAACACATAATCGCATGAAGGAAAAAAAAACCCTATCGAAGAAATTTGTGTGTGTGTGTGTGTAAATACACAAAGATATAGTGTTTTAAATCAAAATCAAAATCAAGTGGGTATAAATCGTACCTCAACAGTGTCATTACTCCTGCTCTTTTCTTGTTCTTCCCTGCTGATGGCAACCCTCTCTCTCTCTCCCTTCCTCTCCGGTCTTTGCGTTAACTCCCTTCCTCTCCAACATGTTATTTATAGAAGAGTAATTTACAAGTTGACCCTCTAAAGTATGTACATCATTTTTATTTGGGACTTGAATTTTCAATATTAACAATTATATCCTTAAAGTTGTAACTTATTTTCGATTTAGTCCTTCCAATCAAATCTATTGATTTTTTTCTTTTCTTTTTTTGATATTCTAACTATCTCATTAGATCACTGCATTATTCCGACTCATGTATCAGATTAATATTGGACCTTATACAAAACTCTATCTCCACATAAGGGGATAAATCTATGGAGTGATGACCTCAATGAACTACGATTTGTAGGATATTCGAACATCTGTTGGTTTGTTTCGATAGAATGATGTCGTAAAACTTACTATAAGGGTATATTTGTCCAACAAAAAAATATTCTCAATATCATAATATATCTTAATTTCTTACTTTATATCTTTTTTTTTCTGTTTGTTATTTTTTTTTCTCAAAATCAAATAAAATAAAACACTAAAAATTTCTAGCCTATGCATAAAAAAAATTACTTGAAAAATGTATCCTTTTATTCAAGTCACGTTTTGGTCTTTCTGTCATAATAAATTATTATTTTTGGATATAAGGTCTCAAATTAAAATTTTTTAAATATAATTATAGTGATTAAAATCTCAGAGACTAAAAAAAAAATTGACGCATAATTTAAGAGTACAAATTATTTATCCTTTATATAAAGACACCCTCCTCTGCAATATGTGAAAGTTGCGCCGCCTCAATCATCGCATATTACTCTTATTATACTTGGCTCCCCCTAATTTCTTTATAATTACATCATATTTTAATTACAAATAACTTTTTTTTTTAAACTGTAAATGCAAATAATCTTTTTTTTTTTTTTTTGTCACTACTTAAAAACTTTTATAGGGGAGGGTTTCGTTAAGTTCGAACTCACAATTTAACGGTCTAATTACATGCTGTGGAGTCATTAATCCACTGTTGACCTTCAAATGCAAATAACTTGAAACCACAACAATGTCATCTTCTTCTTATTATTTATTTAATATTACTAACCTAACCTGCTAACACTATTAATAACTAACTTAGGTTAGTGTTAAATTTAATCTAATTCAATTTTAATTGGGATTATGGAGAGAAAATATCTATTTTTTTTAATTTCTTGTTGTATGAATTCTTGTAGCATTAGAAGATACTTTATTTTTCTTTTTGTGTTTTTAGAGTGTTCAGACTAATTTTTCGTGTATTTTGATTAATCTCTTTCTCGATTTGGTCAAAGACAAGTCATCTATATCGGTACTAAAATATTCATGGAAGATAATTTTCTCATGACCTAGTCCAATGAATTACCAAAATTCGAACTTAATTTACTTATTTTTTAGACCATAAAAATCAAGTGGATTTTCAGTTTATAGGAGGTTACATGTGGTGGAATTTTGAACAAATTTGGTTTTTTAGCTCACAAATAATTTGTGTCAATTTGAACAAGAGACTGTTAATAAAAATACCAAATTGAAGTCAAGATTAGTTGAATATATAAATTTAGGATTAATTAATACTCGACATAAATTTAAAACAGCACGATTCGGATATAACTTGATTCAATTACCACGCCGAATTCAATTCTTGAGTATTGTTACAATAATAGGAATAAACTTTACATAAAACCTCTTAATTTTGTCCAAAAAAAATAAGTCAACAATCTCGTATAATAAAACACAACATATAGTACAATAACGGCTCCAATCGTTTGAATTCGATGACTTATCATACTATTTAGATTTTAATTTTTTAACTATAATAAATGTACTTATTTTTATTTCAACATTTTTACCATAGAAGATCTACCTATTTATATTTTAGTATTTTAATTATAATGATTATAATTATTTATACTTTAACCATAATAAATTTACTCACTTATATTTTAACCACCAATTTTAATCTTACATACTTGTTGTGCATTGCACCTGTATTCGCAGGGCGGCTCAAGTTAATTTGAGGCCTAAAGCGAAAATATTAAATGAAGACCTTTTTATTTTTAATATTATTTTTCTAACAAATTAATATATTTTTAATTTTTTATGTGAAAGGGAGACAAAAGAATGATGTGTTAATATTTTTGAGAAAGAGATTTTAACTTTTGTTTTTATTTTTTATTACAGATAGTGTTTAATTTCAACTTTTATTCTTGTTTTTTATTTTTTTTACCGGAGAGAGAGAGAGAGAGAGAGAGAGAGAAAGTGAGTGGGTGAGAATATGAGTTGACTTTTGAGTATTTTTTTATTTTTTTTTAATTTCTAAGTTTTTAATGTTATGGATTGGATTATAGGCCCAAATTATTGCAATAAAAATTTTGATTATATTTAATTTTTTGAGACTTTTTTATAGGGCTTAAAATTTAATGGATTTAATTTTTTTGTGGGCTAGTGATGTATCTAAAATTATGGAGCCTTCTAAAAATTTGGTGCCTAAAACCCATTCTTTTTTTTCATACATGTTGGGTCGGCTCTGTGTATTCGTATATTAATTATTAGAGGTTACTGGTCCTTGAAAGTACGGAATAATATAAATAATTTTAAGAGAAATGTTGGTGGTCGTTGGATAAATCTATTTGAAATGGTCGAATAAATTTATTCAAACCTGAGCAACTCAATTCGGGTTTGAGATTGACTAAGATGTAAAGATATTACAATTGTCCAAATTGTTTAAACCCTACAACTTACATTTTAAATTTTTAACTACAGCTAATATGCATATTTATATTTTAACCTTTTGACCATAATAGATTTATCTATTTATATTTTACTATTTTAATCACAATAGATTTATATATTTATATTTTAATCATAGTAAATTTGTTTACTTATATTTTAATCTCCCATTTTAATTATACATACTTATCTTCTTTTTTTGTGTGCCTAAAATAGCAAATAGGTTACTTTCACATTTTCGTGAGGGCAAAGAGTATTATCTTTCAGGGACACACAATTATTTGCAAGAGACTTCATTACACTTATCACTGCATGCTCTGTGCGTTGAAGACTAAATTTAGTTTCATTGAATTGTCGTAATTATAGGGACTCGAACCCAAGTCTTGAGAGAGAAAATCCGAGTTTTTATTCACTTGACGAACCACTCGGGCACAAGTATTTTAGTTTTCTGATAGTTTTAAAAATAAAACAGTAGAGGGATCTCCTTGGGAATATTATATATTTGAGGGCCTTTCTAGATAATTTACTCGAAAGAAACAATGTTATCTTTCTCCATCTTCACTGCTACAGCTCCACAGACCCATCTCTCACTTCTTGTATACATTTTTAATAAACAAAGATAAGCGAGAGAGAGAGAGAGAGAGAGAGAGTACCATGGCAACAATTACAGCAACAACGGGTCTGATTGTAGGCCATTCCTTCAGAGCACAGTTCTCATTATCATCCAATAAACCATTGTTGGAGACGAAGAAGGTGGGTTCAGAGCTAAGGTTTGTGACTTCTCAGCTTAGTGGCCTCAAAATTTTTTCCAACCAATACGGTGACTTTGCCAAACCCATCATATCTTCCTCACCTTTCAGGCCCGCACTTCAACCCGTGGCCCGTAATCTCTCTCTCTCTCTCTCGCTCTCGTATTATTTTCTTCTTTATGTTTCTGTTTTCTATTTTTGAAAAAAATTTCTTGTTGGGTATTGTTTGTTTGACTTAAGACTTTCATTTCTGCATTGGGGGATGTGGGTGTGTGAGTTTATGCTCTTTGGGAATGTGAATTCATTGAATGATGTAAGAAACACTTGGAATTTTGGGCAGTAGAGAGTAAAGGAACATGTTAAAAGGACCTGTTGGGGACTACTTTAAAATGAAAATTCTTAATTTTAAGAGAAACTTTTCAACTTGTCTCGTTGGAATTGCATCTGTAACTACTGTTTGATAGAGAATACCCAAACTTCTATTATTCCCTTGTTTTCAGTCTTTGAAATATAAAGGAGAGCATTTTTTATGAATTTATAAAGCCCATAAATTACATATGTCGAGTGAAGTGCAGAAAAATTCAAAATAAGTACTTCTTGCCCCACCTCCCAACAAAACTAAGACTGATAGGGTGGTCAATTGGAAGGTTGGCATTCTGATTAGATGCTAGAAGTTTGGGTAGCATGGATTAAAGTCTATCTTTTAATTGCAAAGGCTGTAGCTGTTGATGTAAGAAGCGTACATGTGAAAGTCAGCCAAACCAAACTAAATTGCACTTTGCACCTGGGGTATTGACATGATGATAAATGCTCTTGTGGTCTGAGGATTTGTGGGGGAGGTCTCCTCGAATATGAATTTCTAGAATGCCTTTACAGATGATTTGAAGTGAGAATTCATCTCTTGGGAGTTCGGGGAGTATAGCACAACAAATCCAATATATATGTAAGCCCATGTAAAAGGTTGTGCCTAAGGCTATGGGTAGCGAGCTCATTCATTGTCAATTAAGTCATTTTCTTTTATTTCTTGTCTCAATTTTGGGATCAAACCACAAGTGAAGCTCAACAATCGTTTTTTTTTACTGATGAACCACATCAGACTTCAACTCTCCCTTGAATCTAATCTACCACTAAGCTTGCCCTAATAAGAACCAGGCTTGTAATCGCTCTTCACGAGTCATCGCATGACCACTTTATCTGCAACTCCTGCACCCAGTGGCTTTCAACTGCTCTATTGGTAGTTGTGTTTCTATCACTCCATCAAAGTTCTTCAGAGCCATCATTAATGCCGCCCTTACCTGCCAATGCTTCGGGAGTAAATCTATGGTCATTAGTCATCAACTATGGGACCAATTGTTGGGATTAGGGGAAAGCCAATTCAAGAAGTCCAATATGCATGTTTGGAACTTAAAAACCCCAAAAGCTTTGGCCTATAGGTAGTGAACCTATTAGTAGTTTAGTAAGACCTTTAATTTTATTTCTTGCTTTGTTGTGAGATCAAACTCTTACATGAATCTGAACAGGGTTCATATAGGAAAAGAGTATACATCATATTTTGACAGTTGTCACTGGTCATTTTTCTCTAGAGTACTAGTGCTGTCCAAGTAGAGTCGCAAACCAGAATTGTACATGCAGATTGAGCTTTGTGTTTAGTTAATGAATTAAGTGCCTTCCTAAACAAATGGTCATCATCATTATTTTTTTTGTTTTTCTTATCTGGGTTTCTTGTTATAGATCCTTTGGTAAAAATCATTTTCCTTTCTTCTAGTTGTGTGTAAGATATATAGAGACATCAAATTTCTGTCAGACCTCCAAACACTCTTTTGATTCTATCTTGTGCCATTCTTGTGAACCAAAATGGGATATTTTTCATTTTGCATGCCATTATTGTACAATTTTGCACTCTATGTGATAGCTTTACTTATGCTCTGTGAGTCTGAGTAGTTGACTCCACCACAAGCAAGGTAAATGCCCCTTTCTACATCTAGAAAGGTGCAAACCCCGCCACTCATTAGCTTCTAAATTCCTGAAAATTTCCAGTCCTCGAGTGTGAGCTCAGTTTAGAGCATGTTTCAGAATCTGGCATCTGAAGCATGTCCAGCTCAATTATGTTTTACAGCAATTACCAACAGTCTGGCAATTTTTTCACAAGGTGAAAGTCAAGCTGGGAATGGTATGCTAATATTTTTTTGTAGAAGAGGGATGCAAATTGGTAAAATTCCAGTTGACAATTCCACATAATGCGCATGTGAAAAGGGAAGACTCCATCTTCTAGTAAGAGCATAACTCTGCCGCATTATGGTTCATACATACATCGATACACAATAATATTGACATGGACACTGCAGTTCTTAGTTAAATATAAATTTTAGAGCTCTAAAGATCCTGCTTCTGCTATTATGTTTCACACTCAAATTTAAGCTTCAAAAAAGACCCACCATACTGAAAGTTGACGTATATGCTACGGTTGGGTCTTGCATTAGGATCATCGGGTTTGTGGTTCCTTTCTACCGTTGCAACCTTGAAGTTTATGAAATTTGGAGATGTGTTTGATGATCCTGAAGCCTTGCATTTGCTCAAGGTTTCGTGCTCTGTGAGGAGATATAGTATGCTATTGTCTTCCACCTACTAAAATTTGAAAAAAAAAACAAAAGAAGATGCAATTCAAGAGTTAAAACTCAAATAATTTAGAGTTGGGTGTTTCATTTTTTTTCCTAATAGATCTTTTTCATCGTGCAAATTTGGGAAAGTAAGGTATTCTCATTCATGTTTTAACTCCTTTATGCTTTTGAAGACAAGATGGGTGTTGTCAGTCCTTTGATAGTCTGTTTGTAACTGATTGGGGATTTAGTTAATTGAATGTTGATTAGGGCACCATCTGGCAGCAAGGCGCACTGCCTTTTGGTTTTGGCTTGAAGAACAAATGAGTACTTCTATAATTGCAAACAAAATGCTGCATACTAAAAAGTTTCTTAAAAAACATTTTGAAAGTTGATGGACAGTACTGATTACTGTCACGATTCATTTATTTTACAGGTAGGATTTGTCCCTTCACGGGAAAGAAAGCCAACAAGGCCAACAAGGTTTCCCACTCTAACCACAAAACAAGAAAATGGCAATATGTGAACCTACAATACAAGAAAATTTGGTGGGAGGCAGGGAAGCGCTATGTCAAATTGCGCTTGTCAACTAAAGCTATAAAGACCATAGAGAAGAATGGGCTGGATGCGGTTGCTAAAAAGGCTGGGATTGATCTTCGCAAGGAATAGTTTGGATAACCTATTGGTTTTGCTTAATGCTACTGGTAAAACATTACTAGAAACCATTGCTTCTGTTAATTTTTAAGTGGGTTTTATCCATTTGAAAATTCATTTGTGTATGTTGCATTGATTTCTTTTTACTCATGCACTCAGGTGAATACATCTTCTGCTTCTTTATGAATGCGTGTGTGTGCAGAGAGAGAGAGAGAGAGAGAGCTCTTAACTTTGCTGAAATCTGCCATGCCCCTATGCAACACCAAGTTTTGTCCTCATTCTCCTGCCTGTTTAATGCTAAGAAAAGTCTTACTTATTCCCATTTGTTTATTTTTTCTGACATGTACCTTACTAACACGTTTGGGGGCGGTTACTTTCTGTACATCTGCCTCATTTTGGATTAGATCACTTTGTCTTTCTCATTAACCATAGCCTTTTTCTGCTGCTCTGTCTGCTTGATAGTGGCTGTTGAGGCTATGTAAATTGTGTCCATAGGTAATGCCAAATATATTGTACCATGTTGGTAAGGGAGAATTGCCTCAATCACGTGTCACTTTAGAATCTTAGACTGGTGATTGCAATGCAAACTTCCGACCCGTAGATGACAATTATTGATTAAATCCAAGTTCTATTCTGCCAGAGAAACTCAAACTCAAAACATACAACTTTTATTTCTTGCATTTTGTTGGACCACTGAACTAACTCATGTAGGTCTGTTCTTTATTGGTTAAATTGAAGTCAACTTGTAGTCATGCTATTCGAAGTAAAGTAACTAATAGCTTTGCAATTGCCTTAGTTACTTGTTATTGAATTTGTTCTATTATCATCAACCCATTCAGAAGGCAAATGAGCGTTTGATAGTGTTTTGCCTTGATTCTTCGGAGAATGAATCATAATGAACCTATGTTTCAGCAAATGTGGCAGCAATGGATTAAAAAAACCAAAAAAAAACCCAGAAATCTCATCACACCTCTGCTAATTTGAATTATCTGCTTTTGACCTGCCTACTTCAGCATAATGGTGGCTTCATTTGTCCAAGGATGATGAAAAGGACTCAGTAGAATGGTGCCTTGAATCTTAGTTCCTGGTCTAATGTTTCTTCAGTAACTAGAATTGCCACCCTCAGCTACCCAGCAAAACAAGAAATAACAAGTAAACGTCAATTCCATAACATTCCTCAACAATAGAAGAACTTAAGACGTAATATTTGTTAAAGCCACTGTTAGACCAAGTTCATTTCATGAATGCCATGCTAAACATTCCACTTCGATCGATATAAAGTTTCTTCAAACACTACAAAAGGTGTATCAGGAGCAACTCGACTATAATGAGATACTGACATCGAATAGTTTTGAAAGTATGATGAAATATGTTACCAAGGCGAAGAAGCTAATCGCGATCTTTTTATATTTGTGGAGACCAAACTCACGTATTGGTAGTGAACGATATTACTGATTCCAGAAAGACACATGAATTACCTTATCTACATAGCTAACATTGGGAAGATGTTACTCATTTTCAAAATCTTGCTCTATGAAACACACTTGATGTGGTAGCGAGATGAAATTAAAGGGCATATACAAATGTATGTAGAGGAAAAACTGCAACGGTGAATGGACACAACTGCCACATAAGTAGGACTGTGGAAATATGCAGAAATATACTAAGAAATAATGCAAAAAATTTGTATGACAAACTGTTTAAGCTGCAAAAACTATAAGCAATGACACTTTTCTAAGCAAGGTTTGCTTATAAGAAGATTACATGAATCCCAGCATACCCCTCGTTGGGATGAGTAGACCCACCACTTCACTTTCACTAGGGTGCGGGCCCAATCAGAGGGGGACCCTCCTGGGCTCCTTCCCCCTCAAAAAAAGACAAATTGCATGCTAATTTTCCTTTGCACTTTATCACAGATTAAAAACAAGATAATGAACCTAACAATAATTTACATAAATCGAAGCGTTTCCGCACTATTTAGATGCTCCTATAGGTATAAGTAATCTTCAAGAAATATGCAAATGGAGTTGTTACTATGCTGACACACCTTGTGGATACCAGCAACTGCATACTTGCGAGCCGCAATTGCAACCATAGTCAACCCAACAGGTGCTATAAAAGGCACCAATTGCCATTGCAACATGAACTCCGACTACAACCTTCATGAGAAGCTTCAAATCAGGAGAGCATAAAATTCTACAGGATCCCTCAACAGTGTGTGAAGAGTTGCCAGAACACGAACTTGTCCACGAATTCTTTTGCAATAACATGTTCCAGTTACCTGATCAACAGCAAGAAATTAGACAAAATTGTAACAGCAATAGAAACAAATCCAAGGGTGAAATATGTAAGTTTTAATAGCTTGTCAATGTGAAATGTTGGTAGGCTTGTCTACAAACCTTGAAGCACCATCTGTGCTAAGAGCTTGGGATGATTGTTTTTCTACCCTTTGCAGCAGAGAGAAATTCCAACACAGTTCTTGAACAGCCTAAAGTTAATATTATCAACTGATGTGAACAACTATATGATCTAGAGAAAACGTACAGACACACAGCTTCTTTGTTTTCCAAAGAACTACTATACATGAAGAAAGTTGCTCTTACTTGTCCATCAACAAGCAATTAAATAGTCGAAGGAGGGAAAAATGTTGTAGCTTTGAGTTATAAAAATAGAATGCGAGCAATAGAGAAGAGCAAAGAGGTCCCTGAAGTTATGTTCCTCCCATTTATGTCCCAAGCGATACACTTGTGGACTAAAGTTATATGGTAAAAACCACTAAATCCAAAATGCGTATTCATGTCAAGTAGCAATCAAAGATGGACCAAAAATATGTACTTATAATCTAAAATAATATTACTGTTATTGATAATTTACTGGCATGAAGAAGTAACATTCGTAGACACCCAATCTTCGACTCAATAACCAAATTCAAAGCAAAAAAACTCACAACTGTAGCATGCAACTGGACAATAATTCCAATCAGCGTTAATGAAAAGGAAGCTCTAAAAAAGATAAGTTCCAGGCTTCCAGCATGTAAAACAATTTTTGGGTGGAAAACATACATTCTTCAAACTTCAAGATCGAGAGAAGGGGGG
>CM042194.1:27584400-27620681 GCA_023539305.1 Ilex asprella
TATAAGAGACAGGGGCTATGTTGAGCAATATGTTCACAACGGCAGCATATGACTGCCTCGCTCATAGTGTTTTAATTTTTGGCTCCTTGCATTTTTCTCAGCTGTGGGTATAGAATTGTTCATAATGTTTAAATACAGAAATTAGTTACTGCCTTCATCCTGATTTCATATCAATTTCAAGCTTTGGAGTTTCCTCAACACCTTACGTTTGCCTTTTTCTCCAGAATCTCACCAGGAAGAACTGTGGAAAGGCTGCAGAGCTAGACATGTTCTCCAACAAGATCTACATTGAAGGGGAGCGTTAAAAGTTTCTAGCAGCAATTGCAGCATCAGATGGGACTGAATAATAATCTTGTTGATGATCTCTTGATCGTCACTTCCAGCCAAAAACTTTAATCCCACACTCTCTAATAATAAGCAGAACATGTCTCGCAATTTCCCAACAGCAAGCTCTGCAATTTCATCCGATGGCCATGTCATCACAGTACTTAATCTTAGAATGTATGTACACATACTCGAAGAAAAAAAAGTCTGTATTTGAACTACATGTAGAAACATCTTCAAGAAGCGTATCTGTATGCATAGATAGAATTCATGCTGCTCTGTACTATTCATAAACATATGGTCTCACAAATTCAGATCTTACAATGAAATTTCAGAGTTCTAAAATTCAATAGTGGTTTTCTACATATATTCACTTGTATGATTTAGTGGGATATTGATCCATTTGTCTCACTTGGTTTGAGTGCTGATGTTTAAGTTCATATTTATGTGAGTTAGCAAACACCAACAAGTTGTAGATCAATTGGTTTGAGTGGTGTGAGGATGAGTATAAGGTTGGGTGTTCAAGTCTTCAGAGGTGCATAAATGCGCCTATAATATACACAAAGGCTTGAACAAACACTTTGTTCTTATCCTCGCAACATCTCAGGCCAACTAAGCTATTAATTGTTGGTTTTTTTGTATATTTTTAACTTATATTTTCAAAATTAAGTGTATGCCTCTCTGTATGTATGATTGTGGTTGATTCATAAACACACACTCATGCACAGAGAGAACAAGACAGTGTAGTATTCCCAATGTAAGTGTCCACCACAGCATCTGATTGTTTTGTACTAGATTATAAACAAGAAATTATCCAATATAATTTCAGTTTGATTGTGATTGACCAATGAACACTAAATTAAAAGCCACCATGAGTTTTGGAGGCCATCATACTGATGGTAAGCATGAGTATCGAGTAATTCAGGTTCAGACAATGAGTCTGTACATTAATTTTATCTACATCCACTGTCTTAAGACAGCATCATCACTTTTACACGAAAAACTGATTGCAGTAGATGACAGGAGTATTTCCACACTCACCTCTTGCAGTAGATAACAGGAGAAGATAACAGGAGTATTTCCACATCACTTTTACACGAAAAACTGATCCCTACTCACCTCTTGGCTCCAATGAGAACTGCAGCATGATTTTCAAGTGGCATCCTCAGCAGGAAACAACCCATCATGAATCAAAACTTCAGTTAACCTATGTTCAGCATTGTCTTCAAGAGATGTCCTCTTGGTAACTCAACGATAAGGCTTACAGCAATAGAGTAAGATCTTTAGAAACGATGAATTTCAGCATATAGAAATTACCCAAGTACTTTGTTAGATTTGCTTCAGGAATAAGAAAAAAAACCTCTGCTGGAACTTAGGCGAGCAGCAATGCTGTGCGGAAGTCACCCTGCTGGCTATTCTATCACTCTTCACCCCGGCCTTTACTTGATAGGGCTCTTTCAGATGAGCAGCGATGCTGAACCCAAATTTGTACTTAGAGGGAAATGGAAATTCTTATGTCCATCAACAGAATGAGACATGTAAAAAAGCTATCATAGATTCGGACATCTTTCTTAAAAAACTTTATCATGCTAAATTCCCAACCGCTCAAGCACAACACACACATTTTCCACAAACAGTGAGTTTGAAAAGAACTGAGATGAGAAATTTAAGAATCCCTCTCCCTTCAACTGTATTACAGCTTCATATTTTTGGTTGGTGTTGAAAGGGAAAAATAAAAACATTGAGTTCATGTCTTGAAGGTATGCCTACAGATGAACACAAACTAAATACGGACCTTAAAGGATAAGTTTTGGTATTCAACTTCGAATGTCTGTCAGCCTGACTAGAATCATTCTATAGCACATCAAAAACCTAACTATTGAAGAAATTAATGCAAGGGCTGTCTGGATGTCATATGCATGTGTGTGAAAGTTCATTAAGAGTATAAAGTACAGAAACAGATACAAGGTTTCTGTGAGACTCCATCCAATCCGCTATGGTGTTCAATTCTTTTTCCTAAGACTATGCCATTTTTCGTCTCCTTAGTCGCAGTCCAAGAAGTATTTTTGCTCAACCTAACATGCATTTTAGAGTGCCGTGCCAAGGCGATAGGCGTGTTGAAGTCACGCATTCGAGCAAGAGACTTTCTTTGCTATATAAATAGAGAGCCAAAATAAGTGTCAGACTCTCAACAAAAGAATGGATTAAGGTGATAGAGTGATCATTCTTGGCATCTGTTCTCTTGGCCACCAAAAGAATAGTCACAATTCTAACTCAACGCAAAATACCCTTATCCCAACATTTTTAGGGTCGGTTACATGAATTATGTTTCGCCATTGAGCTCTATTAAGACTCATAATTCAAATAACTTAAAAAGAAAGATACGGGTCCTTTTTAACTTCAAAAGAAAGAAAGATACAGGTCCTTTTTAACTCCAACAAATCAAAAAAGATGGATGTCAAACCCTGTTTCACTCTCTCCTAGTTCATTTCTAATCCTCTTATAATACTACTACTTGCACTACCACTTCTACAGATGCAACTAAATAGTAACACTACGAATTATAATAACCTCATGCCTATAGGAAAACAATAACCTTATACGAATCTCTCTCTCTCTCTCTCTCTCTCTCTCTCAACCAATTCCAAGGGAGTCAAATAACATTGTTATTCACCAAGGGCGAAATTAAACCAAATATGTCATTCATATAGTTTTATAGTATACCCCTTTTTCAAATTAACTCCAAAATCTCACTAGTCCCCAAAAACATCTAATCTAAATTTGGCATCAGCAATTGAAGTTTTTCACACTCAGACCCCAAAAATTATCTCACTGATCGTCATATAATAAAATTCTGTATCAAGAGAAGAATCTGATAGGAAATGCATACCAGCAGAATTCGAGGTAATCAATTTCTCTCCTATTCCCTCATAGCCCCATTAAGTGTTGCAGCCTGGTTTGTAGGTGGATATCTTTGTATTGAAATCACTGACCTTAGCTACTGGAACCACAAAATTCGAATAGAATGCCAAACAAAACCGATCAATGTATAACAAATTAACAATTCAGTTGGACAAAGTAAAGAATATTTACTGTTCACCAGTAATCCTAAACACTAGAAAAAAAACATCAACAATGACAATTATATTGAATTAAATGGAGGAAAATGAAAGAAAATTCAATGACGCAACCAAATTCAAAGGAGGAAAATGAAAATTCAACTCAATAAGGATTCACAAGACTTTGAAAGATAATTCAACGCAAAAACTCAAACATGGAGCAAAATGAAAGAAAATTCAACCCAAAAACTCATAGTTTTGTTTTTTTTTTCTGGGTTTTTGTTATTATTGCTCAAATTTGAAAACCCAGCTCAAATGCAACGTAATTTGACCGATGCAATTTTGTTCCTGCATTTTCTCGGCAACCAAACAGCGTCACACCAACAAAAATTTATTCTTAAAAAGTTGATGAATGGATTGTTAGGCATACTCAGATTAACAAAAAAAAAAATTATCTGATTCTATGAGCTTTTAAGCACTGCGTCATAAGGATTCACGAGACTTAGAATCGTCAAGAGCACAAAGCTTTTCCGGGTTTTAGACCATCTTCTATGAAGATTTCAGCTTTAGCCTTAATTTATGAAAATTGCACATTAATTTAGAGGCAATTTTAACATTCACAAAGAAAAATTGAACCATACTTCTTTTCAAAATACCAAAATTTGCTACAAATTTCTGTAAGATTAGAAAATGTAATTTGTCAGTCATTTAAGGTGATAGTAACATAAGCTTAAAAATATGTGATGCATTATTTCTTTGCAGCCATGTTTTTAGCAAGTGCTATGCAAGTTTTAGTCATATATGCATTGTGGATTTTGAATGTTCTTTTTAATTTTTTTTTTTAATGTGGAGATTGGAGATAGAGGAAGAGTGAGAAATTAAGATACGTGGTTAAATGCAAGTTTCTTTCAATGCAGAAATATTAGTGGGTCGTTGAAACGTGAAAGAAATAAAAGAATCACTATTTTCATCAGATCATTTAGTCTCTATTTTGTCTCTCTATTAGGAAGAATGGATTCTCATTCTCACTCTTCTAGCCTTTCTTTTCGGAAAATAATCAAGTCATCTTCTAGCCTTTCCCTTACAGATGGAACTTTTGATTTCATGATCTATGGAACATAGATCTAAAGCCAGAATATCCAGTGCCAGATTTTAAACACACATTCAATTGACTTTCTCAATAGAACTCCAAAAATGGTTGGTTCTGTTGATTTTTGGATGTCGATGCCACTTATAGGTTCAGCACTCAGCAGTAAGAGATCATACTAAGACAGCAATTCTATTATCTCATCTTATAAAGAAATCACCTGTTATAAATACAATTCTATATAAACTCCAACATGAAGTGACCCCAGTTTACAACTTCACTCATCTCCCTGACATGGATAGTTTCGAACGTAAGGTAGTACAAAAAATTCATATACCCTTTTGACAGTGTTTGTTTTATCGAATTACACTAGGTTCTACACATCGATTTATCAATATGGAAAATAATTTACGTAAGACAATGTGGCAGTTAGAGCTGGACTGGCAGATTATCTGAAGGGTTCGACAGGTGCAGATTCTTGAAGAAGAGCTGCAGCCTCAAAACATTCAGCGGCTTCAAGCGTTGATGCACCTGCCTCAGTCTTGTACAGTAGTCCAAGATGGTACCATGCAAAAGGGTTTGTTCTATCAAGCCGCAATGCATCAGTCAGAAGGCTTCTCACGACTGGAAGTGATTGATCACTGAGCTTCTTGAGAACAATGGCTGTTGAAACCAAGCTAGGGACATGATTGGGTTCTACATCTAATGCCTTCTCAAATGATTTCAGGGCTTCTTTGTGGAGACCCCGTGCCTCATTGAGTAAACCTAGCAAAATCACCACCAAACTTCAAACAGTTGACTTGAGAACAAGGCCAAAAGTCTGGCCTTTGTCTTCCTCTCCTTAAATTAACAAGAACCAAAATATTTGGTAACATTGCAAGATAGCAAAAGGAGCTTAGGTTATGTAAGAATGACTTGTAATTAGACATGGTATGTGAGCCAAAAGGCCTCTAGCTCAAATAATGTCAGCTCCCTTAGTTACATACAAAAGCAACCATGTGGATGGACCACCTGAGAGGTTCCACATGTGAGAGGGAGTATTGTAATAGACTAATAGTTCATCCATGACGAAACATGTAATCTAAAAGATGGAAGAGAGATTTTACTACGGGTTATAGTGCGTAGCAGTAAAATACAAGCACTCGCACCCATGGTGTGGGCTGAAGGGCACAACTGTGGCACATTGTAGGCACTTGGCTGCGTGGCAGATGCACAAGTGATCGTGTGCTAGCTATCGTATTATTACATTAATATCTAATGCACAGGACAAAAAACTTTAATCGACAGCCAATAAATGTCAATGCCTACCTTAACTTGACAGTTCTCCATCTTCCACTCCCATCTAATTTTCCTTGGCCAAATGTTTTGTAGGAAACCTCCAGTATTGCTAACTGCATATTCCAGTGGTCTGTTGTAATCATGGAGGTTTTTTGCTTGAACCCATTAGCAAACCCTAAATTGAATGGGGGCAAATAAAGCCTCAAAGATAGTCTTCCCTATGTGCATTCGACCACAAAATTATTCTTTCATTTATAGGCTTTGCGGTCTAACTTTACTATTTTTATTTTTATTTGTTTGACAGAGGAGTTGGTAGTCTAGCATTTCGCATTATTCGTTGCTTTTTTTTTTTTGGGTTCAATGCTATTAGCTATGGGAAGCCCCCCAGCCCCCTTCCTTCCCGCAATTCCACCCCTGCCCATGTTCATCTACATGGACTAACTGGTGGTTACTGTTAAACTAGTTTTCAAAGTAGTAACCCCACACAAGGCTGATTGATAGGCATACTTTAAAGGGCACAGAGATTTTGTCACATGTGGATGAGCAAGTACTGCATATGCTCACTAATCTTTGCTTCCCAGTTCTGCAAATTCTCACTAATCTTTGCTTGCCTTTATAATAGACTGATGAGACCTCTGCTTCACCAAAAACTGCTTCCAGATATTTTTTCTGAAATTAAAAAAAAATGGGCAGGCAAAGAATCTTACTTTCTTCCAATACCAGATACACCAATACATCTCCAAACTCTGATAAATCATCCCATTTGGAATAATGATCCTCAAAGAAATTCCATTTCTTATTGCAGAAACTATGTCTAATGGAAGGAAATGGATTGAGGGAGAAGAAATTTTTGTTTCTCCCCAAATTAAGCAGCTCTCCATGCTGACTCACTTGGCTAGGGAACTGTAGATACTAATGGCACAATGATGGTGGCATTGTTCCTTAAAAAGGACAGGAGTAGTGGTATGGGAGGTTGATGTAGTTAATCAGTGTCTATCTGATAGCTCCAGAGAAAGTCCATAATCCAAGGGAAAAATAACATAAGAGAAGAAAATAAAGGGAGTGAGTAGAAGATAATATACCTGTGGAATGCCATCTGGAAGAAGAATGAAGATTGATAGCCTTGGATTTTGAAAGGCAGACCTCAGCGTCTCGCCATTGTGACAAACTTGTGTATACATTTGCAAGGTCATGCCATGTTTCCATTTCCAAACTTCTATCAATGTTTCCCTGCTTCTGCAAAAAATAAATGTAAATGCAACTAACACTGAACTATCAAATTTTGTGAACTACTGAATTTTAGGCCTAGAATGAGGGGTTTTTCTCCATTCCACACATTCTATCACAAAGAAGTCTCCACAATAGTTAACCATGATAGTCCTTTGGCATCATACCTTCAAAAGCTTTTTCTGAATTCCGAAGCTTTTACTTTGAACCTGAAGAACCGCAAGAAGATGAGTATATGTCTCTATGACATTCTTTACTTTACCCTGTGCAGATTGGAGTTTAGCTCTAGTTCTCAATAATTCTCCTTGATCCCACTTTCCTGTCTCATCTAGAGCAGCATTAATTATATTCTCAGCATCGACATATCGTTTCTGAGCTGATAATATGCGTGCTAGAAGGATCCATCCTTTGACATTAGAACCGGCCTCCAGTGTTAACAGCTGCTTTGCATAATGAAGAGCAACATCCAATTTTCTCTGCTCAGCATTTTCTAAACTAAGATGGAATAGGACAACAGGATTTCTTTCTCTCATCCCTTTGTTGGCAGTTTCTAGAGCCTGAAGTGCTTCAGACTGTCGCACAATCCTCTGAGAATCAGAAGCAATCACTTTTGACTGAGCTGAAAGTGTGATACCAAGTAAGCAATTTGTAAAACTCACCATCTGCTCACACCTTCCCCCAAATTCGGAGAGCAATTTGCGAGCATAGTAAATCCCTTCGTCAAGGCAATTAGAATTCTCTCCGCAAATCTTTGAAGCCAATAATAACTCAAATGTGCAGCTATGGTTCTCTCTATCATTGAACAGGTGCCTCAAGAGATTCATAGCCACCATATCCTCACCACCCCCATAGTAACATAGAGCTAGAGTACTATATATTTCCTTTCTTTCCTTAATCCCAGGAGGCAACTCTTCAACCTGATAGGCAAGCGGCCTCAATTCACCTGCAACAGATAACGCGAAAGAAAGATGATCCAAGATTGACGGATCCCACCCAATTCTATTGAGGGCAAATTTTTTAAGGAGGATCAAGAGCAGAAGAATAGCCTCTTCTACATTGTTCCGTGGTACAAAGGAACCTTCCATCTGGGAGCGGAGATTTGGAGGGGTTGCTTCACTACCGCTGTACAGAAGAAAAACTGCAAACTCCTTTTCTATTTTTGTTCTGGTTTCCATGTCCAGATTCCAATGATAGAGGAGAGCCCGCCTGTATGACAAAATTGCTTCTTGTGGAGCCCAAGTGAGTTTCCACAGCTCCGGAAGTAGCTCAACAGCCTTGTTTAAGGTTTCCTGCAATTTACAATCAGCTGCAAAACTTTCGGGCAATCCTCCTGGTAATGCAGATTCAACAGTGTCCAGAATTACTTTGCATGATTGAGCAGCTTCTACAGAAACCCAATGGAAAGAAAAATTAGCCAAGCAATTAACAGGCTAAAGTTTGATTAACGTATACAATTTGTTTTAATGAAATCGCCAGAAACTTACTAAACTTATGCTTGTTCTCTATTGTCAAACACCAAATAAAAAGAAAGTGACTATTATACAGAGGCAGACTTTTAATTGATCAATATGCAGTAATAAGATGTGTTGGTAGATATCATTTCTAGAAAAATAAAAAGTTCAAGGTATATCATCCAACAAATACAATCCTCCTTCTCTTTCGAAAGAAAACCATAAAATCCTCCATTTCTAGAAGCTCATGAAAATCAATTTCAGGTATATACATCTACTAATCCAGAATATCCAACATAAATACACAAATCACTAAAGGAAGTCAAACAAGGTGGGAGAAGTACCTTTAAACCTCCCAAGAGCCTGCAATGATTTTGCTTTGAGGAACATTGCCTCAAAGAGTAAACTAACAGCATGCATAGACATTGGTGGTGCAGTATCACTTTGTGAATAGCGTCTGGGAAGCTCACATCTTCTGGCAATGGAGATTTTTATCCTGGGAGTCACAGCAGCAATGTCTATTCCTTCAAATACATGCAGAGCAGCCTCTATGTTTCCTTTTTGATACTCAAGCCGACCTAATAAAGCTCTTGCTTCCTATTAGTTGCAAAGGCTCTAAGCCTCATGACCAACTTGCCAACCATAAATAGTGAAATGAAAGCAGAACAATGCCAATTACCACTGAATGCAAATTTAACCAATAAATATTTATAGTTAACGAAAAGCATAATCAGTCCAGCATGAGAAGAAAGAAGGGTTGGATCTAAAAGTAGCCATGTGCAAAAAATGACAAAGATTAAGATTGTATCTAATCCACCTCTCCCAACAACCAGTGTTGGTGGAAATAGCATTGAATAATTGCCCTTTTTTATACAGGCAACATTATTGAGAGTCCATAAGCATAGTTTTCTTCTGCAAAGTGGATTGTGTATTGACTATCACCCTTACAAATAAAAAGAATTTATGGATGATAACATGTAGGAAAAAAGGGTATCCCTTTCATAAGGACACAGTGCTGGATTTTCTAATATTGTTATGCCGGTGTATAGAAATTGGCTAAGAGGCCACTGCCTTGCCCACTATTACAAATGTTGGGCTAACAATGATGACGTTGAGGGTTCGAATCGGAGGGCAAAGACTTTCTGCAAATAATGCCAAAGATTGTATTTGTAAAACTCACCAACAGAAGAAAATCAGCCATAACTGGGAATATGAAAGGTTTACCTATACATAGAAATTTCTTATCTTGAAAGAGGTACCATCTTACTTTATGCATATTGAATCATAATAGAACCATGTTTAATTTTGTCCATGAACAAGCTACTTGCATTCAGTGTAGATCCGGACAGGATGCAATAATCAAATTCCCCAATGTTTCATATGTCATATATCCTCATATCGATGATAGACATGGCTTCTGTCAATTATCATGTGTCATCACCAATCGCTGTTTTGATAAGCTAAGAAGACGGAGACACGCTGACACGAAAATTTTCAAAAAAGTAGGACATTATGTTAAATACTATGTTTTTATTTATTTATTTATATTATATATATGTAATCATGTGATAAAATAAATATATTTTGATAATAATCATTCATTTCATCATTTCTTTAATTCTAACAACTCACATCATGATATCACTGAATAAAAAATTCAATACAACATATACTGATACACACACATCATAAATATTACTATAGTTTTCACTTTCAAAAATATCTCAAATCTTAACCCTAATTTTCATCAATTTCAAACAGCGCCAATTTCATAACCAATTTTTCATCACATTGCTTTTGTATAGAAAGTTT
The DNA here is from genome assembly GCA_023539305.1 of Ilex asprella. NCBI lineage: Eukaryota > Viridiplantae > Streptophyta > Magnoliopsida > Aquifoliales > Aquifoliaceae > Ilex > Ilex asprella. The sequence goes on from CM042194.1 coordinate 27,594,639, forward strand.
ATTCCATTTGTATGTAATTTTATAATTGTTGTCGAAATTATATTATATTCAGGTCTTATGTTTTTGCAGTGATTATAACTCTTTCTACATTATGCATTTGACCCATATTTCTTTAAAATACAAAAATAATTTCCTTAATTATTAAGTAGTTAGAAAAAATTTCAAATTTTTTTTTAAAAAAATCCAAAACGTGTCCTCGAGCGTGTCCCCAATATGTCAACCACGTGTCTCTAATGTGTCAATTGTGTGTCCCTAACGTGTTCCCAACATGTGGGGCACAAGTCCCCAACATGTCCAAAACGTGTCCTAAAAAAATTAACAGTAAAAAAATCAAACACTCATTTTAGCTTGTCCAACGTGTGTTTGTGTCCCAGATGTGACCGAAACCAACAATCTAACAAAAATGAAATGTCTGTGCTTCCTAATTGATAAGCAACGTTACTCCTTTGCCGCCTTTTGTTATATAGGGTGGTTCCACGATAGTTTGAGCTACAAGCATGAAATAACCTATCTCAACATGTAACAAATTATTTATTGCAAAATGTATCACAAGATTCAATGTCCTCTTACAAAACACAAAAAAAAAAAAAAAAAAACATAAGTTTCTTGGGAATTTTAAACATGATATATTATTGAATGTCGTGGGGCTTCCGATCATAAGACTATCGAGTCACTGTCTCTGTTTGGCTGAAGTGTGCTGTCTGTTCTGCTATGGCAGGAAATCTAAACTTGAGCAGCTCCCCTAACTCAATACAGATGGTAATATCTACATTTGGGTATGGAAATAACAGGTGGGGAATTCATCCATTTTAACGGTAGATGGCAGGACAATCTGATGTCCTAGAGTGACAAATGCAGAGGTTGGTTTCTTAGTTAAACAACTTGCAACCCATCTCCGACCTTGGCTGTTGAAAACTTGACTTCTTTCTTATATGCTTCGGGAGGCCAAACGAGTTTTGATTAATTCATTCTTGCATCCTCTTCTATTTGTTTTGTTTCTCTTATGCACCAAACATATAGAAAGCCCACTCCACTACAGTAGCATAGCATCCATGTTTTCAATTTTTTCTGAAATTAGCACTCAAAGCCAAGAAATAGAAAGTACACCAAAATAGGTAGATGCTAATTTGTCCTAAAATTCCAGGTAGGTCAATATATAAGACGCCAACAAATAAGAGGTTTTAGCTATGCGGATGTAGTAAAAGTCATTCGTCAAATCATAAAGCTACGATGCATGTAAGGCATGAAGAACTAACCTCGTAGTTCAGAAAACCACTCTCACGAAGGGATGATTCAGCTTCTTCAATATTGCTGGTATCCACCTTTGAATCAGGCTCACCAGCTCGAGAAGAGTAACCACTTGCTGAATAGTCCCGAGTTGCCAGGGACTCTGATGAATGAATGATTTCCTCTACTCTTAAACGCTCCCCCGAAAAAATGCACTTCATCATCTTCCTCAGTCTCCCACTAAACCCGAATTTTTGTTTGTCAATCCACTTTCTAATTCTCATTCTGCTTTTGTTAAAATTGAGATATTTTAATCAGTAATCACCAACAATCATAAGAAAATATTTGAAGGGTTTGGCACTGAGAGATTAATTGTTTACTTACAAAGAAAATATTTGAACTCGGCATTCTAAAAATCCACATTAATTTTCATAGTAAAAAAACAGAAAGCTAAATCCATAACAGTTCTACTTTCATGATAACAAAATCAAAAGCTTAATTCCTAAAATCATCCAGAATTCTTAACGCAACTTCATATTACAATGAGTTTAAAGTTCCACCAACATTTATGCAAACCAACTTCAAATCTTCCCCAAGACCATGTAGCCAGAAACCTCAAAGACATTAAACAAAGTTTTAAGCTCAAATCCCTAGATCAAGAATTTCAAATTACTTCTAGAAAACGACAGTAACAATGCAAACCCAGTTCATAAAACCACCAGTTCTACCTAATCACAAACTTAAAACACTTCCAACTACAAACCTCGAAGGCCTTCACACCCACTACAGAAACTAACTAAAAAACCCAGCAAAATTCACAAAACCCCAGATAGATTCAGCACCAAACACACCATAGATCAGCAAAAGTACACATTTCTGGGAGCTAAAACTGAAGAATATAGACACATTATACCATCACAGAAGAATAACCAAAAAGTGCAAAAAATATCACACTATTACCAAAAGTACCTTTTGAATGGTAAAAAGCATTGACTGAGCCCACAAGAAATCAACACAGCCTCCACCCATTTCTCTCAATCATCCAAGAAAAAATAAAAAAGCTTCCTTTATTTTCTGGGTTTCCCAAGAATCCAAAGCTTCAAGAATTTTTTCTCTCTCTCTCTCTTTTTTTTTTTTTTTTACTTTTTTGAGTATATTCTTTGGCCTTTTGTGTGCTTCTGTGATTGGAACAGTTCATGAGAGAAGGTTCAAAAGTCAGATGTTGCGGTGCATTAAATATGAAAACAGAAAACCCAACAACATTTGAAATCAGTTTGTCAGAGGTGTAAATGGGGGAAAGATTTTGCTAAAGATTATTAAATTAATTAACATTTTGACAATATTATTATAGCAATGGTAATTAAATTTGTTCATCAAAGTATCAGCTGGAATTTCGTGGGACCCAGTTTTGAAATTTATTTTCCACACCACCCTCATTGTCAACCGCATCACCTGACGCATGAAATGGATTTAATTTCCCTTGGCGTGACTTGATCGACTTCAGCCTGCATAGGGAGTTAGCTCGTCTGTCAATTGTGTTGAATGAGACGAATTTGTTTTAATTTTTAATAAATTTGTGTTAAAAGGTGTTATATTTAGAATCGATTCGTTTATTAATTTATGTCATCTCATATGAATATAAAATAAAAATTATATATAATTAATATATAAATAAATTATTTTTTATATTTCTTTTGATTGCGTTTATCAATACCCAATTTATTTAATTATCGTATCGAATCAAAACCAATTGTTTACGAAAACAATAATTTAATAAAGATCTAAATCTTTTAATTTAATATCTATGAATCGTATCATAGTTTAACACTATTAAAATGAAACATCGCTACGACTTCAATCACTCATGTTGAGAAATTTATATACCACTAGTGTTGAGAAATTTATATCCTTTCAATTTCAATGTTTTTGGCAATTTTATTACTCAAGTGACACCCATAAAAATCTATGGGTGAGATTTGGTAGATTGACTGGTTGATTAAACTGAATCGAAATACTTTTCAAATTAAACTTAAGGATTCGATCCAAAATAAAATTAAACTTAAGGAATTTGACAAAATAGAAAAATAAACCGATTTTTTTTTTTTTTACAGAGAAAGGGAATGACAAGATTTGAACCCATCAATTTAATGTCCAACGGAGACGGCGGCTATTAAACTATATGTTAATTATTTTTTTGAAATTAGAGCATATGTTATTAAATTTGAGTTTTTGAAAGTCAAAGGTTTTGTATCATGTTTGATTTTAAAGGCAAATGTATCATATTCCTATATTTTATTCTTTCTATGTACTTATACTTTCTCTCTCTACATCTGATAATTACTATATTATTATATAAAAAAAAATCTCACATATGCACACTTGTTAATCATTGTATAATGTCGAGCATAATATTTATTGAATTTTATAAGATTCACTATGCCTATATCATGGTTTTATTGTTAGATTGTGATACCAAAAATTATTAATGATCAACCAAGCAAAAAAGCAGTTGGCAATTAACGGATATGGGCCTGGATAAGCACTCGTGGTAGGCGTCTACCCAATTAATGCGGATGTGATATCAAGAGTTAAGGATGCATTTGATAACGTTTTTATTTTTATATTTTTAAAAATATATATATTCAATTATTTTTTTTTTGTTTTAGTGTGATAAAATGATAAAACAAAAATACATTTGGTAATAACTTTTGTTTTAGAATATTTTAAAAATTAAAATACAAAGAAAAATATTTTTTGAACCTAATTTGAGGATCTTATTTGGGGACATAATTATGTACAACGATTGGATTGATTGTGAACTTCATTTAACATTGAGACTCACAAATAACTCAATGGTTGTATTGAAGTTACATCATTATGTTCTCAAATAAAGTTTCAATAGCTTTGTTCAAGTACAAACCGTGTTTGGTAACTACTTTAATTTCTATTATATATTTTAACTTTACATTATATATGTTATGTACCTTTATTTTGCAGCTAATGGGATTCGAAACCTAGACATCATTAAATGGACCCTCTGTCTGTTTTTATTTTTGTGTATTTTTAGAGACACCATTTTTTATGTTTAGAGATTTTGGACTTGTTTTTAAAACAAGGTAGCTGGAAAAAAAAAATACAGCACAAACACAAACACATTTTTATTTTTATTTTTATCCAAAATTAAAAATAAAATCACAAAACAAAAACGGTTGTCAAACGAAACCTTAGTAATGACGTGACATCATTACCCAGTCTACCCAATAGGCATGTAACTTAAATGTTTGCATAGGAACCCCCCCCCCAAAAAAAAGATCCCAAATAATTTTATAGTATTTGAGAATTAATGTTATATATGACCTAAAAAATTTAGTTTGCACAGGACTAATTAAATATATATCATAAAAAAGCCCAAACTAAAGCAAAAAAAAACTCAATCACCTTTCTTCTTTTAATTAATACTAGTTAATGCATACGTGCGTTGTACATGAACCAAATTAAGTACGAAATATTTATGTATTAAAGCTTTGAATTTTTTTTTAATCAAAACAAATGTTTCCTTTTCATCCTCTTGATAATACATCTCAAAACTCACCTTTTAAAGCAATTATTTTTAAAGATTAAGTGAAGATAAATGAACAAAATATCAAATTTACAGTAACATATAAACATGGTTTAAAGTTTCTTTTCGGAGACATGTTTCGATTGGTCAAAAAAAAAACTGGAAAAAAGATTAATGTAAAAAAAAGAATTTTCTATAAATTTCTTTTTGATTCCCAACAGGGTGTTTCCTATTGGATAGAGGAATTTGAGTTGGGTCTACATTTATGTTTTGTATTTTTTTTAAAAGTTTGTGCAACTAACAAAAATAAGTTGTGTATCGAGCATTTTGAAAGAAAACAAAGAAACGTTTCAAGTTTCGTTAAAAATGTTGTGTCATAGAAATTCATATTTCATTTCTTATTCGTCAAATATATGAACGTTTCATAGGTTTCAAACGAGACGAAAAGAAATTTGAGACCATAAATATAAATAGAACAACATCCCCTGTTTTAAGCCTTTTTACTCTGGCAATCAAGATTCAAATTGTCTCCAATACATTTTTTCTTAAATTCTATTCTTGGTAGATGATTCACCATTAATGAGTAAGTGACCCACTTTTATAGAATAGATCCAACTTAAATGCAAGATAGGCAATCTACCAAAAAAGAAATTGAAGGAAAAATGTGTTAAGAGGGGATCTTACTCCCAATAAATAGGGTATTGACCCTTTAAAGATGTCAAATTCAACATGAGAAAACAATAGCTCATATGCTATCTTGTTAAATGACAAAAAAAGTTTCTTGTCTACAATATATATAACACCCAACAAGAAGAAGCAGAGAAGATGTTCAACTCCACAACCTAACCTCAATCTTCAAGTTTCAACACACTTGACAACAAAAGCTAAGAACTAACATTCCAATCCAAGATACACTTACTCATATACAACCAACGATGCGTTTTAGTCTAATGGTACTCTTTACCTTTTGAAGACTTTGTCTTCTTGAGGTCAAGGGTTCAAACCGCTTCCCCCTCCCCTTAAAAAAACATATACAACTACCAAGAAAAATGTTAATTAGACACGTGTGAATATTTAGATTGATTAAGTCCTTAGTAAAGAAAATGTATACTGCTTATTTTAAGATTAAAAAATAAATACGTTTGTTCAGTTGTAGGTATACATGTTCAAGAACACTCTTAGAAGAACAAGAAACAACTTGCAACCATTGATTATATATGCTACAATGAAAAAAAAAATGTCAAATTATCCGTCCTGTTAATGCTATAAATTCATTACAATAAAAAGTTTAAAAACTGACAATTACTTAAGTCAAACTAAACCCTAAAACACCATCGTAAATGAATGCAAAATGAAACATTAGTGCACCACTATAGAACTAATTTTGTAGTAATATTAGGATGTGCAAATCTTGATTGCCCAAAATGATGACAACATTGATAATGACCTTATTATCTAGCTAATGTTATTAAATACTTCCATTAACGTTCTAATTACCTTGAGCAACATGAGAAAAGCACAAAAGAAAATTTGAAATCTCAATCTCAATTCTTAGCCTCCAACTGTTTACTAGTAGGACCAAAAAGAATTCAAAAAATAGTAAAAGTTTTGAATTTTCTTCTGATGATGCACAAAATCGTATGGTACGAGATCAACAGTCACAAGGGTGATTAATGAGCAATCAATGGCAAGTAGTGGCAAAACCGTAAATAAGAGTCAACACAGGAGATTTATAGTGGTTCGGTCTCGGACGACCTACGTCCACTCTTCGAACGACGACGGTGGCCTGGGGTGTTTTATTGATCAATGGTAGTACTCTGGAGAGTTTACAATGAGTCTCGAGAGAGAGTGTGCAGAGAGCTTAGAGAGCTTGCTGAGTGTAACTAGTGTAGTATGTGTCTCAAGAGTCATCGTGCCCTTTATACAGTGAGGGCTTATATTATATAGGCTCACCAAGGCGGTGAGGCGGTGACGTGAGGGAGAAGTCTCCCGTCAATTTGGTAAGTACAAACATGGTAGGAGTGAACCTTTTTGGTAGGTAGAGTTATGGTAGGAGTAGACTTCTTTGGAAGGTAGAATTTCGGTAGGAGATCTCCGTATCCCGAGTCTTCCTCCACGTGCTCCTATTTGCTCGGATGTCACTCTGGTGCGGAGTGTGCTCATGCTTAGCCTTGGACTTGAGTCTTGAACTCGGTCTTGCTTCGGAGTGGGTTTGGACTTGTGTTGTGTTTGATGTTGCATCAAGGCATGAAGAGGAGCCAAGAGGAGAGGTCAATGGAGTAGGAGGTGGGCGGCGCCCACTTTGGAGAAGGCATGGGCGGCGCCCTAGGTGCCTTGGGCGGCCTTGTCCCTTCCTTTGGTGTTCGACCTTGAGTTGGTGCAACTTGATGCTCGTCTCGGTCTTGAGGTCGGACGTCGAGCTCGTACTTGAATTAGACTTGAATTCGTACCGGAGTCAAATGGCGAAGGAGGAGAGGACGAAGGAGAGGCCGAACACGGAGCTGGGAGCCCTTGGTGCCCTGGGAGGCGCCCTAGGGGCTTCGGGCGGTCCTCCTCGCTGTCTCCTGCGGTCTTGGTCCTTCCTCCGTTTTTCTTGACGATTGCCACTCGGTAAACCCAGCTACATGGGTTTTTTGGGCTCTTCTATGGGTTTCTTCGACTCCGTTCGGATTGGGCCTTAGCTTAGTAAAATCCGGACTCATCACCTTCAACACCTATATGAGAAAAAATGACACCCATCATGCAAAATAGCTTAATTAAGCACAATAAGATGGTGCTTTTAAATATCAAAGACTGAAAAAAAGAAGAAGCTTAAACCTCTATTTGTTTTGCAAGAAAACTTACGAAATTTTTTGAATGTAAATAAACTAATGCCTTTTTTACTTTTTCTTGTTCACCATAAAGCCATTAAACCCAAAACCTTCGCTAGATGCCTAAAAAAATGATAATAGTATGGGAGAATAAAAAAAGAAATTATTGCAATTCCAACGTTGCAAATTTTGTTTGCATTAATCAAAACATTGGCATAAACTCATTAAAAAATGCTTCTCTCTTTCCACCACAAGATAAAGACCAAAACTCTTTACTTCTCTTTCATTTTACAACAGTCAAACATAAAGTGCAAAATCTGCAAAACAATGAACTAAATAAAAAAAGTGACAAACAAACCAAAAAACTAACTTTTTATCATTCAAATCACTTTTGGTACTTGGGAAGAGTTGATCTTGAAAAGAGTATGTGAGAACCGAAACAACCCTCATCCTTTTAGATGGTGGCAACTATGTTCTTGTAATATGTGTGTCACATGAATCATGGAGCTTACTCTTTGTACAAGAAATACTACTCTCTTATACAAAGTAATAGTTGCAGGTTGACGCAAATCCTTGTAAAAATTATAGCCTTAATTTGAAGAGTTGCATAACGATCCACATATATAATACAATAACCTCACACTCACTCAGACGAAATTATGTGGGGGAGGGGGGATGAAATCAAAAACAAAAAATTACAGTGCCCATGATGATGGGACCAAATTCATCAATATGTCTCATTACCATTGATGTTTGCATGATCCGTAGCCATTCAAAATATAATGAAAGTCTGGTGAGTCCCTTACTAGTGTGTCTGCCTCTTGTTGACAACCTATATACACTCGAAGAATGTAAGACAACCCCTACAGAGAAAGATGATGTTTGTAATCCAAACAGGTTCTGCTGCCCTGCTAAGAAGCTTTATAGTTCATGTTCAATTTTGTAATTAAAGAAATTTACATAAAAGATATTGGCTTAAAAAGAGAAGGAGAGAGGGGGGAAGGTAAAAAGAGAGTGATTGTCTGTTTGTTTTTAACCGACAGCTAATTGCATAGGAGAGAGAAAGAAAGAGATAGATAGAGAGAAAGGGGGAAGAATTGTAACAACAGTAGAGAAGGAATTTAGGGCCATTAATTTTAAAAGATAAGAATGTAATATTTTCATTTTTAGAGGGTATAGTTGAAAAAAATGTTTTCAAGGCTTGTTGATATTTTAACGTAGTAAAATAAGATAAGATAGTGAGACGTCTCTAAAATCGGGAATCTTTTGTCAACCCATTGATCACCTATCAACCCATGGAAGTCCCCGTGAATGCCGCATAACCCGACACCAATGCACAACATCCTTTTTATTGGGATCACAACAACACAAATTTAGGTAGAGTCTCCCATGTACCAGGTACTCCCAATCATATAACATGTATATCATTCAATCATATGACCCATTCAAAGTCCAATATACATCAATTTACCCTCATTTACTGTCCATTTGTATCATTTGAAAAAAAAACTTCAAGGCTCAAAAGCATAACAAAAACATTCTTAGAATTTGAAATTTCAGGAAAACCTAGTGGTAGAAGATGACCATGTTCTACTAGTAGGAAAATCTTCTGGAAAAGTTCTATTGCAAAACTTGAAGTTCTATCGGTAGGTTTAGCCTACTAGAAAAGTTCTACCGGTAGAAAAACCTGTCGTTCTACAGGTAAGTCTTACCAATTTTCCTACGATTCTTTCCTTTGTTAATTCCAATCCATTCCAGACTTATACAACATCATACCAAACTCATATAACATCAATTTTAAGCAAAATATAGTTCATATGAATTCATTCTACAATCCTTTACAATATCACATATCCAAAACTAAATAAAATAAAATTTTTTATAAAATATGTTTCAAAAGTCACATCTCGACTTTTTTTCAACCATGAGGCCCCAATTGAGAGCCGTTCACCAGCGTAGATCCCAATGAGACTCACACATGCAACTCAATTCGAGCCCTTTCCGGCTCTCATAACACATGCAATGTCATAATTTTGAAATTGAGAATTTCAAACCCTCGTCATTGATGTTACACATCTAATAACCTTTTAAAAATAAAACATGTATCTTTGTTGGGTAGCGGAATTTTGGTGTCTTACCGCCGGTTTCGTACACCGATACACTTTTTGGGACTTTCACAGACAAAAATGTATAAACTAGTAACCGAATCTTGCATCCGTTGAAGTATCTAGTCTTTCTTGCTATATATAACACAAATTTTGCATGTAACCTGTGCGACTCTATTAAATATACCGAAACCACTTATCAACCACAAAGAATGATGTTCAATCCAACAACATACACACACACACACACTCATGTCAAATGCTCATGAATGCGATGTTTCTCATGCTTATGTAAATGTATATGTACAATTATAATTTTCATCCATGTTCAATATGTCATAAGCATAATATGAACAATTTCAATCTCCAATCAACATACTACATGGTCAATTACATCATAAGCATATAACCACCATCAATAGCTTCATTGTCAATGTATCACATGCATATTCCAACATTTTTCAACATCAATTTTCAAGCATGTTACATCATAATCAATGTAATTAACACACTTAATCCACATAAGCATTTAATCAAACACCTTCAAAGCACCAATCATATAATCACATAAAATGTCCAATTAAATCACATAATACAAGAAATCACATCAAATAATTCCTACATACCCAATTCAAGCTAGAATTAATTTTACTTATTTCTATATCCATTTTTCACATTTTAACTATCATAAGTAAGTGTTAAACATGAGATTCCATCTCTAACACCTTGCATATTCCATATAACAACCCTAGGTTAGAAATAAACCTAGTTAAGATGAAAACCCTATATCTTGAAGCGTAAAACAAAGGTAGAAGGCTCAAAGAATCTCAAATCAGGCCTAAACCCTTGATTTCTCCAAGTCCCATTTTTAGAACTTCACCCAAATCTTTTCTTTTTAGTATGGTTGTTTAGCCCTCGATGAGAAGAACAATTTTGGTTCTTGGCTTGAGTTGATTCGAGCGACGTAGAGACATAGATCGTAGTGACAAGGTGTGGAACCCTTGTTCTTTCTCTCTCTTTTATATCGAGTAAAAGACTGAGAATTAGGGAAGAAAATCTGATTTTCTTTCCCTTTTATACTCTTCAAATACTTGGTCCTCATTCTGTCATACGTTCTTCTTTCCTAGGTTCGGTTTTGACCCGAATCAATTAAATTTTATCCCGGTTCAAATTCAAAATATTATTATATGAACTAGCTTTAAATTATTATCCACTTTTCGTAATTTAATTCCCGGGTTCGTTTATGAGGTCACCCAACATCCAGTCTCTTCGCAAAACGCGAAAAATCTGACTATCTCGGAATTCGAGAAAAATTATTTGGGTTACTAGATTTCGCGAGACGAATCCAATGGTGATGTCCGTTTTGTAATCCGATCTCAAGAAAAATACGGGTTTTCAACCCCCATCGAAGTAGTAAATTACCGTTTTATCCTTTTTCACAAAAAATCAAATTTATCTGGGTTTCACAAATAATCCGTCCAAATTCTTGTTTTTTATATATAGAAGAAAAGGGACAATCTTTAGAAGATGTGCCCTTCATCTCTCTTGTTTCATAAACTGATAATTTAGTGGAAAAAGTAGAACATGAGGAATATGTCACAAATGATATTGATATTATAAATAAAAGGTGTATATTATTGTCTTTATAATATATTTATTCATGGTAGTTTAGAGAATTAAGAAATGTTAGAGGGTAAAAGAGAAAAATATTTTTTTTAAAAAAATAGATACTTTTTAAAGTAGTATAGGTTTTACTCCTTTAAGGTTTTAAAATTCAACGGTCACCTCTCTCTTTCTCTCCATTAAAAAATCGTAGGTAGACATCTTTCAATGTTAAAACTTATAAAATCTTACTTACGATCAACCATATCATAACAAAGATTAAATGGGTTAGTTCTATTATCCATTAAAAACGATATATTACCGAAACTTAAATATAAAAACTTAATCACTAAATTTGTGTCCTAAAAAACAAGAAGAATAATTTTTAAGTAAAATAATATCATGTGATATATTTATAATAAATTTTAAAAGAACCTCATTTAAGGCTTCTGCATAGGGCCTGCATTTACATCGAATCGGCCTGTCACTACCATAACAAATATTGTCCTTAGTTTAATATAGAACTTGTTTGTTATTTCCCTAAAAAAAAAGTGGAAGATTGGATTCCTAAACAAAAAATTTCAAAAGAGTAAGAATACAAAACAAGAAAATAAAACAAATGAGGTTATTTCTTCATGCCATTATCACTTTTTTTGAATCTTTATATAAATTTTTTATTGTAAAGCGTTACGTCAACATCATAATAATTAAGTTTGTCAAAAAACGACATGACACGAATTAATTAACACGAATTAATATGAAGTTAAGCGAGTTTACATAAAATCTTAAGGGTGTAGATGGTAAACTGGTCATATTAGGCGAAATACGGCGGCCCATTTAAATTAATAATTATTTAATTTTTTTAATCAAAATAATATATTCAGTTTAATAATTAGATCAATTAAAAAAAGTTTCATAATTATTTTATAATAATAATAATAAGTATTTATTAAACAGAATAAACGAATAATTTCGGATAATCCATTTAATAAATGAATGATGTTTAATTTATAGATTTTCACATACTTAACAAAACGAATCGGGCATGCATTGAATAATTTTTCACTCAAACTTAATTAGATTCGAAACGAATCCGCTTAACGTAATACGATTGACACCCTAATAATAACTTCATTTGTTTTTACAAAACGTAAACACTAATGCTATTGGGACATAAGTTGAGGACTTAATACATCAGAACCATTGAATTGATAATATTGAAACCCACTGATAATTTAATTCTGGGACACACTGACAATCTAGTGACCACAATCATTAAGTTTTCAAATTATGTTATTAAATTATACCCCAATAGTATTACTCAAATGTAAATTTGGATTCAAAACTTCAAATATTCTAAATGGACAGACTGGATCCATAAACTTTTTGAACAGGCTGGCTTTTGTTGCCCATCTAGCCCAGGCCAAAATTGCATATCACAATCGTCTTTGGTATGTTAGCATGGTGGCGTCTAAATTCCTCTCAATTCCAAATTTTGTCAAGATGAAATGCATTTTCCATCATTGATAAATGTGTAGAATACTATTGGGGGTCCATGAGAGTCATAAACTTGATGCTTGACCAAATTGATAGAATTAAACATGAGTAGTCATTAAACATTAGTCAAATTAATGCTTCAAGGGTTTCATTTGAAGAATCGATTTTTTTTAAAAATGGTTAAAATTGTTTACTACTTACCTGATCTCAAAACATTCAATTATGCTAAGATCACAGAGAGAATTAGAAGAGAAGAACTCATGAACTATAGAAAGGCTAGTTGAAAGTCTTAAGAGAGGCACGATAGGAAAAGAAAGGAAAACCAAGCCATTAAAGACACGAGCCATATGGAGTTTGTTTTCATTATATACAAGAGAGGGGAGATTTTTTTTTATGTTTTGCGACCGATGTTAGATTTTATCTTAGACATCTTTTTTTGTTCTTTATTTAACATTCACATCGATTCAACAAGGGAGCTTGCACTCCCTCTAGTGCTATAAAAGCTTCTTGATTAGTTTGAGTAGCACATATTTTTTATTGTGTAGCCCTTCATATGTACATTTTTAATGCTTAAATAACACATGCTATTATTTAATGCTTAAATAAGAACTCGAGTTAAACCCGTGAACCAAAAGGCTTAACTCAATCCTAACTCAAATTCAATTCGGGTTGAAGATTTTTGGTCCAAGTCTAATCCAAGTTTAAAAAAACTCATTTTGTTATCACTCAAAATCTATTGTGGATAAGTAGGTCCTGTCTCAAAAAATATCCAAGTCTACTTATCTAACAACAATCTACATTAATTTAAGACAACAAAAATTAATAAACAAATTATAAAAATAGCAATGCATGTAGAGAAATAGGCGTTCTTTCTATAATATAAAAGATGACAGACTTCAATTTAAATAAATACATCCAACGACTACTAACATTTCTTTTAAAACTATTCACATTATACCGTGTCTTCAAACACGAATTATTCATAGTTTCTATATAACGTAGACTAGTGTTTTGTAAAAGCATTAAATAAAACATGAAATCTTTCCATCCCAATAACTTAATTGAGCTACAAAGTTTTAGATGTGTAATGTGTCGTATCATATTTATCTTTATATTATGTCGTTATCGTGTCGTGTTAAAATTTATTCAATTCAAATTCCGATCGAATTCATTTTAAATTCTCAATAATGTACAGAATTGTGGGGCTAGAAAATTTTCCCCATATTGGAAAACGGTTAAATTCTCACTGAATGATCATGATGATATCAACCTGCCTCCTAAGTGCAACTCTCACACACACATACACAGAGCCAGGTCTTCCCCAAGTCCTAACCAGTTGTTCTAAATTTAACATGCTAAATAACCACCACGTTCCATCTAATTGCAAGACTGCCATTCTTATTGTCAATTCACCAAGACTTGAAGATTGCTCATTAAAGACCAAATTCTCCCTGCATCCTCTCCCCCTACGCCACGTCCTTTTCAAGTTGTAATCTCATCAACCATTGGGGGACCTTATGGTAATTTCAAATCTCAATCACGAGGTCCAAACACCAGATTGGAAAAACATTATGCAATGGCATTTTCGATAATTTGGTCCAACGACAATGGCATATTTTAAGTATTCACCATAAATACCTGCCGTTCATCCATTCTCCTCTCTCCTTCCTATATAAACTCAATCCCCTCCCCCTTCCCTCATTTCCCCTCTCTCTCTTTCTCTCTCTGTCCTCCCATCCAGGCGGCGACACCTCTGAGTCCACTGTCCGTGCACTTAGATCCACCCATATTGTCAGATTCCGGCCACACCGCCTTCTCGATCCCCTTTTCACCTCAAACCCAACAAATCCACTCTTTCTCTGTTTCACAAAAATAAATTTTTTTGTTGTTTTTTTCCAAAAAAAAATTGCCATTTCCATTTTAACCCCTGCTCCCAATATTTACGTTTTTAACCCTGTTAGTTATTTTAAACTTTTTTTTTACCTGTTTTGGCGGTTTTATTTTACTAAAGGAACATGTTTTTAAAAACACTTGCTAAAAAAAAAAAAGTGTTTTGAAAATTTCGAATAGTGCTGACGTGGTGTGTGTTAGATCCAAAACGGACGGCTAGGATGAGTCACCACCACCCACGTCGAATCTTGACACCTGGGGCGTCGCGAAAGCGGAAAGAGAGAGAAACGTTTTACTCTCTACAACCGTTGAAACTAACGGCGAATCTACAACCTTCCGTTAGTGCTGCGACGTCGTCTAAGGCAGCAGAACCGGTTTCGTCTAATCAGCTTCTGGCCGGTTACATGGCTCACGAGTTTTTAACTAAGGGTACGCTTTTGGGTCAGAAGTTTGACCCGGCTCGGGCTGGAGCTATGCCGGTTTCCACAGCAGACCTGAGGAGGAATAAGCCGGGTCAGAGTTTGGAATCCGACCCGAGTGGAAAAATGAAGCCGGAGCACCAAAGTTATGCTGACGTGGCGAATTTGCTGAAGAGTGAAGGAACCCACATTCAGGGGATAGTCAACCCTACGCAACTGACTCGGTGGATTCAGATGTGACATACGTGGAAGCGTTTCATTGGTTGGACCTTTTGGTGGTCCAGGAAAGAGAAGTGCAACCTCCCTTAGGGTTATAAAAATCTCCTCAGGAGGTGACTGGTGTGGTGAGTCATTGGTGGATGAGGTGCACTTTTCTCTCTCTGTCTCCCTCTCAAATATCAACCAGCCGGGAACGCCAGAAAACTGCGATATTCCGGCGACTTCTATCTCTATCTCCTCCATGACCCATCCCTCTATACTGTTCTAATATGTCGTACTTCATGAAAGAGAAACACCTTTTTTGTGGTTGTTTTGATCTTTTGTTTGTGCTTCGTTCTATGCTGCTTTGTTTACTTGAAACTAGAGAGTGGTTCAGTTGGTTTTTTTTACTGATGTGCATGCATGTGCATGTGCGTGTGCTGAATGCATGTGTATATAAAGGGTAAGATTCCGACATCGACGTTATTACGAATTTATACGGTACAGGTTTCATTAAATTTATGGGAGAGTCTTAAATATATTCATTCAACAGATGTTAATAATTTTTTAAAATTATTTATATTATATTATATTTTTAAATACGAATTATTTTTAATAAAAATAATATTAAAACTCAATTCAATATAATTACAATAAAGTGAGATTTGTTGATTGTACAACATAATTATTATTTCTCAAAACGACATCTTTTTATGTGTCAAGCCCTTGCTTTAAAGCAGAGGAGTCAAACCTGCTTTTTTTTTTATATCAATTCTGAATATTTTAAGGGTAATGCCCTACAAGTCGGCCCAACAAAGTTTAGGCTTTAAGTTCTATTTTTAAAAGAAAGTGCCAAAATTTTTAGATGCATAGTTAGTCCAAATAAAAAAAAAATTAGATTTATAAGATTTGGCTCCAAAATAACCCTATCAAAATCTAAATCTAATCAAAAATAAATTTGAATAGCTTGGGTCGATGAACCCAACCGAAAACATTAAAAATACACCAATTTTTTTTTTTTAAAAAGCAAAAGTTAAGGGTTAAAATAAAATTCTAATTGGTTAGTTAAAACACACCACTCGTTTATAATCACTCTCTCTCTCTATCTCTCTCTCTCTCTGGTAAACTAACACCTTCTCACCTACTCTCTAGTAAACACAAATCCTCTTTTCATCTTTTTTTTTTTGTAACAATTTTTTTTTATTTCTATTACTAAAAATATACCGAAATAATTTGGTTTTTTTATTAAACTTAAAACATTAAAATCAGGGGACCATGATTATTTAAAATTAAAATTGATAAAATCTTCCTTATCACAAAAAATATTAAGTGGATTAGTAATACTATCAATATAAAAAGATATAATAGCTAAATATAAAAAAAAAATAATACTTTTAATCTAAAAATGAATAAATTTTGAATAGAAAATTATTAATATTAAAAATAAAAGCCTTATTTTTAATTGTCGCTTTAGACCTCCAATAATTTTGAGCCACCCCTAAAGCACTATAATCAATCTATCATTTTTCATCTTAACTTGATTATAGTTATTTGTAAATCGACGCACATAAAAAAGATTGTTCCTCTTCTACCTTCTTTATTTGGTGGGTTTTAATTACTGCTACAGCTTTTTGAGAAAATAGATATACGAAATTGTAATTTGTAAATTAAAACACATGAGAGATGGCTGTACTGTCATTGTGTTGCCGGTCACTGAAGATGATGGAGATGGAGCAACACTTTGATCATGCGAGAGGTGAGTTTGGAATGGACCAAAGTGTTTTTGTGTCTCCATAAAGTATTTAAGAATATAATTACCTTTTTGTATTCAATTTTTGACTTTGACATTCAATTTTAAAGATATCCACTCACAAAAATTGTGGCGTCCATCACTCTATCCGTCACTTTAGACGAGCAATTTAGTCCAAAAACACAACGGAATTATATGCTTATTTTCAAATCATTAAAGAGTCATATGCAAAACGACACACAAGGGATAAGCTGAATTTTTTCCTGAAATTAAATTATATTACAAAAAATAATAATAATGAAATAAATCTTTTTTCAATAACGAGGAGTTATCTCAACACTAGTATCTCTTTGGACACGTGAGTACACCACTTCTTTCGAATGTATGTAAGAAACCGAAAAGTCAAGTGTTTTAGTTAATATCGTTTTTTAAAAAGACAACTAAATTTGATTTATACACACAATCCCCTAGTAGATCATACTACTCAGACTATACTTCTTGGTCTTCTTCTCTAATTTTGTATCTTGGCTTTGCCGACATGACTTCCCTAATATATGTAGAGATCTCTTATGGAACTAAAAAGGCGGCCGGCCCCCGGGGGGCGGGGGGATGGTATGATTTTTAGGATCAAAATAGATTACTCTTTTTTTTAGAGCCCAAAACCCCAAGATCTAAAATCTATTACTAAAAAAGAAGGGTAGGAGGTTCTTGTTGTGCCCTACAAACTACGAAGAGATTGACATCTCCAGGGCTTGCCAAACAGTCAAACCTCTCGTCATGGGCTCTCCCTACCCCTCACATAGACTTATCTTCGTTCTTTTTTAGCCAAGGTGAACCACCCACCCCCACCCCCACCCCCTCTTTCTCTCTCTTCTTTCTTTTTCTTTGCCTACACACACTCGTAAGGATCACAATGTGCAGTCTACTTACTTACAATTTGGAGAAACCCCTCCGTAAGGAATTTTCAGTGGCAGAAACGACTACTAATTACAACAAAATCAAACAGTAAACCTAACTATAACAAAAGCTGTAATGCCTATTAAGAGGAGACCTTTTTGCTCCTTTTCTGAGAAGTCTTGGCAAGAGCATCACAAATCTCTTTTTTTCTTTTATTGTTATTGTTTTGATTCGTGGGAATGTTATTGTTGATGTTGCCACCACCCATGCTTGCAGAAGTTTTTCCCTGAACCTCCAGAGAATCCTTCACAAAGAACTTCAACTTCCACAACGTGGATTCAGTCTGCAGAAAGCACACGATACAGTCAATGATTCGTGTCGTGTACAACATAAAGAGTGTAAGCATCTATGAAAGACAGACGGACGAAGTGGTGGAGGAAAAATGATGACCTGAGCATCCATGTCAAGGTCCACCTCTTCAGCCGTTGGCTGGAAGCTTGGGTTATTTTGAGCAACAATTAGCAGTGCCTTATTTAGATCTTCAGCAGACAAACGGGTGAGAGCTGTCCCAAGTCTTCTTTTCTCTTCAGTAGTCATTTTTCTAAAAGAATCATTTCACACTTAGCATTTATTAATACAGGGATACTAAAATAATGGAGTACACAGTTGGGTCAGTCTCACTCGTATCCTCAAAGGGTACTGTGTATTTCAACGTAAGCATACAAGGCAGATGCAAATAGAATGTGTAAGATACACAATTTTCATGACTAGCATCCTATGTATACAAACCGTGCTGCACTGATATTGAAGGAAATTGTAACTCAACCGGGCCACTTACCATAGCCAAAATGACACCAGTGATCCAATATTGCAGTTGACGATATTAAATGGTTAGCAATCTTAGAGAAAATAACACCCACTTAATATCTATTTTGCAATTTTCTAGCTATTGTAATAACTACAATATAATACCCCATATTATCAACTTTCATCCTCAGCACATCCTTTGATACTAACGCATGTCTAAATAGTGCAAGCCATAAATGAATCCACGGGAGAAGTCTAAGGCCCAACCCTATGGAATGTTGTTACATTCTCAGCTCAATTTGAGGTTCTTTATTGATGTACCCTTTTTCCACACCATGCTAAGTTGCTAACAGTTCCATAAAGGGACCTTACATAGTGATGTTATGTGTTTCGCAAACTGTGAACTAAATATATTAGAATTGGCCATCTATGACTACATGAGACTGCTGGCCTGAGAAAATAGTCCTTTAAAAACCAACTTTTGTAGTACAAGGCAATGCAGTCATGAATGGAAAATAAAATGACGCAGTCTCATGTAGAAGCATGATTTTAGAATTGCACCAACTACTTGTGACTACCTGTGCTCGATATTGTGACAGAGTAACTAGAGTAACATATGAAAGAAATCAACACTTGTGAATAGGAAAATGTCAATTAACCAGTTTTCATTTGATTAATGTCAACAAGATTTAAGACTTTTCACATTTTGAAGTTCATCCAAACCAAGGATTAACAAATCAATATCACCAATTGCATCAAAGTTTACTAATCTCCATTACTCCAAAGTAAAAAAAAAAAAAGAGAATAACTGTTCCGAAAATTCAGAGATATTGATGGAGCCATTGGATTATATATGGTGATGGCATTAATTATTAACAGTCTTAGAATAGCAAATATTTAAATAAAGGCAATTAACAAGTGCTGACCCAGTCAATGTTGGGTCAAGCTGGGAGGGGAACCAGGCATAGACCTATCAAGTGTTCTTATCACATAAACTAACTGACCTAATAAACAAAATTGTTTGATGGTCTGATAGTCAAAAGCTTTTAGCACTGCAGAATGGTCTCTAGGTTGGGGACATTAAGGGGACATTAAGATAACGACCCTTTCAAGCATTTTATAACCAGTTCAAAGTTTTTTGTTGCTATAGATGGTGTTAAACAACCTATATTGCGAAGATACAGCAATCCAAATGTCAGTTTCAGAACTAAACACACGTAGGAGATGTCAGATTAGGAACACCCAGAAATAGAGGAAAAAGTAACAGGGGTACTATAATATCAGAATTGGCTATGAAAAAAGAAATAAATTCTACAAATGCAAAAAAAAGCCCTAAGACACCTATTTGAAAAAAACAGTAGCTACCTTTGCAAGAAAAGTTGTGACCGTGTTTACCATCTATGGATCCACATTACAGGAGGAACCATGGTTTTCTTGTGAGCCTACGAGGTGAAGTCTCCCTAATTCTACCAAATCATTTGCATATTTGAAAGATGGTTGAAATTTCTCAATGCCCAAGAAACCTTATTAAAGAAATGACATAAGATTAATGGGGAACTATTGCAAACCATCCATATCAGTAGAGCTAATAATTTTAAAGGAGAACCAATGAATTTGAAAATCTGTTTACGGTATTAAAATGAACCTGGATTTTTGAAGCACCATTTCTCTGAGTTGTTCCAAATGCATATCAACCTCATCAAGCTGAAAATGTTTCAAAACAATATTTTAAACCATTCCTAGACTGTTTACACTTGACATAAATATGCCAATGGGAAATCTAGATAAAAAGATCAGAAATCCAAAACTTGGCTCTGAAAATTTTGACAACCTCAACACTTAAATCCCTAGCCATTTTGGCATGAGCAGCCTCCTGAGCAAGCTGTGTATCAAAATGTGCCTCTGCTTCCTCCTCTTTTCGCCTTTTTTCCTGCAGGTACAAAGTTCTGAAAGATATTGCATGATCTTGAGATGAAAAAAACAGATGTCTTGACTTGTATCCTTGACTAATAAGAGAGCCACATACTGAAAATTCAGAGAAGTCAGACACTAAGCCCATACTCAGATATTGATTTTTACCTCTTCATCAACTTTCGGCAAAAGTTGCAGCCACTTTTCCTCAAATTTAGCCAACAAAGTTTTGGCCATCACATGGACATCATCCCTTTCATCATTATATTTCATAGCATTCTTAAAAATCAGCCTCACATCTGCACATATTTCTCGGACGTTCTTATATCCAGTACCATCCCTGGCCTCCATTTTCTTTTTAACAGTACTAAAGTCCATGGGCTTCTCAATAACCTAGCATACACCATCTTAAACAAATTAATGGAAATTCAAAGTATAGTTTGAGAATTACAAAAGGTTGGCACAGGTAAATCAGAGGAAATTCAGACAACCAGAACACAGAAAAATAGTGTTCCAGCTGTATCTACTTCATTTTCTCTCTTTCTTTTTAAAATATAAAATGCTTGATAAGCATCATAAGTTTGGTTGTTACTTTTTCAAGAGGGGGAAGAGAGGAAATATACAACATGTGTGTTAAATGAGGACCATATCATTAGATGATCTAAAAACTGACATAAAGCTACCTCATAGTAGTCGTGCAAACCAAGACCTACAACATCCACAGGTTGCATAAACGGCCCTGCCCACTTGTGTAGAGTGATCTGACAAGTAAAAGCAGGTACAAGTAGTGCAAATTTGTTAGTGATTTACCAATGAGCCCAAGTCTTGACATTAAAAGCACCGAAGTGATGAAGCTCCATGGCAAACCTTTAATTCAACAGCAAAGACATAAATACATTATATAATATAAGAACAATGGAGAAAGAGATCAAGCACAAAACTCTTCCCATAGAAATAGGTTATGATATATGTACAGAGTCCATAAACCCTGGTAAAGATAACAACGTGCTTTGTCCAAGAAAAGCATTTTGGTCATTGTATTTCAACAATTTTTGAATATAATATTGAGGATCAATCACTACCAAGAGTCTAGCCAAGGAGTATGTCTTGTAAGTAAGGGGAATTCGTGCCAAACTTTCCTAGAATACAAAGCATATAATTCACAACCACTGAATAATAAAAAAATAAATGTGCGAGTATGTGGCTTTGTAGAGAACTTATTCAGTACGTAGGTATGCACCTCCAATAACATGACAATATGATTTTTTAAGCAACAGTCATACTTTGCTGGCAATATATTTTTGCGCAAGGATGACTAGAACCTAGTAGCTCCTTCATTGTCATGCATAAACTTATAGCATTTGACTACTACTTCACAAATTATTTAGCATATGTTAACATATAAAAAAGGACAGCTCAGTGTACGAGACTTCCACCACTACGGGGTATGGAGAGGGGCAGATGTACGCCGCCTTACATCCACATGCAAGGAGGCTGTTTCCGCAACTAGAATCTATGGCCGCTAGGTCACAATGAAATAATTTCACCATTGCACCAAAGCCCACCCTCACATGCAAATGCATACTAGCCACTATATTCACATCACTATCACATAAAGGTGTGCCTCTACCTCATCCCATCATATTTCTTCTTCCAAGCCTTATATTATTTTTTTTATTATTATTCCTTCTTAAAGTATCTCAACTCAACCTAATTCAATAAAGCCTTGTCCCAACGTATCTATGTTATTGATATGTCTATGACATAGCCAAGTGGTGGCATTTAATACATACCAAGACAATTTCACAAAACAAAAAATGTCCTTGCTTAATATAATAGTACAAATTCAGGAAAACCAAAAACGTAAAGAGAACTTTCAGTCCATCCAAATGATTCCAAGTAAAAGATATCCAAATCATTGAAAAGAAGCAAAGATGCAAAACTACTCACAAGATTATCAATCAAAATATTATGTTTAAGCAGCCACAGTCTAACTCAATATGGAAGACATCTGCAGAGCATTTGTGACTACCTGACGTAATATTGTGCCAAATTGACGTATAAGTTCTTGCATTCTCTTTGCAGCAGCTGCTTCTCTATGTGATGCATCCTGCTGCCGCTTTTTGAAACAAGCAATCTGTTTCTCCTTATCTCTGTCTTTCATAATTGAGCTACCTTTAGAAGTGTTCAATTGCTTTTTACTTGAGATAGAGTAGAACTGTTCAACTTTGTTCAATTGTTCCTCAAGCTGACAAAAAGAAAAAAAAAAGCATCAAAAACATTAACAGAAAGAACTAGAAAGATTTTTACTCCTGGAATGCCTTGCTTTTTTTAATATCATGAAGTGGATTACGGGGTAACTTAGGCGCTATATCAGCCATCACAAATCAACTACTGTAGGGCATACAAACAAGTGCTACATGGAACAATTACAATTTGGATGATATAGAATCATTAGAATCGTTAAGAAAAGAAGTAAAAACTACAATCTCAAAAACGATACTAAGAGAAAGTATTAAAATTTGTATCAATAAGCGGACTTGGTGTGATTTAGAAATTGGCACATGCTTTTCGGACCCAAATAATAGGAAAACTTTTGATTGAAACTTTATCTAATCAAAACTAATCTGTTAGGATGTGCCACTAGAATTCCAAACTTCCCAAATCGTGCCAAAGGAAAAGAGATTATGATGGTGGTACCATGGTGGCCTGTGATTGCTGACACAAACAAGAATATAATTGCTGCCATGGTGATGGTTCCATTACTGAAAAGTGAAAAAAGCGTAGTGTTTTTATTTCTGGTGGCATGGGTGGCCAGAGATAATAACAGACAGGTTGTTTTGGACAATGCAGCAGTACTGGCAGCAATCACTGAATTTGAGAGTCGAGTGAGGTGTGATTTAAAAATAAGTTCCAATTTTAAAGTCTAACTAGCTGTTTACTACTCAAAGTATCACGAATTCAGATCAACAGCATACAATTTTAAACCTGTATGACAATGTAAATGACTTAATTTTTCTATTGAACACAAACAGGCCAAGAGAAAGATACCTAACGTTACAACCAAACAGATGAGAACTCAAAATAATTCTAAATTATTAGCAGCATTACCTTACCAATAAATCTTACCTCATCAACCTTTGTGAACATTTCATCAACACAACGCTTGAAATCCTCCAATTCTGCAGCATTGCCGTTGGTTTCTTCTGGTCCCCTAATCGCGACGTGTGGAAATGATGTATTCATTGTTTCCATCTGATAAAAGGAAAAAAAGGAGATTAACTGCAAGAGCATAATTTCTGAAACCATGCAATATCAGGTAAAAAACAATAAGAGTGATTCCTCTGCCATTCATATCATATGCAAGAATCATTCCCAGATTTAGAAAAGAAGTGAAAGGACTCTAACGCTATGTTTAGTACATGATAATGGTTTTAAGCTGGAATGGAATGAATGTGAGAATGAAATGAGAGCAATAATGGAATAGAATGGAATATGTATTACCATTCTAGTGTTTGACAACTATTTAGGATTATGCGTTAGAATGGAATGCACATGTCATTCCAGCATTGGATAAATAAATATTTTATTGGAATCAAATGAAATTTAACTAAAATATTTTTATGGCAATAAAGAATTATAAATAAATTTGAAACAATAAATAAGATACAATGCAAAACTAATAAAATAACTTAACCAACAATTTCACCTAAATATAGTTTGTAGACATTAGCATAAAAAATAACAGAAGAAAAAAAATTGGCTTAATCCTACCTATCTACTATTCTCAGCCATAAACAAAAGAGAGGCAAAAATAAGTTCATTAATCATACATCATCCAATATATGAATTATAAGGGTTGCAGTATACTTGAGGCTTTCTGCCTCGTAGTATACTTATTAGAAAAGCCAAACACCCACTTATTAGAGAAGCCTGACATTACTTGTTTTAAATTGCATAATACATCGAGTTTCAGCACTAAACACCTTTGCTACTATTCATGACAATTTTCAAAGCAAAAGACCGATACAAATTGCACTAAGGACACACATTACATTAAAAACTTTGGGTTCAACTTCCAGGTTAAACCTCAAGTTCATCCCCAAATATTTAACACAGCATAAGCCGTTTAAGAATTTGCACTCTGCATATCTTACATTCAAAAGAAAACAATAATATTCTCCCTCAATACTTCAACGATCAAAAATCGAACCTAATAAAAGAAATTAACTTAAAACAAATATATAGCACCAAACCCAAATGATTTTCGGATGAAACCAACCAAAACTCATAAATTTCACTGTATAGGTAACTAGATAGCTCATATGATAGCACTGCCATCAAACCAAACAATAAATAACATCCATCAACATTTAATAGTCAAACAAATTGTAAATCGAACGCAAATTTTACAAAACCTAACAACAGGCAACAATTGTTTAATCCACCACAAAAATAGCACAATTTTTAATTTTTTTTGGTGTGTGTAATTATAAGTTCACTTTAGCCTGAGCATCGTGCCCCTGAGTTGCCATTTACATATTTAGCCATCAGATATGGGTATTACCATCAAGTTGTATTTCATTAGATTTATAATGATGCCTGGTAGATGAAATAGCTTGAATCCTTTTAATCTCCACGGCAAGGATAAAGGCACAATAAATCATATGATTTGATGAGCAGGCACATGCGTTAATGCAGTTCTGCAAAGGATAGATATTTCACAAAATACTTCAACTCTGATACATGCTTCAACTAAATGAAAGGGGAGTCCCTCGGAATTTACCACTGACAAACTTACTAGGCAGCAACTGAGTGAAGGCCGGAAACTTTTGTGGTTAGGCAACCAAACACAGCTGGCCTGATTTAGCTTTCCTTTTCGATATCCCTTTCAGACACTTTATCAAACACTTCGAAAGCCTTTAGTTTCACTGGATCACGTAACCCAAGCAAGACTAAACCCGAAAAAACAAGCACGACGACTATGGTAAAACTCACCGAGTTATCACCATAGTGTCCGAACATGGCATCAAACAACTCACAAAATGAAAATACCTAGTCGTATATGTAAACATAGAGTAGGTTCCAGAGATTGATTCATTTTGAAAAGAGAATAGAATCCAAAAACCCTGAAATTCAAGGTTTGGATCAGCAATGGGTCGGTAAATAGAATCAGACATTACCTGCGATTGATTGCTAACGTTGGATTTGAGCTAATCTAGGTTGTTCTCTGTTGCCAAGGAGGTCCTTTGCTTCACAGAAACAAAGAGAAGAGGCAGGAAACAGTTCAGAGGGGATGAGGGTAATAGTGGAATGCCAGGAGCGTTAATGAGAGGGAAGGGTGAAGAAAGGAGAAGAGAAGAGGGAACAG
>CM042194.1:27646051-27656678 GCA_023539305.1 Ilex asprella
CCTCGATCGCATAAAGTGGAAAATTTTAATTGGGAGTGGTGGTAGTGGTGGACTTGGCGAGTCGATCGAGACATACGTGTCATTTTCGTGACTTATTATAGCAAGTTAAGTTATATTTAATTATCGTAATCTTGAATTGTATCATATATTATTAAAATAAAATTTTCAAAAAAATATTCATTTTCTTCGTACATTATCAACTAAAATAGTTATTCATCCTGAATATCCCGACTTCCTTCTAAAATTCCGATTTTTACAACAATTGCATTGTTCTATGCAAGAAGAAGACTTGAGCATATAAAATTGACTCACCTTGGTGGGACAAATTTGTGTCCTTATCATTTCTTAATTAGAAATAAAGAAGTGGGTTTGAATTTCGACAATTTTTTAGAGTCAGACTCTCAAGAATTTAACTTTTATGAATCTTTTGTCTCGTTATGGATGACCTGTCTTTGATCAGACTAGAAAGAGAATTAGTCGAGATGCATGTAACTTGGCCCGAATAGCCCTGACCGTTGAACCAAAATATAAAAAAAAAAATTAAAGATATGCTAGGGTCACCCAATTTTTTCCATATCAAATCCACATAGCTTATTGGATTCATAAAAATTGTATATTGTTGGCCCTAGCAAAATTTGAATAAATATGATAATGTCATATTAGTGGATGCAAGAAATTTGGTTCCTACCACTTTAATATTTAAAAATGTTCTCTCATATGATATACTTTACACCAAAGAACTATGGGTGAATAACAATTTGCATCCTAAATAATTTATAAATTTTTTATTTTCACACTAAAGTTTAAATTTTTTAGATTATACCCTCAACCAGATAAAATGGTAACAATGTGGTACAAAATCACAAGTTTGTTGTTTTTTTCGATAATTTCTTATTGTAGTCTTTGTATATATTTTTTCATTTTTATACTTAATTATTTATATATTACTCAACATTAAGTATTTTATATGAAAATTTTGTATTCAATTTAATCAAAGAGACCAACCGCATTATTACATTTTTCATGTGATTGAGGGTGCACTATAAAAATTTTAATTTATTAGTACGTAAATTGAGAATTTAAAAATATTTTGGATTATAAAGCATCGTTTGTCAATTTTTCAAATTAAATTCGGGTTTGACGTTAAGGTTAGACCCGAGTTTAATATTCAAGTTGTGTTTGGTTTGTGTCTTGCAAAACCCCAGTTCCAAACTGGAATATTGAGGATTTTCTTTACCAAACTTAACCAAGTGTATGAAGTCTTTGCCTTAGTTACACCCCTAATCCACATTACTAACCTTTTTGGCTAAAGAGGCATTTGATACTCAATTATCATATTGTGTTTCGATTGAACAATGTTATTGAGACTTAAGAAATTAATTTTAATTTCTTGATTTAAAGATGTGATTATGACATTGTCACACCCCAAAATTCACGATTGAGCATGAACTAACCGATAACTATCAAACACATGAGAGTATAACTAAATATCATAAATTAAACAAATTAATCACCATTCATCATCAAGACTAACAAAAAAATTTCAAAAGAGATAGAGATAAATCCTTAAATTTACATCTAAAACCAAAATAATCATCTTTCAACTAACTATTTAAAGAAACATTCATAACATTGTTCAATCATCAAAGTTCAAAATTTTGAAACTAGAAATACACTCTCTAGGGCTCAACTTCCGGATCCACATCCTAATCCGATTGCTCACTTATGTCAATTTTATTCTCAACACCGTAATCTAAAATATGTTAAAGGAATGGGTGAGAAAAATAAGTTCAGTAAAAAAAAATTCTCAAATCTAAACAAGATTTACAAAATTTGTATAAAAATAAGTAGGTGTCAAATTTTAAAAATAAACTTATATACTTTTGAAATAAATATGTGACATTGTAACAATCTCAAGTTTACAATTGTTTAAACAACAAAATTCATAGTGGGATAAAATCATTCGAAAAAACAAAATTCATAGCACAATATCTCAAAATAGAAGAGTAATCCAATCAGAACATGTAAGGAATCATAAAAAGATATATCCAATTTGACCATACTTAAGGTCTAGAGTTTTTCATCAAGAAGGTGTAATTTTTTATGTAAATCGTGTATCATATTTTAAACTTAAAGGGTTTAAATATTACACGCATACATATTTCAAGGGAGTCTGAGTGTAAGTTACTAACGGATATACTAACAAACATTAAAGATAAGGGTCTAAGTGCTATGCGCGCATAAACCTTAAGGAGTCTGTATATAATATTTTAAATATTAGAAGGTCTAAGTGATTAAGTAACAAATCTCTACAAGTCTGTGTGTGATTCTCCCTAGGATTTAATATATTATGCTATAATATATATAATAAAGCATATTAAAATTTTTAAAAAATGTAAGTTTTCCTTAAAAATATACTACAAACTATTTTCAAATAAATTTTAACATAGTTTGAAAAGTTTACTATGACAAAAGAATCATGTAAAACTATATATACATTATTTTTTTATCTTAAAAATGAAAGGGTTAAACATTTTAATGAAAAATAAAATATACATATGTAATCATAATGTTATCTTTGTCAATGATGAAATAAGTAATATTAGATTGATGAAATTTTTAAAGGTTTTCTTGAATATTTTATTAAAACTTATAATGATGTATATAATTTTTTTAAAATAATATAGTCAATCAAAAATTTTAATAAAAATTTACATTTATAAATAGAGAATAGATAATTAAGAGTGATCTTAGATGTAATTTGAAGATTTAAATGCATAAGGATATGATAATAATTTAAATATTAAGTATGGAATGATAGAATGACCTTTTTAATTCTTTATGAGGGTAAAATAGTAAATCAAAATATTTTCATGTTAAGGTACTTTTATTAGTAGTATAGATATAGATATATGATCTATCATAAACACCATATATATATTTGAGAAAGAAATCTTACCATACTCAACAGATAGTTGATCCTAACATGTTTTTGTGCGATTTTCATACATCAGTCCTTCAAGAAATAGTTCGTTTTCCCTTTTTTTTTCTTCTTTCCAAACTTTACTAGGCTTTTTGGAGTTGAAATCATGTATAGGAACCATAAAACACGTCCCTAAGGTATTTATAAGGCCAAAATCAAATAAAACACTCAAAAATGATAGACGATGACCTTGGAGGCACATCTTGACGATAATCTTGCGTTCGGACTATCCAAACTCACTGCTCAAAACTTCGTAGGTGCGTCTAAACGCACTCACTCAGCTTGGACGCGGGTGACTTTTTTACTCAAAACTTTCAACTCAATTTTAACCTAATTAGAAACCGATTCATGAAATATACTTTTATAGTTCTTAAAGTCTACTTTTAATTACATAAGAATCAACTCAATCGGACACTAGAGTAAAATGAAATAACACTAAGATGGTGTTAAATTTTTTCTACTCAAATTCTCGCAGAAATGTTTTAAACCCATAATGTCTCCAAATTTCTACTATACCTCATATCACCTATCTTAAGGTTTTTTGATTTTTTAGATTCAATTGTAACATTATTTTGATCTAAAAATATTTAAAAACTTATCTAAACACACTTCTCAAGCTCAGACACATCTGAGAATAAATTTGACCTAAAAGTCAATATGCACAAAACTCAAATTTCATGATCAATCATTCAATAATGATTTGAAGTTTTTACCATTATTTAATTTATCTTAAGAGAATTCTTAAGATGATATTTTCCTTATTTGATTATAGTATAGAGTCTTATAGACATGGGCCAACAGTATTATTGTGACTGTAACTTTTAAACTTTTTCATTGGGACTCTGTCATTTAGAATATCATTATATGGTGTAAGGATGCAGGTAAAACACAAGTATAAAGAACAGAAAAGAGATAATGAAACAAAATAATTAATTTGTGCACAAATACATATTTAGAATTCTACTCTAAGCTTGTTGATTCACAAATAACATCAGTCTTAAACGTTTTAATAAATCTATTAATTTTTAAAAATATCAAAAAAATTACAAAGGAAAGAGAAAAATATCTAAATTGTATTCAATAATCAAAAGCAATCAAAACTTAAAGCTTACAAGAATATTAATATTATAAAAAAACCCCAAACTAACTATGAAATAATAAAGTGTGGCCTAATTATTGTGAATTACGTAATTATGCCATTATAACAAATTTTGCCAAAAAAGAAAAGTTTCAAACTAATTATACGACTAAAAATTATTAATCACCCGAAACAAGATAGAATTGACAGTGAAGTTATTCAGCTACGAAAAATTACAAAAATGACAAAAACACATTTTTTAGGTCCTAAACGAAATGAATTTGTCTTGTCGTTTTTTATTGGACATGAATGTTTCAAAACCAATGGATGTGAAAGTGGTTCTGAAAAATTAACGAGCATTAGATCAGTTGGTAAGGGACTGTTTTAGCTTAATTAAAGTCTCGAGTTCGAGTCTTGAAAACGCAGCTGTATTCGGTAGGGAGAGCTTTGCCACCCTTGTGGTCTTACCTGGCTCGAATCCGGATTAGTCGGAGTCCAAAGTGACTTTCGGATACCGAATAGACTGACCAAAAAAAAAAGTGGTTCCGAAAAAATCAACATGTTTGACTGACCCAAAAAAACTCCGATATCAATCCCGGCGATCCAATTATTGTGTCGCTATTTGATCTATCTCATTATGTCAATAAATTAGATCAATTTTTTAGGTCCTAATATTATTATTTATTTCATTTTAGAGATAAAAACATTAGATTGGTTTGATTTTTTCGCAGAGCCTACTTAAGTAAATATTCATTACAACAATGACATTGCGTCATCAATATCATATGGTGTCACCATCCAAAAATACAATAAAATGGATAAAACACACCTCACTTTTTTACGTAGGATGATTACCAAATAATATGGAGGGGTGATTAATAAAATTAATGAGATTCACTTATTATAATTTTTTATTAAATGATAATATTACATAGTGGTTTGAGTGTTGTAATGAATATTTTCTCCACATGCATGGGATGGGAGAAGTCTATCCTAGGGAAGGGAACAAAATTAGAGGATATGTGGACCCGATGTATAATTGATCTTTGAAAATACCTTATCTTGACCCCACAACTTAAAGAAAAATAAATAAACAATGTATTGGATTGAAAATATGGACCCTACCAACTTAATCCAATGCCAAATCAAACACCAGATTAAAATTTAGGAATAAAAACCATATCTAATCTAAGGTTCAAAATCCACGTGGATTGCATTGTAATATGTATGACTGAACCAAACATGCCCTCTCTTTCTATCTCTATACCTCAAAAATCTATATATAAACCTCCATGATCATTCTCATACCTTTAAACTCTTCTCTGTCTGTCTTTCTCTCTCTCCTCTTCTCCATAAAACTTCTCTTCTTCTGCTGCTTTACCTGTTAATTCAATGGTGAAGTTCTCCAAAGAACTTGAAGCTCAGCTCATCCCAGAATGGAAAGACGCTTTTGTGAATTACTGGCAACTGAAGAAACATGTAAAGAAGGTTAAACTCGCAAGAAAAACAAAACAAACTCAAGATCACATCTCTGATTTTGGTCGCTCCATTTTCGACCCGATTCGATCAATAACCAAGAAAATCTCCGACTACCTCCACATTGCCGGAGACAAACCGGAGATCGTTCAGGTAGAGTTATTAGTACTACCCATTACAATATACATTACATCATTTACATATCAAATATTTATTAATTGGTTTTTTCATTTTTCATTGAAATCACAGCTACAAAACTAAAAAAAAATGATACTGAAACTTAATTATCGATCGTGAATCTTTCATTTGAGTTATTTATAATAATTGATCAGTCAAATAATGAAATAAAGTAAAATAATAAAAATAACAAAAATTTCATTTATGTAATCTCGTAATTGAATAAAAAGAAAAGATATAGTGCAAAAAAAATTACTTTTTCTATGCTGAAATTTAACCGAGAAAGCAAAAGTGACGTTATTTTCAGTCAGAAGTGCAAACTATTCGACACCCTAGATGATTAATATGTACACTGATATGTTGTATCATCTGTTTTTTTTTTAGTTTAACAGTCAACGGCCGTTCAAGTTAGTTTATGTATGCTTTGATTAATCCTCTCTCCGGTCTGGTCAAAGACATGTTATTCATGTCGAGATTAGGGTAATAATGAGGAATAAATCACTCATATCTTGACTTAAAGAGGTTGTCAAGATTTAAATTCAGGATATCTCTCATCCATCTCCGAGTTATATTTTACTCCTTTGTAGTGTCTTTTCTTCTCTATTATTAATGTTTTTCCATATATTTTCCTTTTGTTTTGTGAGTGTACATTCTGTTATTTAAAGCTCCAAAAATTGTAGAACATGGCCTTTTTGTTTTATAAATTTTCAGGCCACCGGAGATCTGAATGTCCTCAGATTCCGGCAAGTTTTAGTGCTTTTGATCTCATACAGTGTTTTATCGTTTGGTGTTTGTTAGCCTGACACAAAAGCAATGGAACGGTTTTTTGTCACTTTTATCACGAAACCATCGTGAACAGTAGATATAAATTCAACAACCCACACAAAGAAAATCAGTGAAAGGGACTCTAAAAAGTGCAGATTTTTAACACTACTTGTCGGTTGGTTTTGTTTATTTGGTTTTTTTGGTTGCAGGTGAAGAGTAAAGTCATAGAGGAAGGAGAAGATGAAGAAGAAAAGGATGAAGTTTATGAAACTGAGCTTGTTCAGTTTTTCTCTCAAGAAGATGAGGTAAAAATGTTCAATACATTTTCAAAATACACGCTCACAATAGTTCAAATTCTCCCCCACTATGTGTCGTATAAATCACAAGTCTCATTTTGTATTATGGTTAATTCGGACTTGTTTCCTACAGCTCGGCCGAATTATTTGAGCCTTCGTCATTAAAACATGATATATTGCACGAAATAGATCCGTGATTTCACAATATGGACTAAATCGATCGCTTGTTTTGCCTAGATTATTCATCTATCTATCAGATATCACAACGTGCATCATTTGATACCGTTCTGCAATACCACAACCGGTTCGTGTTAGTGACCGTCTTGCACCTATCTATATATCTTGCATGGACAATACTTTTTGGCCCTAAATATAAGACATAATTTGATGATTTATTGATGTGTCAAGTTTTATGATCCTAATAAGAAAGTCTAATAATTACAAAGAGAACGATGTTATTAGATCATGTCAATTGCCAAAGATTAAAATATTATATTAGATTTTTAAGTTCAAATAACATTATTCGACCCATTATGGTATCTGCATGGTTTTTTGTGGGTTTAGGCTAAAATGTTCTTTGAGAGATTGGATGAGGAGCTTAACAAAGTGAACCAGTTTTACAAGACCAAAGAGAAAGAGTTTCTTGAAAGAGGAGAGAGTTTGAATAAGCAGCTACAAATTCTGCTGGACCTCAAGCAAGTTCTAAGTGACCGACGCCGGAAAAGCTTGACATCCAAGTCCGGTGCCGGATTTCTCTCTCCGTCGTTCTCATCTTCTGGCCGGAACTCGGATTTCTCAGGTGAGTTGCTCTGTTGTTAGGGAAAGAGTTAGCAACATATATAAGTCTCTTCATTTGTGAGTGCTTTTATTTCTGATTTTGTGAAAGGTGTGGGCAGTTTGGTAATTTAATTAGAGGATTGATGGACCTAAAGCTCCATTATTATTCAGGTGGCATGGTTACGTCTCATTGAATCTTAGTGGATAATACTCATGATTTCTTCTCATTTAGGAGGTGAAAAAGTCTGTAATATTTATAATTTAAATCGGACATTCATTCTATAATATTTATATTTTAAATAAAAAATTAATTTTTTAATTACATAATTTAAAATTAAAATGAAAAGAGAGAAAAGAGAACTATGTATGGATTAATGAAATTATTTGGTATTGGGGAGTGTGTTAATGTGTTGATTAAATTGTTTGACATTGGAGATCGTGCAGAGAATATGATGTTTTAGGTGAGAAAAAAAATTGGGATGAATTTTATACTATTGGATCAAAATAGATAAGAATTAGATCAATCTTAACCGTTCTTGTAGTTTTACAAGTTAAAACTTTCTACATTTAATATTAGATAGATATATATCTGCATACACCTCCTCCCTTCCCTAGGGGTGGGTGGTAGAAACATGCATAAGGGGTTATTGTCCCTATCGAGGTGTCAA
This sequence comes from Ilex asprella, assembly GCA_023539305.1. Taxonomy (NCBI): domain Eukaryota; kingdom Viridiplantae; phylum Streptophyta; class Magnoliopsida; order Aquifoliales; family Aquifoliaceae; genus Ilex; species Ilex asprella. Next base: position 27,654,272 of record CM042194.1, read on the forward strand.
CACAAACACGATACGAAATTATAGAGTTTGAGTCTTCTTTAGACCACTTATTTAGTAAACAAATGAAACCAACACAACACGATTAATAAACGAACCGGATATGGGTGAAACCAATCAGAAAAAATACACAACATGACTTGTTTATATATCAATTATATATAGTTCATATACGATACAAATCCGATATCATATGATTCATTAGACAAGAATTAATAAACAAATCAGGTATGAGTGAAATATTTTTTTATATGAACCCGTTAAGACTCGACACAAACTCGTCTCACCCGATACGATTCACAAGCTTAATTGTAACATGATTCAATTACACATGAAAGTAGTCATTTTATGCAAATAACACCTGAAGTTATTTATATCAATGCACCCCTAGGAACACCCTTAGGATTTATAGGAACCTACCTGGCTAATGACTTTTCTTTTCTTTCTTTTTTCTTCTTCTTCTAAATATGCTCCACTTTTTCAAGCAGAATCAACTGAATATTGCGAAAGCCCCACAGAAAACTCACAGACGGAAAATGTAATAGCAGCACTGGAAAAGAATGGTATAAATTTTATAAATTCGCCGACACTATCAAAGACAAAGAATGGTAAGCCTAAGTTGGCCAAGAGGATTGACATTCCGGCGACAACGCCTACACGAACAATATCGGCCGTTACATCAATGCTTTGGGAAGATTTGTTGAACACTCCCAAGAAAGAAGGCTCTGGAGAGTCTATCAACAGGAAGAAGATCCAATGTGCTGAAAAGATGATCAGAGGAGCATTTGTTGAACTCTACAGAGGCCTTGGTCTACTTAAAACATACAGGTTTTCTGTCCTTCTTTTGCCTTATTAATTTACACATATGATATAGATATAGATATAGATATATACATGTCTGTGTGTATATGTGTGTGGAGACGTGAATGAGAATAGGAAGACAATAAGCAAACTTGAAGAAACTTCCTCTTAGGGCGTTAATCGAGACGAGCTCTTCGAGTTCGGTTGGATAAGACTTGGCTTGAATTCGACTCATGTTCTACACGAGTTGAATTTAAACAATTTTTTAAATTTGTTTAAAAAAATGAGATTAAAAGGCTCGGTTTATCTATATATAAAATAATTGAATTATTTAAATTCAACGCGAACTCGACTCATTTTCTAAATAAATCGAGCTCGAACAATATTTTAGCCTCGGAGTTCAAGAGGCTTAGGCTTAAACGGACAAAGCTTAGCTCAACCTTTACTTCCTCCAGCCCCTTAAAATTGGTTAATTACACTCTTTACCCTGAAGTTTGGTGGATATTGAGACAACAAGCAAACCTAAAGAATTTCCCTCTGCTCCTTCAACAGATTAATTATACTTTTTGCCCTAGAGTTTTATGGATAGTACGTAAGACTATAAGGAGACCTAAAGAAACTCCCCCGTCCCTCCCACCAAAGGGGATTAGTTACACTTTTTACTATAAAGTCTTACCCTATTTAAGGTATTTTTGGTAATTTTGTCCTTCAACTTTCTATATACGATCAACTTGATCTAATCAATGACAGTATAACACGTAGAATACTGAAAAATAATTCTTACCAGTAGATCTAACACGCGTTTGTTCTAACGAAAGGACAAAACATTCTAACACATGAGCTGCATGACATTTTACGTCACCTTAGCTTCTGTTTAGAATATCAGTTGCATGCATGAAGGAAAATTGTTTATATATATCTATATATATATATATATATATATATATATATATATATATTAGGTTAGGTTTTTCATAGTGCAACTTTCTGAATACTAATTCGACAGCTACGATCCAAGTAGTTCAAGTTTTAAGGTTAAAAAAAGAAAATCAGATCGAGTTGCAGGAAACGATTATATTTTCACATACCTTATGCTACGGGATTGCCATGTCATTTCCAGCCTCGGTTATGGAAAACCAAAAAAACGAGCTGAATGCGGAAAATGGCATGGCAATCCCGTAGGGTAAGGTTTAAGAAAATAAGTCATTTAATGGGTGGTACAAGAAGTTATGTTATATTAACCTAGCACCCTTTTATGGGATTTAGTCACCTTCTTGGTGAAAGTTGCCTGAACGTAACAGTTTGTTTTCTTTAGGTTATAGATCAATTTTTTTAGCTTCTATGCATGTGTTTTTATCTAAATTTGCATGTTCTAACCAATTTACTTCTCTTGGCAGCTCACTGAATATGGTGGCTTTTGTGAAGATACTTAAGAAATTCGATAAGGTAAGGTGGAAATACATCGATTTCATATTTATAAGAAGCGTATAAGGAAGAAAGAAAAGGAAATTTTAGAAATACTTGAGCATCAATTAGGTTCATTTTAGGTAGATAGAGAGTTCTGCCGTATCTCTTTTATTTGGCAAAACTCTGCCTTCTTCAATGTGAT
>CM042194.1:27661678-27709721 GCA_023539305.1 Ilex asprella
TTATTTTTTAAAAAAATTAATTTATTTTCAATTTATTATATAAGAGAAACTGAAGAAGAACATGCTAGTGTTACTGAAAAAAATATTTTAACTTTTGTTTTTGTTTTTGTTTTTGTTTTTGTTTTTTATCAAAAAGTGAGTTTAATTTTAACTTTTTTTAATGTTTTGTACTAATTTTTAAGAGTAAATATGAGCTAATTTTTTAGTACTTCTTATTTTTTCAACTTATGATTTTTAGATTTTTGATGTTATGAATTGAATCATGATATCAAATTATTACAATAAAAATGTTAATTGTACTTAATATTTTGGGGTCTTTTTTTTAGGGTTTAAAATTTAAATATTTAATTTTTTTATGGGTTAATAATGTACTTAAAAATTTAGGGTCTTCTAAAAATTTGGTATTTTTTTTTTAAAACTATTAAGCCGGCCCTGCGCGTAAGCTAAACACCCCTAACCGTTAAATTAAAAACAAAATTTGGACAAACACAAATGGACATCTCTAAACCCCTCACTGATGCATCCACAATATATACTTTTTTGTACTTCACAAGCTAAGATAGAGTGATGAAGTTATTGGTCTATGTAGAATTCACAATGCTCTAGCTATAGCATGGTCTGTGAGAACAAGTGCTAGGCAGTCATACTTCATTTGAAGGACTTTAGTTTTCGCACCCCAAACCCGCAAAATGTCTCTTATGGTCATTTTGGTTTAATGGAAAACAAGAGGGAAAGAAAATAAGAGTGATGTATATAATATTATGTTTGGTTAGAAGGAAATATGAAGGAATTAGTCTTCCATTCAAAACATCGAAATTTATCGCCAAAAAAAAAAGGCAAAGAAAACGAAGGGAAATGCAGCTGTTTGTCTTTATAATCCTTAATGTGCACTGTATTCTCTTGGCCTAAACATGCATATGTTCAAATGTCCCCTCCATTCCACTATTCCATTTATACAAAATTTTAAAAATCTAGCCCACTAACTTCTCATCTCCCCCGTACTAAACACAAAAGAGAGAAGAAATATTTATTTCCTGTTAAAATAGAAAATGTATCTTTCCCAATTTTTTTCTTTTTACTTTTTCCTTCATCCTGTCAAACTCCGATCTTTATTCTTATTTAAGCAATGAATTTTTTGGTAAAAAACCCTTTTTTTTTTTTTTGAAATTATTGCATCGATCTAACTAACTGTCATTGTGCTATAATTGAACTTGCAGCATGTTTGCATTGCTAAGCTTGCACTTGTTCATGTATGGGTGCAATCTATTCATGTGGAAGAGCACAAGGATCAACTACAACTTCATATTTGAATTCAAACCTTACAGTGCCCTCAAGTACAGAGATGCCTTCCTCATTTGCACCTCATTGATGACTGCAGTTGTAGGAGCCATGGTTATCCACCTTATCTTACTTTCCAGCGGCTTTTCGCCTAGCCAAGTAGATGCGATTCCGGGGATCTTACTTCTGGTTGGTTAGCTTTAGGCCTTTATACTTTCATTGTTGATAGTTATAGTTTCTACCTTTCGACCATCATTTATATTCGGACCAGGGCGAGCCAAATCAGCTCGCCCCGTGTCCCACGTCTTGCCCACAGGATGACCTTTATGGGCCTATTTTTGAAATATTTTAACAACTTTGTTTTCAAATTTAGATTATCTTTTTCAACCTTTTAAAATGTTGGTGGGCCAAATCTGTTCATGAAAATTTTCAAATTTAATTTTTTTTATATTAATATTGAATCTATTGATGCAAAATTTTCAAATATTAACTTTTTAACAATGTATCACAAGTACCAAATCTATTGATGGGAAATTTCGTCAAAAGTTTCACCTCTTTGTTACTCGCATAATAAAAAAATGAATCAGAGATCTTACCAACAAAAATCCTCTGATGTTTAAGTCAGTGTCACAGTTAAATTGTGCACTAGAGAGTCCCCACCAACATTGATACTTACAAAATAGGAAGAACGGTTAAAGATTACTAGAATCCTTCCGATGTTTAAGTCAATAGTCTTACATCCCAATTGAGCATCAATGGGTGCACACAGACACCCTATCGGTGGAACCACCGACCCAGTTTTCTATTTAGTAAGTAAAAAAACGTTTGAATCTCTACTTGATAAAATTTTGCATCAACAAAATCTTTGACAACCTCGAATATAGATGTAATTGCAATATTAATTTAGTATCTTAGACAAGTACATAGGTTAATGTTTTGCATTAAATAAAGCAATGTGATTGATTGTATTTCATGTGATTTTGCAGGTTTTCATAGCACTGCTCATATGCCCAATGAACATCTTCTATCGTTCAACTCGCTACAGTTTCATCAAAGTAATACGTAACATAATCTGCACCCCATTTTATAAGGTACTACTTTGATTACAATCCAGGGTGGTCAGTGTTGACTTTTTTAAAATGAAGGAGTGGAAGAAATTTTTTTAATTTAAATCTACATCTATATATGCAGGTTTTGATGGTAGATTTCTTCATGGCTGACCAACTAACTAGTCAGGTAAAGCTCCTCCGAAACCTACAAACACAATTCAATTTGTTAGCGTTTGTTAAACAATCCAAACAGCTCGAGCTCGACTTAGTTTTTTTCTCTTCTAGGCTTGTTCAAATTGCTAAATTAATCGAATTTGTTTGAATTTCTAAACTGGTTTATAATCGTGTTGAAAATAAAGAATGTATAGTTATACTCAAATAGACAGCTCGGTTCTGATTTAATAGAAATATTAGAGATAATCTGTGCTTGAAGGTATAATGTAATGTGAATGGTTTTTAGAAGGATGCTAGTGACCGTTAGATGAGTCTATTAAAGACCGTCGAATAAGTTTATTAAAATTTACCGTATTTTATATTATAGATGTCTGACAATGCTAAACTTATCACGTATATATCCATACTCTATGCACAACTCTCCTCTTTTTTGATAGATTTTTGATAAATTTGAATTTTATTTAATTTTGTGTGGATTTTTATTAAAAAAATATTGTTTTAGAACTGATTATTAAATTTTAAGGCATAATTTTTAAGACGTTTTAATGACAAATTATATTTCTGATCATTAATACTCATAATTTCTGTGTATAGATTCCACTGCTGAGGCACTTGGAATCCACAGCTTGCTATTTCCTTGCTGGAAGCTTCAAAACACACAGATATGAGACCTGCAAGTCTGGGAAGCTTTATAGAGAGCTCGCTTATGTCATCTCTTTTGCACCATATTATTGGCGTGCCATGCAGGTAAATTTTCATCAACTACCAAGTTAAAACGATTTAAGCAATTCGAGCTTGACTCGGCCTCAACTCGGTTTTTGTTTGTTGAAACTTATTTACATATACATACGCTCATCTACACGTCAATTTTGCTTAAATATCTAATTCAAAATCAATTGACAATGAGTAAAGAAGTTCATAGGACCCATGTAATAGTTCAAGAGAAGGATGGTAACAAATTGAAGGCAAAGAGAGAGACAAACAAGTAGAAAAAGAATGATAGACTCGGTCAATTTACCACTCAATGCCCACCTAAATCTCATCTCTTCGATAAACTTTCTTGAAAGAAGTTTAATCAGCTCATTTGATGATCAATACTAATTGAATTCTGTTTCTTGATTTCTCTTTCTCTACTTACCCATTTACACATTCTCTATTGATGTAACTACCAGTGTGCAAGAAGATGGTTCGATGAGTGTGACACTAATCATTTGGCTAACCTGGGGAAGTATGTTTCGGCCATGGTGGCTGCCGGTGCCAGGATAACATATGCCCGGCAGCCAACAGAGTTATGGCTGATAGTAGTCCTGGTGACCTCGACGGTGGCCACTGTCTATCAATTGTACTGGGATTTTGTTAAGGACTGGGGACTTTTCAACACAAGATCCAAAAACCCAGGCCTAAGAGATGATCTGGTTCTGAAGAACAAAAACTTCTACTACATGTCTGTTGTGAGTTTATGTCTCCTCTCTTTTGGTTTTCATTGTTGTGAATGCATCTGTTAGATATTTTAGTAGCTTTCTGTTCTATTTCATAAGAAATCTGAAAAGATGAACGAAATTTCAATTGCAGGCCTTAAATTTTGTTCTAAGAATTGCTTGGGTGGAGACTGTGATGCGATTCAACGTTGGAGTGTTTGAGTCCCGGTTGTTAGATTTTTTCCTGGCTTCACTGGAAGTTATCCGACGTGGACATTGGAATTTCTACAGGTACATTACATAAACTGAGAGAAGGAGAAGCATCTGACTGTTTCTATAAAACTTAATCAAGCTAATATGCAACTCAAATGGTGAGAACCTTAAGTTTAAGAAAATCGTACAGATTAAATAGACATGAATTAACTTTCAAAATGACTTCTATGATACAAATTTTATCCGATATTTCCTAATGATTTCATAGATATAAATGTATCAACAGAAAACACAAAAAGCTTGGGCTAGAAGAGTACTATGTCACTTAAATCTTTATTATTATAGGTACTTAGTTTACATCGTAACCTATGAAATTAATGATGAATCTAGGAACAGGCAGGGGAAATCATTCTCTCGAGGTTTGAAAATCTTCACTAATTAGACCATTAGAGTACTATTAGCTCTGAAAACTCTCCTACCATATAGACTCGCTCTTCCTCGACTTCAAAAGAAAATACAAGGCTGACCATATAAATCTTCACCCTAGGCAAATTTTCGGGCTCCTCTGTAAATGAAATGAAGATGTAAATGGCCCAAGCTCTTAATTTAGAAGTGATGTGAATGTGCAAACAGATCAGAGTATGGATACATGAAGCTTCTAACTTTGACATTCTGTATTTAACCAGGTTGGAGAATGAACATTTGAACAATGTTGGCAAGTTTAGGGCAGTGAAGGCAGTTCCTTTACCCTTCCGTGAGACAGATTCCGACTGACAAAATCATTGGGTAGGCACATGTACATATGTTCCCAACAAGCTGACATGAAGCAGATGGAATACATTCCACAATACAAGGAATGGACCCACATTTTATTGTGACAACGAGGGATATTGATCATCACTTATCAACAAAATAACCGAAAAAAGTGAACCATAAGGATTCCTAATATGATGCAGAAAGCTATTTTATTTCTCATGTCATTTGAAAATTTCCAATTTAAATTCAGGTTCCCTATCATTCCCATTACAAAGCCAAAAAAATTTAGTTTGTCCTATTATTTTTAATTTTTTATGGGATGAACTACTATAAAATCAAAACAGGTAATATTGGTGTTAATACAAGCAAACAAATATAGCAAGGAGATTGGAGTTGGCTTCTTGGGTAATTCAAGAAACCAAATGCCAATATAGACATTCTAAGAGACCCTTCAGAGAGAAAGAGTGTATGAGGGTAGAAGAGGAAGATTTGATGTTTTTTAGACAGAGAATCACTATTAAAGAATTTTGAATATTAGATTTCCATCATTGGATTTTGAGTAAAGCCGCAATCACCAAAAAAAGAAGGCAAACTTCAATCACCAAAAAAAGAAGGCAAACTTCAATAAAGCCACAATGGAAAAAAGATATAGATCACCCAAAAAGAAAATGGATTCAACCATGTATTATTTCATTGCAGGAGACAATCCTAATGGTGATCAGAGGGGCTCATGTCAAAGCAGAGTGTGTTCAAATGTAAAACCAAGTTCAATATACAATGTAACATTTTCAACCAAGTTTAATCATCCGTACATTACATCATTTATTCTTCAAGAACAATCAACAGGATGCACATCTGAAAAGATATATTATAATAAACAGGGAATTATTTTATCGTCACACACAGCAAGCAATATGTTACAGGGCATAAATTAACAAAACTTACCATGCTAACAGTTCTCGGGACAACATGATAAATAAGTCCTTAAGCATATCTAATACCTATGAGGTTATGACAAGAACCTCGACAGTGCTGGACGGTCTCTTGATATGAGGAGAACTCGAGATGCCATGTAATCAAAGGAAGGAGAGTACAAGTCATCTGGTCCAATAGTCTCTCTAACATTTTGCATGTTCCCATAATCAATGGTGAATGGTTGCAGTCCATCATCCTTCAAGGCATCGAAAACAAATAGACCCTGCCCACAAACTCCCATAACAAGGTTTGAATTTCCCCAAACTTGTGTGATGGCTGTGTGGTGGAAGTGAGCATTTGATTCTGGCAATGCATAAGTGCTGAGAAGCCTCTGTTTGCGCAACGAGAATTGTAGCACCTGCGAGCAGGACTGCATTTTCCCTGCTGACCTTAATTTAGTGCACCCAAGAAAGATGGAATCTCCACGAGAGAAAACTGACTGCACATCTACACCATGTTTAGGTATCTTAACACCTACACCAGATGGGTGGCGGAAATCTAATACATTAATTGAATCAAGGGTGCAGAACACGCCATCATGTCCTTCTGCTTCAGATGAACTTACTCTGCATTTCCAAATATTAATTAGCACTTACACAAGTTGTCTCATAATAAAATCCTAGTCAATCTTCTAGAATTGCGGTATTTCTATACACGATACAAAAGACATAAGGAACACATTTAATGTATGCAAGACAAGCAATGATCAGAAGAGGAAAATGATGAAACTAAGTACTTCAAACATTATGAAGTCCCATTTTTACTTAAAGATCATCCAGCACAAATCCATGATAATCTCATATGAAAAATAAACAACAGAACACAAAAACATGCAAGAATGTGAGAATGTAGGACAGCTGATGGAAGGATCAAATGAAAAAATGTTACCTCTGCCTAACTCCTCCGCCTAGTTCAGCATCAGTGTTGTTAACATGAAGTGCCAAAATTTTTCGACCAGATGAAGAAACAGACAGCAACGCCTGAGGAGTGAGAGAGCTCACATCCCATAAAGAAATAGTTTCTCCCTCTGCAACAACCACCTTTCCCCTATTTCTCCATTGCAAAGGGCTCGAGTATTCCATTGCTAACACCGGTTTCTGAACATCCCATTTCATGATCTGCTCTCCATCACGGACATCATAGATCCTCACAGCCCTCTGACAACTGGCTGTTGAGATAATAAGAGGCCCACAAGGTTTATACCACCATTGGCGATTTTCTGGGGCCATGACAGTAGACAAAGTGTTTCGTCTGTGTACAGTATTATTTGATAGAGGACCAAGGGTCGTTCTTGTATTAGAAATCCCATTCTCAATATGAAAGGCACACACATTCTTAGTATAGAAATCCCATGAGCAAAAACCTGGCTCCATTGCATTCCCAGCCGAAGCAGCTACTACATATCGACCAGAGCAACCATCTGCACTAGGTGCGCGGATTATCCAACAATCTCTCCATGCATTAGGCGAGATTCCAACTGGAGGCTTGTATTCTGCCTTTTCCTGAAATGATAATATCATCAGGTGATTAATAACCTGATAAACAGACTACTGATATGTTGTCATAAACATATATATGACTCGTAAAATTCTGTTTCTATCCCTAAAACCATGTTTGGGAAAAATAAAAGAGATCACATTGTTATGTATATTGAAAATATAAAATCAAAGTGATGCTAGGCTACATACCTCACAGTTGGCAATATCATAGAAGGAACATGAGCCATCGTCATGAGCAAGAAGAACTGACTCTCCCTCCGACACAAACCATCCTCCAGTTGAGGTCTTACGGCCAATGTCATTCAATTGAAAGATGGAATTATCTTCAGTCTCCACTTCGATTGTCATTGCTGGTCTATTCTCTTGCTCATCAAATTCGTCAAGCCTTTCATTGGTCGTGAGCACAAACTCAACAGGACCTATTCCATTGAACACATTTGAAGAAGAATCTTCTCCAGCTAAAATCACAGCATCATCCATTTCCTGTACTTTACAAAACTCTGCACCAACATCCCCAACCCTTGAGGTAACCTTGGATTTCTCCTTATTCAGAGAAGCCAAGAACTCTAATGCAATAGAGTTCTCATCGATGGGACTCAATGACTTTTCTTCTACTTCCAATTCACTACTGAATTCAACAAATTTGTCTTCAGCTTGAGAGCTTCCTAATGATGGTTTCAATGATGTCCGGTCTCGAAGTAACTTGTGATGAGGAAAGAATCTTGCTTCTAATTCATCGGTGTTCAATCCCTTAACTGAAGTTTTCCCTTGATCAACTTGTTTATCTTGGCTCTTCTGTGATGTTTTAACCTCTCGATCATCATTTCCATAAGCTTTGGCAAAACCCATGTTCCCATCAGCACCATTTACAACATGCCCCATCACCTTTTCAATCCCCGAAATCTTCTCTTGAATGTCTGTTAGTATCACTTTTGATGCATCCGGATTATTCATATCTAACATCTCCTTAGTCCTCTTGATATCTGTTGCAATCCTCTTAACTTTTCCTTCCAAAAATGCAAGTTTTTCATGAAGCTTACTTGGGTACTTATTATTGCCCTTCTCTTTCAAAACCTCTGAATCCCTCAATCCATTCAACAATTTCCCACCAGAATCTTTCAAACCCAAATCACCACCATTCTCACGCTTTTCCATGGAAAATTTTCCCTTAAATTCTTTGAAAACCCGAACATTATCCGAAATCTTCACATCATTTTCCAAATGAGACTTATCATGAACACTGTCTAAGCATGACTTATTCAGTTGTGTGCTTAAATTTACTTCTTTTATACAATCCTCTAACATCTTAACCCCAAATTGTCCATTTTCTTGAGGCTTCACTACCACGTCCTCAACAATTTCGCTGCTTTCCTCCAAACCCACTACACATTTCCTTGAATCTTTCAATGCCTCAATTACTCTAACCCTCTTTTCACATTTTTCATTCACTTTCGCATTCAAACACCCAAAATCCCCCTTCTTTTCCACAATTTCATCCAAAGCATCAACCCTTGAACTCCCATTTTCTCTACGGTTTGACGTCACTTCGTTATGAATTTCACTGCTTTTCTCCGAACCGTTCAAAACCCTAATCCCATTCTCACATTTTTCAATTCCATTTACAGTCAAAGGCTTCAAATTTCCCTTTTTGTACACATCTTTTACAGAAACACCACTCAAAAACGCACCCTTTTCACCACGACGATCCACAGACGAAACCCTAGACATTCTACTGGTATTATTCTTTCGCAAATCAGATAAAGCCCTTGTGAAGTCAGAAGGGCTAGGGCTCCTACCTCTCGGCACAGACGACGTCGACTTTCTGACACGTGACTCTACATTTTCACCTCTAGCATTCCTGTCCTTGTCGATCCGCGGCATCGGCGGAATAATTGGTTTCTGATATGATGTCACCACCGTCGACATCGCCGCCCGAACCCTGGATGTGGGTCTGGGGTTCTCCTTCCCGCCGATACTGGTCGATTTCTGCGAGACCGGGGTTGAGGTTTTTGAAGGCTTTGCTGACGTCGGCATCGGCGGTGCTGCTGCTGTGACTTTGCCTCCGCCACCACCTCGTTCTTTCATCCGGCGGACAGACGAAGTTGACATCTATGTGTGCGTGAGAGAGATAGTGAGAGAGATAGAGAGAGTTCAAGGGTACGAATTTGTTGATGGTAGGAGGACTGGAGAAAGGAATTAACGAGAGAAGAAGATGAGTGGGTTTGAGGCGGGAAATGAATGTTGTAAAATTTGATTTCGAATTTTTTAAGGTCCCGCCTTTGTTTTTCGATTTCTGAAGGAATCAATTTTAATTTGTTACTTTTATTTTAAGGGATTTTGTATAAATTTTTTGTTTTTTATTCTTTGAAAATCGGTACACTTAGTCATGCAATTAATCTTATTTGACAAAAAATACATAGAATAAAATATTTTAAAAAAAAATACACAGTTGAGATTCAAAGACGTAAACGCCTTTTTTAGGATAATTTAATTTAAAATCTCTTATCTTTAATATACAAATTCAATAGTCATGTAATATCTTTTGGAAGTAAGTTGAATTCCTGATAGTTATATTTGGTCATTTAATGACATCTGTAGACTTAGTTTATTTGTGAAAATATTATTTTAATTTTCATTCTATTAATTATCAATTCTGTTATTATTTAGATAAAATTGATTATTAATGTTAAAATCATGGATTTTAAATCAAAAACAAAACATTAAATATTGTAAACTGATATATTTTTTTAGACGTTTGAATTATTATGTTTCAGCAATTATAACATAATTTTCGTGATGCAATAATTTAATGTGAAAATATATGTTATGCATGTAGGTTGATGTTATAAAAAGTATTAGCGAACTTATTTTGTTCGTAGCTGATTACAATGTTATATTTTACTTTACATTTATGCATGTACAAATATTTGTAACTAATTTACGAGTACCATCGTGCCTTCAAGTACGGGCAATTATTAGTATATCTATAATATAAAATAGGCGACTTCAACAAGCAGATCCTACGGTCTCAAATTAATTCATCTAACAGTCAAAAAATTATAATTTTTTTAATATTTCCCCCCCCAAAAAAAGTTAACGATTACGGCTGATCTTGAAACACATCCTACAATCTCAAATTCATTCATCAAACGATCAGAAAATTATAATTTTTTCCTTAATTTTTCTCCCCTTAAAAAATCAACAATTTTGACTAATCTTGAGCATATCTTACGGTCTTAAATTCATTCATTCAACGGTCAATAAATTAACATTTTTTCCTTAATATTTTCTCTCTCAACCAGTCAACGATTACGACTGATCTTGAAATACATGATTTTCTCTGACATAATAATTAAATTGATCAAATTTATTCATGTAATTAAAATCGAGTTAAATCTAATACAAACTAAAAATTTTATTTATCAAAAAACATATCACCAAAATATTTTCTATCAAAAAATTATCTACAAATATCATTTATAAAATATTATTTTTTTAATTAGTACAAGCTATTACAAAATTATTAATTTATATGAATATATTAGCAATGAGTTTTCTTAAGAGATTAAAAAAAATCTAATCTTAAACTTTTGATTTAAGATATGTGTAAGACATGTTAGTTTGAGAGATTTAATTAAATAAAAAATATTAAAGCTAATTATGAATTTTTTTAATCAAAATTTTATAATTGTATCTTATAAAAATTCAAAATGTTACACTATACAAATAATATTAATGACAAATTTAATCAATTTAATTATTATGTCAGAGAAAATCATATGTTCTTAGATCAGTCGTAATTGTTGATTGGTTAGAATGGAAAATATTAAGGAAAAAATGTTAATTTATTGACCGTTGGATGAGTGAATTTAAGACCGTAATATATATTCAAGATTAGTCATAATTGTTGACTTTTTAAAGGAAAAAATATTGAGGAACAATTTATAATTTCTTGACCGTTTGATAAATGAATTTGAGATCGTAAGATATGTTCCAAGATCAGTCGTTCACTTTTTTTGGGGAGAAAATATTAAGGAAAAAATTATAATTTTTTGACTGTTAGATTAATAAATTTGAGACCGCATGATCAGCTTGTTGAAACCACCATGTTTTATATTATAGATGGAAAAATGATATTTTGTTGTGAAGAAAGTTCGAAGTCCAGACCTCATTAAATGGGAAATGGGACCGTTCGTGTGTGTTTGCCTTTTTTATGTTTTCTAAAACGTCTTTTAAATGTTTTCATATTTTAGCCTTGTTTTCAAAACGGAACAGTAGAAATAAAATAAAAACATTCATCAAATGCTTTTTTATTTTTTTTTTGGCCAAAAAATGAAAACAAAAACAAAAACATCGTGTTACCAAACAGCACCTTAGAGTGTTGGAAATTCTTGTGGTTAAAAAATTGTGGAATATATAGCAAAAAAGAGTAAAATATAAAATTTGTAAGAAGGTTAAATATCTATATAATAAAGTAAAACGAATTTGAATTTTGGAGATAAAGAATGGTTTATATTGTTTTGTGACAAAAAAAAATTTATCTAACGGACGACGTTATCTCAAACTTTCTTGAGTTATTGACGTCTCAGATCATTTCGATCTGACGTACTACATTAACTATTTCGAAATATTTTTGCTGCTCAAAATTTTATAGTTTCTAAAGTTGATATTCCAAAATTTAATTTCCCAAATCTTTTTCTTAAATTAAGCAAATATCTCTCTCTCATTCCTTTGTATCTCTTTCTCACGCTCAATTCGTACAAAAGTATCAATTTTACACAATATTTTCTTCTGTATCTTTATCTGTATCTCACGAAAATATCACAAAAATACTAGATAGTTCTGATTTAAGCAAATATCACATCTCTCTGTAGATAGATAGTGTATATCACAAAGAGATAGTGTATTACGAAAATATTGTTCTGTATCTCTCTCTAAAGGAAAATTATGTAATAAATATTAGATATATAATATATACCACGAAAAAATTTCTCTGTATCTCTTTCTTTCATTCAAGCAATACTACAAACACGAATCATACAAATTTAATAGTCAATTTTATTTTTTTTATAATCAATAAAAAAAGCATAATTTGCAAAAAAATCTAATGTAACAAATAAAATATGCTTAACATGTAAAATATTTAAGATTAAATTCAAGTTATTGGACAACTCAGATATCAAGAAATATATTAAAGAAAATATGCTTAACATTTAAAATATACAATATTAAATTCGTATACAAACATGAAGCATACAAATTAAGTATTTAGTGAACAACACAAAATAACAATATTTATTAAATAATCAAAATATAAATACCCGAGAAAAATGATACAAAATTACCCGCGAGAGAAACAATACAAAATTATAAGCAACACTATGAACATGAATTATACAAATTCAATATTTAGTGAACAACATCAAGCAACAATCTTTACTAAATAATACAATACTAAATAACATTTAGTTTAAAAAAGTATACTAAGAATATAAATAACTGAGAAGAATGATATAAAATTAAAAGGACTACTATAAACTCGAATCCCACAAATTCAATAGTTATGTCGTATTTTTTGGAAGTCGGTTGAATTTCTGATAGTTATATTTAGTCATTTGACAACATCTATAGACTTAATTTTTTTGTGGGAGTATTGTTTTAATTTTCATTCTATTAGTTATGAATTATGTTATTATTTAGATAAAGTTGATTATGAATGTTACAATCGTGGATTTTGAATCAAAAACAGAATATTGAATATTATCAACTGATATATTTTTTTCAAATGTTTGAATTATTATGTTTTAGTAGTTATAACATAATTTTCGTGTCGTAACAATTTAATGTGAAAATATATACTATTCATGTAGGTTGATGTTATAAAAATTATTAGCGGACTCATTTTGTTCGTCATTTACTACATTGTTGTATTTTACTTTACATTTATGTATGAGCAACTATTTGTAACTAATTTACGAGTAACACCGTGCTTTCAGGCACAAACAATTGCTAGTTATAGAATATTACTTTTATTTGTGTCAAATATATAATATTAAATATGATAGACTTCAATAAGTCAATTCGACGGTCCTAAATAGATTTATCTAACGACTTCCAACATCCATCTCAAAATCATTCACAATGAATTTCTATCATCTCAAATCCATCACTTGTCACTTACGTTGCACCGTGCCTTCATGCACGAGTTACCCTAGTATCCATATAAAATGCCAAGAAGAATAATTTGTCTCGTTTCTTCATTTCAGACCTTTCCAACTCCGTCGAAGACTTCCATCTTTGGCGAAGCTCTCTATATCTTACGAACCTATAATCTTTCCAACGAAGTTGTAAGCTCTCTATCTGCTGGTTCCTCTACTCTAGCATTCTTTTTTTTTCCAGATCTATGATTTTTGTTTCAGATCTAGGGTATATTGTTGTTTATATTAACACCTCTCTCTTTCTCTTTACGCATCTGGGCGGATGGTTCTGTGTGTGTGTGCACTGGGGGTTGGATGTGTGCGTGATTGCATTGTGAATTGTGGGTGGGTGGGTATGAATTGTGAATTTCTATTTAAGACCTCAACAACGTGAGATAGAAATTTTATTAATTCCCAAAAATTACACTCAAAATGAGAGGAACAACAACCTCATTATACATGGTATAAAATTGAAAAAAAAAAATAAACAAACGAAACAATGAAAAAATATCTTCTCCTCAGCACTCTAATTCCATACTAGTCCTTCATAAGGACCAACCTGACATCAATAGGTAGTGGAATAGATATAGAAAAATCAGTATGAATTGTAAATTGGAATTATGAATTATATGCTTATGATTTTGAATTCAATTATGAATTGTGAATTGATTTATGAGATATATGCTTATGAGTTTGAATTCAATTATGGATTGTAAATTGGAATTATAAATTGATTTATAAATTATGCTTTATGTAACCAGGTGATTTGAGAGGGTGGGGTAATTGTTAGTATAAGTAAGTGTTGATGAACATTTGTGCGTTGTGTATGTGGGTAAACATTTGTGTGGTCCTTACTGATTAGTAAATGTGATTTAGTAAATGTGATTTATACATGTAGAATATCCCATGGGACAATGTGATTTGGAAAGAGATGGATTCAAGAATCTTCCATAACTCATTCAAAGATGCTGAGACAATGAAGCTTAAGTTGTGTGCAATGTTGAGGGGAAAAATTGTCTAGTCATTCAAAGATGTTGGGTTTAATTAATTGTAATGAGATGGATCATTGTTGCACTTAATTTTTATAGCTTCTTAGAGTTGAGTGAAGTTATTTCTAAGACCATAATTGATAGTCATGGTTCAAGGTCGTGGTATCGGTCGATACACTCAAAACACTATAAAGAAGGCTCAAATTTTTTTGAAAAAATTAGAAAAAATTGTAATAAATGTAAACATCATCATTAATATATCATATCCCTAAAATACATTATTTAACACATTAATCATTGCAAAAAAAATTAATAAGAATGCTACCAGAAAATATTTATTATCATATATATTCAAGGTTAATATAATTTAATTTGTAATTTTTAAAAATTATAAAAAAATATAAGTGTATATATATGGTTAACTTAATAGCTTTAAAAATGAAAATCTATTTATAAAAAAATTCTTCATTTAATTATTTATAATGTATCTTATTAGATCTGTTATATGTATATGTATTTTTATGTATGATGATTATATGTATTTTCTCTATTATGTACATTTAATTATTAAATTATCAATACATATATAAAAACAAACTTAAGGAGTTAAAATTCTAATTAGATTGTATGATAAATACTAAAAATTATATAATTAAAAAAATTAGGCCAAAACCGAAAAAATAAAAAAGAAAGGGGAAGTTTTGGGTCTCATAAGGCAAAGCCTCATGTATTTTGACCCAAAGCCTCGCTTTTCAACTCTCAACTTCGACAAACACAGACAGAGAGAGCACAGAGACGATGAGTCTCTGCTACTCGACTTATCTTGAAGGCTGGGTCTTCTGCTACTCAAGTAGTTCGATCGTCGAGCAGCCTAGGGTCTGTGATGTTGATCGATGAATTGCGAAGAAGAAGGAAAGTAAGAACTGCGAAGAAGGAAAGTCCAATCTGCGATGTTGGTCGACGATATTGGATCTCTGATTAGGGAGATTTATCACAATTTTTCAGGTTTGTGTTCAATTTTGTTCTAACTTTCTTTTTTTATTATAGTAAAAATGGTCTGATTTAGGGTTCAATTTCTCATATTTTTTGTCTTTTTTTGGCATTTTCTTTGTTGCGTGGACGATTCTGTGCATATTAGTTTGATTAAATGTGGGTCTTGGATTTTGTTCTTTGTCTCAGATTTAGAGGATTTTTCATTGGCTTTTTCATCTCAAACGATTCCGGCAGGAATCGTCCGAGTTAAACTAATTTCTTCTGATTTCGGTCGATACTTATGAGTTGTACTGAAATATCGACAATATATGATCAATGCGTCATTTTTTCGTACCGCATACCGTTATCATTTCGATACTAGCCGAGCCATATTGGACTCAGCCGATACATTGAACCATGTTGGTAGCAAGTAGCTTAGGAACCATAATGTAAATTATCTTGTGTTGATTTTTGTTGGACATAGTTGAGCTCCATTGCTTGAGAGAATGTCTTGAAGTTTTTTCCCTTTCCTTGTAAAGCTTTATCTTTTCTATAAAAAAAAATTCAAGTTTTATTTTGATTTGTGCCTTATTCCATGGGTTGATGGATATATTGAGAATTGGAATTTTGATTTGTTTATAACAGGAAATTGATATAAAGTTAAAATATATGACAAAAATTAAAGTAGTTATCAAATATATTTTATATTTTTGTTTTTAGATTTTCTATAACAAAAACTGCAACCAAACACATTTTATGTTTTAACTTTTTACCACAAAAAAACGAAAATTGATTATGTTTTTATTTTTTTAAAAAAATATAAAAACAAAAATAGTACCAAACGCACCTTAAGTTAATTGTCTCAAAATTTTTTTAATTTTTTTTTGATTGGGGCAAATTTCTTAAAATTTCAGAAAGATCCCAAAAGTTTTTTTGATTTGCAGCGGGGCAACTGGCTGCAGAATCGAATTTAAGACCTCGTAATCTACCCTTTTCTACTTAGCGCTCTCTCTCGCCAAACCTGCTCATTCACGCTATCAAACTCAATGTGTAATTTTTTCGCATGATAGGCCTTGCGCATCGGTGTATTTAAGGGCACAAATCTCAAACCCTCTTGAGCTCTGAAAGTGTCCCACTCCAGGTAATTTTCCATAGCTCCCATTTATCTGAAAGCCTCTCTATTGATCGTTGGTAAATTTTTTGACCAATTTCAGTTCCACTATGTAAGATTCAGGTAGTTTTTCATTTCTTTTTATACTAGTTCCATTTTTTTTTTTTGCTGAGAGCAATTACCAATATGTGCCTGTTGGAATGTATTCTACCTGTTTGTTGAATTTCCTGTGAACAATTCGGTTATTGTGACATGTTGGTTTTTAAGATTTTGATTTCTTATGTTGGGATGAGAACTAAGGACTCCACTCATCCCACCCAATGTATGAGAATTAACCACTCGACCCACTACGTAAATGCCGTTCACCTATTGAGTATATAGAATTATTGTGTTTGGTTGTTGAATTAGAATTTTTGCATAAGCCAACGTTATTGTGGAGTTGATTAACTGACATCATTAGCTATATGTTAATCTGGGTCTAAACTAACAGATTGAGGCTAAAGTTTTCAAGTGAGCTGTGTCTTGGTTGACTAGCAAGTTTTAATTTGGACTACGGGTCTAGGATCTAAGCCGTAGTAAGTCTTCTGCTCCGTCACTAAAAGGCATGATCTTAATTGGAGCGAAAGGTTTGGCTTTTAACTACTTATCATGCATCTTTCTTGTTTAGTTAGTCGTTACCGTTCTGCACTTGGGATATCATGAAATTAAGGGCTTCATTTTGGCATAAATCACTACGGGGTCTCACACGTGTAAGTTTCAGTGGAAATGGGATACACTTCTGAATAATTAATTTGGCTGGCATTCTATCCAGGAGCAAACCATGAAGTTGCTTTTTGACTTACTGTAAAGATTACTTATCAGATTCAGAAGTCTAAGCAGTGGTGAAAAATGTTTACTTAAGCATTTGGGTCAGCAGCATTCTGCCCAGAAATGTGTTTCTACAAATAAACAACATTAGTCTTATTAGAGAAGCAACTAAATACTTTGTCTTGGATGGACGAATTATCAAGTTCAATCTAAAATTTTCAACTTTTAAATTCAGAGCTGGCAACAAGTTTTTGTTTCTCAAATTCTGTCAGAAATTGCGGGTCACTAGATTATTATTTGGCGAGTCATGGTATTAGGTTCTTGATGTCTACCTCAACTGGCCTCAGGTACAGGGTTTCTCGTATAATTTACAACTCAAAGGAATAGATTTTCTTGATGTATATACATGAGGTTGACGAAAACTGTACCTCCGGTATAAGAGCTCTTGGCTAAGGATTCTTGGCTTCTTTCTTGTTTGTGCATATGTGCATGTTCCATTATCTTATGGAAGATAATTTCCTCTATGTAACAATAAATAGATTCACGTCTTTATCACTTCATGATATGCTAACAAGACGAACTGCCGCAGGGATTCGATGAGTGGTGCTTTTACATCTAGTGGCATACGGGCAGCTTTTTCCTACTGTGTACAACAAGTACGGAATTATGACTACCATCACTACCTCTGTCTTCTTGAACTTCCTGCAAACATGCGGAAGGCTGCATTTGCTCTTCGTGCTTTTAATGTTGAGACTGCTAGAGCCATGGATGTTGCTTCTGACCCCAAAATTGGCCTTATGCGCCTGCTCTGGTGGCAAGAAGCCATAGAAAATATCTTTGCCAACAAGTTAATTGAGCACCCAACAGCTCAGGCCCTTGCATCTGTGATATCTGAGCATAAAATTAGCAAGAAATGGCTGAAACGATCTGTTGAGGCTCGGATCAATGATGCAAGAAGAGAGGTTACTGATATTCCTGAAACGGTAGAAGAGTTGGAGAAATATGCTGAGGACACTGTATCAACTCTTTTGTACACAACACTTCAAGCTGGTGGTATCAGGTCCACTGCGGCAGATCATGCAGCATCCCATATTGGTAAAGCAAGTGGCCTTCTTTTGCTGCTCAAGTCACTGCCATACCACGCTGGCCGCAACTTTCAGTTTTCTTATATACCATCTGAGGTGGCAGCCAAACATGGGCTGTTGGTTCAGCAGGGAGGGAGGTCAGAGATCTGTTTGGATTCTCGTGAGGGGCTGCGTGATGCCGTTTTTGAGATTGCATCTGTAGCCAATGCGCATCTGCAGAAGGCTCGTGAATTCGCTGGAACAGTGCCTGCAGAAGCTTGCCCAGTGCTTCTGCCAGCTGTGCCTGCTCAGGTTACTTTGGATTCTTTGAGTCGTGTGCAGTTTGATGTGTTTGATCCAAGACTGACTGGAGGAATTTTGGGCATTCCTCCTTTGTGGTTCCAGTTAAAGCTAAAATGGCATTCATGGAGGGGGAAATACTGACAGTTTCTTATATCTTTTGCCAATTGGTTGGAAATGTTACTTCTAGAGGATAAGAAGTTAGACTTGAAGAGACTTCATAGTTTCATTCTCAAGAATAAGGGGGCTGTCGTCCTCAACAAACACTAAGCAGATTCTTTTAATGTCGACCTCCTATCATTCTTTTTATGACATCAGCGTGATAGTTTTGTAAGGATGAAATGGAAGTGGGAGTGTGAACTCAGGTAACCTGTCGGTGGACGCAATTCCATAAGCAGTAAGGACCCGTGTTCAAGCTGACATTGAAGACCCCGGTGAAGCATAGGCCAGGAACTTAGTTTGCTTAGCTTTATTTGCATTTAGTTTTCTCTATCTATGTACTTATTTTTGCTCAGCAAGAAAAAGAAAAAGAAAACCAATCTCTGAAATCAAAATTACAAGAAACAAATGATGAAAATAAGATACTGCAGTGGTTGGATACATCTCTGAAATCAAAATTAAGTTTTATGGTCATTGCATCGATGTATGAAGAGACCTCCTGTGAAGCTGTTCGTGTTTGTAGGATATCGTGGTCAAGACCTGGTATTACGGGTATGAGATGTGGCAGAAAATACCCAAAATGGGTGTAGAATCAACTCGCAGAAATGCGCAGTCAAAGAAGGGCTTGCTAGAACTCTGAAGAAAGGGTTGTGCTTCAGGAAAAATATATTCCATGATGGAAGGTAAAGAAATTTCTCTCTTTTTCTTATCTATGTTTTGTATTTTGCTTCATATTGATTCGGTATTGTGAAGATGGTTTTGCTGCAGGATTTAAGGAAGCTGCTTGTGCTCAAAACTACGAGGATGGTGGTACTTGCTGGTTTCCTTAAAAGAAAAAAAAGATGCTAATCACTGGTAAGGCAGAAGAGAGGGTAGAGAGGGACAGAGAGATGGAGAGAGGAGCAACTTGATTGCCTGGACAGAGAGAAAGTAGCTTGATGTCTTCGATCGACTGATTTTTTATTTTTATTTTTTTTTTTGGGGGGGGGGGACTATCGAATAAGTTAGGGTTTTCTTCTTTTTTTTTTTTTTTTGCAAATAAGGGCCCAAACATCTTTGCTCCGGTGCCCCTATTCTTTTTAAAAGAATTTAAGGAATACCCTGCCATATTCCGCATGTATGTATCCCATACGTATCTGAAATTCAAATTTATTTTTTAGATAAAAGGATACTTCCCAGCGATCGTATCGGACGTGTATGTGCATCCAGGAAGTATTCGATACCGATACTTTGACCATTTTGAAGTATCCGTGCTTTATAATTTACAAGCTTTGGAAACCCCGGATGTTACTTGGGAGGTTGATGGTTTTGGTGCAAAAATGCTAGATATGATGATCATTCTGATTTCCCTCTAATGTTATGCCAACCAAACATGGAGATTCACACACGCTCTTCATGTTGAGCATAGCAGGACATAAAAGCCTAACGGAGTCCGCATAGAGGAGGATTGGGATTAGCTTGGCAATAGGGTTGATTAAAATGTTTGGGGGTCGATGCGCATGTTCTATGTGGTGTGTGTGCATTCCTGGTTACCTTTGGAAACTGGTTACCCAACTTGCTTTTTACTTACCTTATTTTTTCCTTGTTACCTTGTGGTTTCTTGGATGTTGTCAAGTGGCAGCATTTGTGTGCTCTTGTGTTGTTACCTTGTATGTTCTTGGAGCCCAGAACATAGCCCTAGACTGAATCCCTACGCATTGAGATACTGTAGATTTTTTAACACTTCTGGCATGGAATCTCACGATGGACATAAATGCAGCCAGTCTTTTGTGAAAAAAATGAGGTCTTCTTATGTATGTATTGTTGGGCCTGAAATAGTTGTATATCTGCCGTTGTGTCAATGTTGAAGAGAGGGTAATATTACCTAAAATAGTCATGTCCCTCAAGAATATATCAAATTGGTGCTCAATGGGTGTTTACTTACAATATGCTGGTGTTATTTTTGCTGTGCTTGTAAAACGTATCGTAGAAAGATGATCTAGGGTCTGGAAGTTGCTAAAATAACACTCTTTGAACTTCTGTAGAGAATTTAAGTATTGTCCTTGTCACCTGCCGTCATTTTAAATCTCCGCCTGTTTCAAGTCACCTGGCACTGGTATGGTTTATGGCTATGGTGATACATGGTATGACCAACTCTAGCAATGGTCATTGATGTTATGTGCTTCTAACCTCTACAATCATCAGGGAGGCATTTCACTCGTATGATCTCACATACTTGTTGAAATTCACAATTTATATGTGGCTCCTTACATTGTGCTTGTTTGAAAAGTTTTCAAAAAGGGTGGACCATATTTGTTTGCATTCATGATTCAAATGTGGTGTTATTTATCTAATTATCTTAACTCAGGTAGTGCTATCTAATCTATTTAAGTACAAGGACTTTCAGTACAAGGACTGCATGAAAGATTGTGATAAAGCTGTTGAACGGGGAAGAGAGCTTAGGTCTGATTATAAGATAATTGCAAGGGCCTTGACAAGAAAGGGGACCGCCTTGGTGAAGATGGCAAAATCCTCGAAGGACTACGAACCTGCAATTGAGACTTTCCAGAAGGCTCTTACAGAGCATTGCAATCCTGACACACTGAAGAAGCTCAATGAAGCTGAGAAGGCAAAGAAAGAGGTGGAGCAACAAGAATATTTTGATCCAAAATTAGCTGATGAGGAGCGCGAGAGAAGTACTTTACTTATTTGTTAGGTCTTTTCTTTCACCAGCATTCTCTCTCTTCCGTAATTTCTAACATGTGATTGACATATACTGTTATTCACAGGCAATGATTTTTTCAAAGAGCAGAAGTACCCAGAGGCTATAAATCACTATACAGAGTCCTTGAGGAGGAATCCCAAAGAGCCAAGGGTGCAAACGGATTTGAGTTTTTAGTATCTATGAACCCTGTTCCCTAGATTAACATAATATGTCATTTAAACTGTTGCAATCCTAGCTGTCTGCTGTTTTCAGGCATATAGCAACAGGGCTGCTTGTTACACCAAACTTGGGGCAATGCCTGAAGGACTGAAAGATGCAGAGAAGTGCATTGAGCTTGATCCAAAATTTGCTGAGGGGTATACAAGGAAGGGTGCTGTCCAGTTCTTCATGAAGGAGTATGAGAAAGCTTTAGAAACATACAGGGAGGGATTGAAGCATGATCCTCACAATGAGGGAATTGCTGGATGGTGTACGAAGGTACGGGGACTTGGACACAATTTAGCTTAGTTATTTTATAGGACACTAGGTGTGTCTGTTCTGTCTTTTGGTTTAGCATGATGTGTGGGATCTGTTGTCAAAAATTATGCAGATGTGTAGAACAAAATAACAAGGCAAGCCGTGGGGATTTCAGTCCTGAGGAATTGAAAGAGAGACAGGTTTGGATACTTTCCACTTTTGGTGGGTCTGTTTCTTCAAAATAAACATATAATAATACCTCAATTTCTGCAGGCTAAGGTAATGCAAGACGCAGAGATTCAGAACATCCTCACAGATCCCGTTATGAGACAGGTAGAGAGTTAGGATCCCTGAAAAACGTTTGACCAAAATGAGTTGCTCTCAGCCCTAAAGGTGATATCTTAAACCTTCTGTTTGATGTAGTGGCTCATATGTTTTTGGTTGTTTCAGGTGCTGACTGATCTCCAGGAGAATCCTAAAGCTGCACAAGAGCACAGGAAGAACCCTCAAGTGATGAGCAAGGTTCAGAAACTGATTATCCAGGGATTGTTCAGATGAGATAAATTGGAACAGAAAGAGTCGGCGCCATTGCTAGTCATTCATTGTGTTTCCAAGTTTTTTATAAACTTCTCATGTTCTGTTTTATGGCTGATTGGAAAGTGACATTTTAGATTGATGTTTGCTCTATCTGCTCAAAGCCGACTTATAATAAACTGTTCGCATAAGCGGTGTCATTCTAATGTCCTAACGAGCCAGGATGACTTGTATTCGTGACGGTCAGGTTTCATGTGGCTGCTTAACGGGCATGAACGCTTGTCTTTGATTTCAGGTAGTAGGATTGGCATCAGTGGGAGAAGAAGACTAAGTTAAGAGCTGGTAAAACATTCACCATACAATTTTAAATCTAAATTTGTGTAGTATTAGAATATTGATTCAAACTCATATATTCGGTCAAAAATATTAATTTTATTTTTAAAATCTGATCAACAGGCAAGTCTGAGTGTTTGGGACATCTGTGTCAATTAAATGAAACGGGCTCGGTCGGTGGGACCCTTCAATTTACATATATATATATTTTTTTAATGAATTATGAAAAATTCATTTATATATAATAAATTTCAGTTTAATAAATGATACAAAATCAGTTAAAAAAATAAAACATATTAGAAAAAATCAGACATCAAATAATAATAAAAGTGTTGCCTCGTGGTCATATGAGTAGAGAAGAATTTTGGAAGATGCCTAGTCGTCATTTATGCAAGGGTCAATCGAGTCGTATTCATGTGAATTATATGTCTTGATATTCGTGTCATGTCTTTATTATTCGTATTGTGTTATCATAAAAAAATTAATAAAAAAAATCTACTTAATATATTTTGAGTATTAAACATTAATTTAAATTATGTATTATGCGTATTTAATAATTATGTCAATTTTATAATTGTTCATGTTGAATTCGTGTCTAATTCGTATTAAAGGGTAAAATTGACACCTTTTGCATCTCTATGTTACTAAGTAGATAAGAATATAAAAGAAAAGTGGAAAGAGATTAGAATAATATAATTTAAATAGTTATGAGAGTTATAGGTAGTTAAGTGTAATTAATAATAATAACGTTAAAAAGGAAGTCATATGTGATTAAAGTGAAAAAGGGGTAGGGGGCATTGGGGAATCCCAACTCTTTATTCAAATTTAAATTTGTGAAAAGAAAGTAATAAAAAACTTTAATTCTTTAATTAAACATATATCAAATAAATAGAAATACAAATTTTTATTCAAATCAAACGAGATTCAAATTTAACTTTTATTGGCTGAACACAATTTTATCATCTTTCTTTATTAACAGTATAGATGATGCTGGATTACTAGCATAAAAATGTTAAAATCCATTGGTGTAAAAATTAGATTTACAATATATTATAGGGTAAATTACATTTAGATCCATTGAAATTTGTCATTTAATCACTTAGATCCCTTTAGGTATAACAAATTACACTGACACTCCACACTCCTCTCAGTAATGGTTAGCTAACGGACCTAACGGGAGCTATAAAATGACTACATTACCCTCAGATAAAAACCAAATAAAATCTACTTACCCAAATAAATATAAATTCAATTTTTTTTGATAAATTCAAGTGGCAACAGCTTAATGAATTATTCAATACAAGTCTCAACATAGATGGTGCAAAAAAAATTATATTAGCGGCTTACCTCATGCAATGCACGAGATTATAATTTGTGTTTTTTTTTTATTTATCCATCACTTGAGAATTAGATAAACAATTATACAAGTTGAAAATTTTGAGTGGTAAAAAATATGTTTTTGAATAAATTTAAGATCATTGAAGAGTTGAGAGGTCGTTAAAAATGACACATGACAACGCTTGATTGGAGGGAGCCTTATATTTTGAATTAATGAAATCAAAATTGTAAAAATTTATAAATTCCACCATAAGTCATTGGATACTCACCAATTAAATCCTGAATTAGGTGCAATTGACATTATTCTTATATTTTACACTCGTTTCAAACATGTTTGAACAAGTTTTGGACATATGGAGTTATTTTATAATTTTTTAAAATTGTAGGGTTAATTTGTTATTGTATTGAATTGAGTATCATTATGTAATAAACTATATGATCATAAATAAAAGATTGTTACCCTGATTTTGTATAAAGAAAAATTTATTTGTTAATGACATTCATTTGTCATGTTTTCAAAATAAAAACTTATAAGAATTAATTGTAAATAATAATAATTAGTTTCATCCTTGATAAGAAGTTACAATTAATTGCTTGATTTTTAACCTTTAATGTATAAAGAACTTTTTATGTATTAAATATAATTTCAATAAATATAAATTTATAAACTTCTAAAGTTAATTTGAAAAAAAAAAATAAAACTTGTTAGTATGCCGACCCTAAAATAATTTCTTAACTTTATCCCAAAAAATATGACTAATAGGGGCAATCATAAATCAAGACATACTCTTGAATACGAATATTGATAATTTTTTGAGTTAAATTATGAAAAATTTATTATTTATAAATATCTTAATTTTGACGTGTATAATTTATTTTTAATTAAATTGAAGGGATAATTAATCTAGATATATATAAACTATATCTCGGACAATTGAATAAAAAAAAGGAAAAAGAATATTACTAGTATTTCTCGTTCGTTGCCGACAAACACTACCAAAAAAGTTTGAAGCCACACGGCAATATTTTAAGCAATCCTTGTGGCGGCGCTGAACTTCGGGTGGATTCCACCCTATTTTTCTCACCACCCAATCACAATCAGAGAAGAGAATTTTCCCTCTTGTACTTTCTTGTCTTCCATCTCCTCCCCCAAAATCTGCAACTGCCCAGTTCCAAAATCTCCAACAATACGTAGCCATGGCCTCTGTACTTCAATCTAGACTTCCTCTCTCTCATTCCTCACCATCACCATCATCATATTGTCGTTCTACCTTCACTTGTTTCTTTCCAATTGACCCAAGAGCTCAAAGTATTCATTCTCTAATGTCTCACAGCAAAAAGAACTATCATACTAAGAGAGATCTCCTTTGCCGGTCGGCCCTAGATAACGTCTCGGTAATTGACCCTCTTGGTATTGATGTCGAAGAATCGAAAACTGGGGCCTTGAAGCTCAAATTACTGGTATGAGTCCAAATACTGGTTCTAGTTTCAGTTGACTTATATTCACTGTTCTTGCTTTTGTGCTATGGATGGCTCCTAAAGTGGGGTGTTCTTGAGTTGTTTGTTCTTGTTCTTGTTCTGCTTTGTATTTATTCTCTGTCGTGATTTATCTAAGCTTAATTTTTTTTTTTGCAGTTTGGTTGGAAAATTAAAAAAAAAAAAAAAGACAATTGAAAGGGTTGTGGTTTTTAAAACCCAGAAAATAATTTTGTTAGTCATTATCAGTGGCTTGATAATGGGATTGTCTTTGGAAGGTGTCTAATTTTGATGCACTTCAATTGTGAATTAATTATTCTGTTTTGTTAATTCAAATGCGGGAGTTATTTATTTTACTGGAAATAGTTTGTTCTTGCCATTGATGCTCAATCATCAGTGCAGAATTAAGTGAAACTGAGCTTAAACTTGCATGTTTATACCACAGTACATTTGGGAAATTGTTGATATTCGAGAACTCCATGATCTAGGCATAGATAATGGGAAGTGTAAAAATGCCATTGGATGAGTTGACTGCTGGCATTGCATCTTACGGAGAGGAGAACTAGGGGTTTGATCAAGTATTGCCTTTTCTGGATGATTTGAAATGAAAGTGCCACGGAGTAAGTACATCAAGACCACCAGTACAATATCATTGACAATTTTTTTCAAATTGGATGTTGCTATGTACAGTTTCAATCTTTAATGCTTAGAAAAACAAATTTGAGTTTTTTTGGAGCCTTCTTAAGTAAGAGAGGGTTATTTCATTGAAAGTAATTATGAGCTGAGGAAACCCATAGGCTGAAGAGACTTCTGACCCGACACACTTAGTCATAAGATCAGAAAATTAAATCATCCCAATACTAGGTTAACACAAGAAATAGCCAGCCATGCAAGAAGCTGAGAAAGAGCAAAACACCATCCATCCAAATTATAGTCCAAACAATAAAATTTAACATTTCATGACAAAGAAGCGAAGAAAATGTCCAAGAGAAAAATAGAAAATTAATCTTTTGAAGCATGCTAAACGGTTCGCGGTCAATATGTTGGAGTAGTGAAGTGGTATTCGTAGCAAAAATATGTGTGAGCTTCTTGGACATTTTGACCTCTCTAGCTTCCAAATCTTCAGAGCGCCACAAAAGATCAATTAGCCACATTACCCACACAAAGTGCATTGAAGTCGCCTTTTGTTTTAGAGTAAGAGAGAGTTCATTTCTTGCATGGTAAGGTTTCAATGTCTAGAGGAGACTGGCGATGATGTGAGTCAGGGAAGTGATAGGGAAGGAAGTGGTAGAAGTGACATCATGTAGAGTCATAAGAACAAAGAAAATATGTAGATATGATATTTTAATATGGAGCACATTCTGGGCCCGAATATGGGAAATCAAAAGAATACAAAACAACTAGTACAAGCAATAGCTTTAGACAATTTGGATTTTGTCGGATGGCCAAACAAAAATTTTGTCTGCTTTTTTATTTTATCATTTTTTGGCTGGGATTTTGGCTTTCTTTTTGGTGACCAAGACAAAAGATTGAGGAAATCTAAGCGAAGTATCTATCTTTCAGATTCATGTGCAATCATATCCCTTTTGTTTCCTTTATCGACACCTTTTGCCTCACTTTGAAAAAGAGTTTGTTTTTCGGTGCACTTTTTCTTTTCCAAATTATATGTTCATTCAAGTTCTGAGTAGTGACCCCTTATAGCTCTTTCATTGTCGGATGATGTTTTGTTGTATTGATAAGGAAACTCGTCATTGTTTGATTTTATACCTATATATTTTGTAAGTGGAAACATTTTGACTTTGAAATCAAAGAGGTAGGAACTAATACCTCTTCTTACAATGAATGGAAATTTGTAACTAGTCCATGGGCACGGCTGAGATGTGTCCAACACAGCAGCATTGAGCCCGTACCTATACCATTTCTTTTGAAAAATATATCTTAAAAGAAGTCCAATATTTTAATCAATACACCTGGAATCTAGTTTTTTTTTTTGCTTTTCAAAATTGGGTTAGAAGATCCAACAATGTGGGTAGCCTTAACTGGATGTGTTTGGTAACAGATAAGCCCGAAAGCTGTTCCCATCCCTGTTTAGATGCTTGCTTAAAGCTTGTATGGAATCATTATAACATTAAGTCATGTTTCTGACACTGAAGGGATGGTCAATCTACAGAGTGCTGTTTCTGGGCTAAACAGAGGTCTTGCTGCTAGTGAAGATGATTTACAGAAGGCAGATTCGGCTGCCAAGGAGCTTGAAGGTGTGGGAGGACCTGTAGATCTCTCAGTTGAACTTGATAAACTGCAAGGAAGGTGGAAACTGATATATAGCAGTGCATTCTCATCTCGCACTCTAGGTGGAAGCCGTCCTGGCCCCCCAACTGGAAGACTTCTTCCCATTACCCTTGGCCGGGTATGCTTGAAAAGACTTGGCTTTTCGTGCTTTTATTTATTTAGAGCTCAAATTTCAAATGATCCAATATAATCAAATTCATTGGATGCTTAGAAAGTGAACACAAAATATAGCCTGCTGTTGGTCATATTTTCCCATCATCTTATTGCATGCAGTTGCGGAGCCATCTTACGTGCAAGGAGGACCATGGCCGTACGAAGTTTTCTGACATTATCTATTAGTCCGTTAGATTTTGTGTTATTCATTGACAATTGTTAGCTGGCCTCTTTTATTTTTGTAAATTTTTAATATGACCCAGTATAATTCTACATTCTATATTTTCTCGCTTTTAGGTGGCCTTCTACTTCGAAAATTCTAACTCCACCATTGATCCCATGTTTTGTTTTGATCAGGTATTTCAACGGATTGACATCTTTAGCAAAGATTTTGATAATATAGTAGAGCTTCAATTAGGCGCTCCTTGGCCTCTTCCACCTGTTGAGGTGACAGCCACCTTAGCCCACAAATTTGAAGTACTAGGTTGGTGCATTTCATGTTCACTTCCTAATCATTTACCCGAAAAAAATATTCTGCGGGTTTTGTTTAAAAGCATAACAATGATCTTCCTAACAGATGTTCCTGTTTTTACATGAATAGGATCTTCCAAAATTAAGATAGTATTTGAGAAAACAACTGTAAAGACAACGGGAAAATTATCACAACTTCCACCATTGGATGTACCTCGGATACCAGATGCGTTAAGGCCACCATCTAATACAGGTTCAGGTGAATTTGAAGTTACCTACCTCGACTCTGATACCCGCGTAACAAGGGGAGACCGGGGAGAGCTTCGTGTTTTTGTGATCTCTTAAGTTTTGAAGATGGGCAGTTTTCGCAATGTCTGTAATAGCAACTTCCTCTCTTTCCCGCTCCTTTTTTTTTTTTTTTTTTATGTATATCAAATTGTATAGAGAGATTCAACATGGACAACTTTAAAAGTTGAAATATTGTATGACGGTGTATTCATTGTTGTAATGGTTCATGTGTAGGGCCTTTGAAAGTCTCAGCAAACTAGCTATCCAGTTAAAGGAATGTCATGTTTCCTTCTCATGCCCATGTCTATCCATTCTTTGTTCTTCTGCATTTTTTTTCGCCCTTCAGGGGAAGTGTCTCAACCATACATATTTGGATTCATGAGTATAACATAAACTCGATTTGTACGCAATTACTTGTTAATTACACTTATTTAGTCCATCATGTCCTCTGTAAGGAGTATCACTCTCCACGAAGGATTCCCGCTGACCTGGATAAATACTCAGTAACCTTTTATCTCTTGTCCTACATCGGGTGAGAGTCGTCGTCCCCCTGTCATATAGGTGAACAACCACTATAGAAGAGGTACCCACTAGCGATCTGACATTTATTGTTCAAAACGAATTATTCTTTCTATTCTCTAGACAATATTATTTTTATATAAATGTAGATAGGTGAAAGATATGTGAAAATTGCATAAAATATTACTAGAAATAGGAAAAATAAGAGAATATATGATTATTTTTTTTAAAAAAAGAAAATAGTTTTTTTATTCCATATAATATTCATTAGAAAGAATATTTTTTATTGATTAGTATAAATACTTTTATTTCTCTTTCTTATTCAAATTTATAGAATTTGACGTGCCCTAGCAATCAAATTAGTTGAACAGTTAATGTACATGTATTAAAATATATCAAAAAGTTTAAGAACCCACCATTGTTGTTTACCGAAAAATTTTAATTTAGAAATGTAAGCACTAGGTCTCACTTAACTTGCAATAAATTGGGAGAAGTCTCTTAGATCAACTCCAAGGGGAGTAGCCAAAAATGGGGTGTCAAATGTCATTTTACAACTTTAAATAGTGTTTTGGTACCCCTAAAAACACAATCTGCTCCAATGGTAGGTGCCAAAATAGGGTGCCATTTTAATATTTTAATATTTTCAATTCCAATTTTAATTTTAAGTTGTATTTAAATTTTCATTTTAATTTCAAGTTGTATATTTAATACATAATATTTCATAAATAATAGCAATATAAAAAAATTAATGGTGTAATATAACAATACAAAAAAATTAATGGTATAATATGACAATACAAAAAAAATTAATGGTGTAATATGTAATATGAAAAAAAAATTGGGGCACAAAATATCATTTTTCCTTCCCCTTTCCCATCCCAACCGTTTTTTGCAACCTCTATTTTCTCTCTCCATGGGGTGCCAAATTTGTCACCCCAAGCCCATAGTTGCCATTTTACCACCCCATATGCCACCCCCCTTGGAGTGGTTTTTTTTGATTTTGGGGTGGCATTTTAACGGTTATAGATATGCCACCCCATATGCCACCCCCATTGGAGTTTAACTTATAATGATGGAAGACTTTTTCAATGAAAAATCATTTTATTGTGTGTTGAAAAAAGACTAATTTAAGTACAATAATTTTTAATTAAATTCATAATAAGTGATATATCATTGAAAAAAAATTAAGAAAAAAGTGTATTACATGTAATTAGGGTCTTATAATAATAGCTCTGGACCAAGATTCTTGAAACAATATTTAGACATTTGTAAAATGTATTTTGTCACTTTAGAATTTTTAATAGAAATTCATATCCAAAATAATTTTCTATAAATGTATTTCTTAGATCCAGATCTCTTCCAATACACTTTTTTTTTTAAATTCTTGTCTTGGCACATCATCCACTATTAATGAAAAATGATCAATTATTGATGAGTGAGAGACTCACTTGTACATAAATAGATTTCACTTGAATGCATGATAAATAATGTGTTAAGAACAGGATTAAAGAAAAAGTAAATTCTGATTAAAATAAAAAAATAATAAAAAAATATATTGAAGAAGATGTCACTCCGTATTTCTCTTTGTGAATTTATGGTTATCAATTCAGTAAAACTACCATGATCCCCCTTTTAATGCCTGTTATAAGGCATTTTGTGTAGTTGTCCTCTTCAATTTTGGTTGAATTCATTCATCCACATTTAAATTCATTGTACCCACCCGAATTAGTAGTTTAAACCTAATAAATTTAGTGATGCATGATTAAATGCTATTTAAATTATTAGTATTTAAAAAATGTCTAAATATATATATATATATATTCATTGGTTGGGCAGTACCATCTTAATAAATAATTTTATTTCAATTAATAATGAGAACTCAGTTCACTTTTGATTAATACAGAGATAATTCTGGGGTACCTAATTTTTTTTGTCGGTATCATATCAAAAAATTTTGTTTTTTTAATGTCAAGTTATACCCTTTAAAAAGAAGTTACAATTACTTGAAAAAATTAATAATCGATAACACTAATTATAATTTCTCTATTACGAGTTATTAAAGTTGTAATTTAAGCTTTAAAAATTATATTTTTGCTAATTGATTACAACACTTTGAGATCAATCATGTCATTTGTAAATTATATCATAATTAATCATAAACTTTTATAAGCACATTGTAACTTCTCGTTTACGAATTCTAACATCACATTTAATTTTTTTTTTTTTTTTTACGTTCGATCATAATGTTTTAACATCTATATATTTTTTATAAGTTACGATTTACATCTTAAAAAAAATTATAGTTTTAGGCGCCTTAGTCTTCCCCACACGAGGGAGGAAGGACAGATCGGCGCGGAGTAGCCGAGTAAGCGTATTGGCAGGAGAAATAGACGTTAGAAAACGTAACGGCTAGTGCACATTTTAATTCTACTTCAAAAATCAAAAACCCTCCATTGTCAACTCTCGCTGTTTCTTTCCATTCTCGGAAGAACCCTTCTTGCTTTCTTCCATTTTTGAGCTTTCTCACAGAATTTCTCCATTCCCGAATCATCTCTCTCGCTCTGCTTTTCAATAAAGACCTCATATTCTATCTCTTTGAATTTTCTGTTTGGTTAACAAGAAATCCAGCAGAAAAATTTCTGGGTATTCTTACAATGGCACCAACACCTTCTGCTAAATCCAAACAAATGTCTCTAACACCTTCATCAAAAACCCACACAACTCAATTAAAGACACCCCAATCAAAGCAACGCCTAAACTTTAATGTAACCAAACCCATTCCTACCCCGAACTCTGCAGTTAAAGATATCCCACCAGCAGAGCATCCAGTTGAAGTAATTGGCCGAATCCGAGACTACCCAGATCAGAAAAACAAGCCCATCTCTGCATTGCAAATCAACCAAGACCGCCAGTCCCTTAGAGTTAAAACCGATATTGGGTACAGAGATTTTAGTCTTGATGGTGTATCTTTGTCAGAAGAAGAGGATCTTGAT
This sequence comes from Ilex asprella, assembly GCA_023539305.1. Classification (NCBI taxonomy): domain Eukaryota; kingdom Viridiplantae; phylum Streptophyta; class Magnoliopsida; order Aquifoliales; family Aquifoliaceae; genus Ilex; species Ilex asprella. The sequence goes on from CM042194.1 coordinate 27,694,194, forward strand.
GGATTTTATAAAAAATTTGTTGAGGAAAGGATCAATGGAGTGAAACTGGGGGCTAAATGTACAATCATGATGTATGGACCGACTGGTTCAGGCAAGAGTCACACCATGTTTGGGTGCGCGACGCAGCCAGGGATTGTGTATAGGTCTTTGAGAGATATATTGGGTGAAGAGGATGAAGGGAATGAAGGTAATGATCAAAAGGTTGGTGTTGGGACATTTGTCCAAGTAACTGTTTTGGAGATATACAATGAGGAGATTTATGATCTGCTTTCGACTAATAATGGTGGAGGGTTTAGTCTTGGGTGGTCAAAGGGAAGTGCTTCCAAGGTCAGAATCTTTTTTTTTTTTTTGATGAATTATATTTGAATAATTGCTAGTCTGTAATGATTATAGCAAGCAATATAATTGATTATGCATAAATGATGGAGTTTTTTGTTGAGAGATACACACACATATAGGTGCTTCTGTTTTATGGAAATTCTTAGTATAGCTTCGATATGAATTCGGTTTTGCTCAAGTAGACATTTGGGTTCTATGAAGAATCTCTTCCCTTGGATTAGTATTTTTGGCTCTTATCATCATGTACTTTTGATTTTCAGGATTTAGTCCAAAGTCAAGATTTTGGAAAATGATATTTTGTTTTTTGAACAAATTATAAAAAAAAATTCAAATGGGAAAACAAAATGTATTGAAATATTATTCTGTTTTTTCTTGGCATTGAACTAGAAGAGTGAAATAAAATTTTATGGACAGCTAATTTTTTGAAACCTTTCGTAAAAAATTATACGGAGGAGAAAAAAGACTACGTTTTATACCCCACACCTTATTCTTCTACTGATGTACATGTCCTGCAGGTGCTACATTGAGCCTGTTGCTACATGGTCCAGCTTGCATACAAGAAAACCATATATGGTCATACAATCAGTTTCGTATTGAGAATACTACAGTTTATTCATTTGAAAATTAAGAACAAAAATTAGTATATATCCCGTGGTAATCTACAATATCTGCAGTACTCATTCTAATTTCCTTCATATTGAATGGCCGGATGGGCTGTTCTTTACGCGAGGCTATTTTTATGCCCATATATGTTGGGTTTTGATGCATCATATAAACTTGATTGTAACTTGGGCCTTATTCTCATGTCATATATCTTGCATGACCCCACAGTTGAGGGAATGCTTGAATAATGATACTGTTATTGCTATCAGACAATTTGTATGCCACTATATGACATTAATTTTACGTAGGCATTTAATTTTCACTGGGTAATTTGACATTTTTACTATGTGTTTGCAGGTGAGACTGGAAGTGATGGGAAAGAAGGCGAAAAATGCTACATTTATCTCTGGAAATGAAGCAGGGAAGATATCAAAGGAAATTCAAAAAGTTGAAAAACGAAGGATAGTTAAAAGTACCCTATGCAATGAGAGGAGCTCACGAAGCCACTGCATGGTCTGAAATTTTTAACACTTCCCAGAGGATAAAAACCCTCATCTGAAATTTTTGTCATAAAGAAATCTAATCTTTTTCTATACCTTTGTCAGATAATTCTTGATGTACCAACAGTGGGAGGACGGCTTATGCTTGTTGACATGGCAGGTTCAGAAAATATAGAACAAGCCGGACAAAATGGTTTGGAAGCAAAAATGCAGGTAGAAATTTAATGACTTGTGCTTTTCCATCTCCCTGTAAATTCTTTTTCTCTAACCTTTTCTTTTCCATTGAAGTGTGAAGGCTATATGTTGGTTTCTGATGCTAATTCTTTTTTAAAACAGTAAATTTATCAGTTTATGTTTTCCTTGAAAGTACAGACTGCAAAGATTAACCAAGGAAACATTGCACTGAAAAGAGTGGTTGAGTCTATTGCTAATGGTGATTCTCATGTGCCATTCAGAGACAGCAAGTTAACAATGCTTCTGCAGGTATGCCTTCGACTTGCATTCATGTCTACTATTGTAGTTTGCATCCCTTCCCTTTCTGTTTCTTCTTTTGTTTGTGTTGATCACTGATACTCTTGAGTTCGGTTGGTTTAGGACTCTTTCGAAGATGATAGAACTAAGATTCTAATGATATTGTGTGCAAGCCCGGACCCCAAGGAGATGCATAAGACCATCTCGACTCTAGAATATGGTGCTAAAGCAAAATGTATTGTCCGTGGTCCTCACACACCCCTCAAGGAGAAAGGAACTGAAGATTCTACATCAGCAGTTATTTTAGGCTCAAGAATTGCAGCTATGGACCAGTTTATCCACAAACTACAGATGGAGAGCAAACTCAGAGAGAAAGAGCGCAATGAAGCTCACAAGGAGCTTATGAAGAAAGAAGAAGAAATCTCAGCGCTAAGGTCTAAACTAGCTTTTGTGGAAGCGAAGGGATCTGGGAGTGAAGAAGAAATCAATATGAAAGTAAATGAGCGGACCCTGGCTCTGAAATGCGAGCTGGAGAGGAAAATTCAGGAATGCGAGAAAATGGCAAGTGAATTTGTTGAAATTGAAAGGAGAAAAATGGAAGAAAAAATATTGCAGCAGCAACAGGAAGTTGAAATGCTGAGGCGTCGTTTGGAGGAAATTGAGTCCAAGCTTGGACGTTCGAAGGATGCAGCAGACCTAGATGGACGTAGCTTCGCAAGCAAGTTGTTGGGGATTTATGCAGATGAAGATCCAGAAATGGAGAAATCAATGGATTTGGATAAATCAATGGACATGGACATGGGGAAACGAGATGGTGTGGTTCATAAGTCAGATAACTATATTATTCAGGCCGTTTTGGGTAATCCTTACATACGCCATTCAGATGAAGATGATAAAGATGCATTTGTGCCAAATTTAACCAGCAAAGCATATTTGAGCACTGTATTTGAAGAGGAAGAGGAGACAAATGATAAACAGGACCCGGTGGATGAAGAAGTGCAGAAGGAGGTCATAGAGGAAAAGAAAGTTTGTTCTAGCAGGCTGGTTGACAGTTCTAGCCCCGGATTTAACTTGAACACAGGTTCTTTGGCATCAACACCCAATTTGTCAAGCCAGAATCTGGAGAAAGTTGACTATTTTAGAGATGATGAGAAGCATGTGGGACTTGGATTGCTGAGTGAGCGTGAAAATGCCAAGGATGCAGCCTCTTCTAGGCGGACAAGAATTCAAAATATATTCACACTCTGTGGGAATTATAGAGAGCTTTCTCAGCATAATGGAACCCCATTTCCCACCAAAAAGAGGTTCGAAAATTCTCATACTCCATCACCTCCAATGAGAACAATTGGAGAGGATTCTGCTCCTAAAAACTCTTCTAATAAAATCTCACTACTTTCAAAAAACATCTCTAGGGATCTGTTGGTATCAAGTAAACCTGAAAACAAGGAGAGGTTTATAGAAAACTCACTGAACAACATAAGGGGTTTTGATGAGAAAACACAGGATACGAAGGAGAACTGCAACCAGTTAAGTGAGAACACTGATGATCTGGAAGTATATGTGAAATGGGAAGCGTCAAAAGAAAATCCTGGGAAGTTTGTCACCACGCTAAAGGTTGTAAAGGATTCTACCCTTGCTGATTTGCGGAAGCTAATCGAAATTCATCTTGGTGCGGATAATCAAGCATTCACTTTTCTTGTACTGGGGGTATGTTATTCTTCCCTTGAGATTTATGTAGTCCTGTCTCTTTATGATCCATGTGGTAGCCGTGAAAAGTGAAAACATATGCTATCTCATCAATTCTAAGTTTTATTATTTGCTTATATAGAAACACTTCTTCTGGCATAAATTTCCCATTGTAATGTGTATATATGCTATCTCATCAATTCTAAGTTTTATTATTTGCTTATATAGAAACACTTCTTCTGGCATAAATTTCCCATTGTAATGTGTATAGCTTATAGTTCATTTTCTTTCTTTTCAAAGAACTTACTGTACTTCTTCGTTTGATACTAGGGATATTAGAATTGATATGAGTATCTGCCATTCTAAGGCTTTCTTTACAGATTGTTTTCATAAGTTCCCCAACTACCAGTCTTTGATAAAATTACTTGAGAATTTCGGTGGGTGTAGTTCTCTGAATTGTCATGCAGTTTGAGTACTTGTTTGATTTCTTGCATGTGGCATCCTTTGCTTCCTGGTGTTACGAAGGATAACCTTTTTGCACAAATTTGGTTGATTGTTTTGATGGCTTGCTATTGGGGCTGCTTGGTAGGGTTTTCGCTTTTAGTTCTTTTGTTTGTGGGGATGTGTCTTGTCCTAGATTTTTGTGCTTCTGTACTCTGAGTTTTGGTAAATAAAATAAAGCCTACGATGAAAAATAGAGAAAATAGCTTCTATATATATATTCTTGCTGGTATCAAGTTTTGTTTCTTCTTTTTGCTATGCTTGTCTTTACATCAAGCCTATGTCCAAAATGGATTCTATGTCTCTGACCTTTAGATAGATACATTGTGTTCCCTATGAAAACTCTTCCATAGAAACACCAGTAATAATGTCCAAGGGCCGAGTATTGAACAGGATCCTATTTGGTAATTCCATATGTATCACTTTTCTTTTGTCTAATTTCGCTAAAGTAATGGCTATCTATATTTTGTGCTTGCTCGAGTATAATTTTCTCATGGGAAAGATATGGACTTGTGTATGTAGGATCCGTCAGGCGCTCCAGTCTCCAGAGAGAAAGAGGCAACAATGCAGACAAGCCAACTTCCCATTTGCAACAACCAGTTGCGAGGCCACCTGGCCTGCTTGCGTCCAGTGAAGGGAGTCCAATGCCCAAGTCATATACCGTTCAGTCCACTGGAAAACAAACTTCCAGTCACTCCAAATTCACATTTCAAGCAGCAAAGCGATGGTTTCTCACCTAAACTTGCTCAACACTTGAGTTCTACACCCTTTATTACCGTCCGGAGACATTAATCACCATGTTTGAATACTATCTGAGTGGTGTGCACCTGTATATTATAATCAGTTTAAAGCATTGATATTAGGTGTTTTAATTTCGAGTATATATTCTTATGTACTCTTGGTACATTCAGATTGAGCATTTATCCATCCATCTAGCAGATTTTTTGTACTACCAACTCTATGATGTATTCTCTTTGGTTGTATATCAATGTTGTTCTTGTTTAGAAAAGATTGGTCTTTTGTATTTTCAACTGAGCATGTTCTATTTTTCCCCTCAGGTTTTCAATGAGTTTCCTTATATGGAAGGAAATTGAACTAATTTATGTATCACTAGCTACTGCCTAGAGACAATAATAATTCTCTGGATTAGCTGGAACAAGAGATTCTATCAAGAGAATGGATTAGAGCTAAAGAATGGGTCATCCTCCTGTACCAACAAAAGTCCATAACCTCTTCAGTACTTTAAGTTCCACGATCATCACAACCAGAGTCACGATGACCAGTGGAAGTGGTAGAAAAAGGCACGAGCTCAACTCCCAACAAACATGAATGAGTCGTAGCCTCACCCCGATCGAATCATAACTAAGCCACGATACCAAAAATGTCTTTCGCTTGACAAGGATGTTCTTAAAATGGTACAATTGGCTGGTCACATTCAAAAGACCAAGTCTTAAAGAAGAAATTGAAGATGGGCATGTTATAATTTAAGTGATCATGGTAATAGCATGCAGTGGACAGTTATGAAGAGGAAAACTGTTTTCTAAGAGCAAGAGAGGGGGGGGGGGGGGGGAACTACAACCACCATGGGAACAATTTCTAATAGATCCAAATATCATTTACATGAAAAATCAGTATTGCTTTCGGAAGAGAACGTCGAATTCTTTCTTCTTCGAGGTAGAACACACTGGATTCACGACACACAATCGGAAAATGCACTTCAAAAGTTGGAAAATGGGATGATGCAAATTAATGTAGTTTCTACAGATTCCATCGCTTCCCCTGGCCGAAAAGGATAATGAACCACTGCTTGCCAAAAGCAACACTCTTATGATCTCCTAAATTCTTTAACCTATCACTCTGGCCATTGTTAAGATTGATCTTGTATACTTCAAATCCGCTTGTCTCAAAATATCTAAAAACATTGGGTCATCATCATGGTGATCCCAATAATCATCCTTCAATGTAAAACAATCCATGATGTGTTGAACAATCAATAATTCATTGCCGGACTCTACTAAATACTGTTGACCAGCTGTTTTCTTGAAAACTCGAAAGTGCCCAAGCTCAACAATCTTGACTCCATCTGGAGTTAGATAACCTAAAAAGGGGAATGGAATCAATCACAATGTCACTTCACAATCTGATAGTTTGATGGTACACATTGCAACGCGATTCTCGTCACTGGCAATAATGACATTCAATGCCTTGTTATGAAATAATATGTCTCCATAGATTTCATCACCTTGGAAGATGTTCCATCTTTCGTCCCCTGCTTGACAGAGTGCCAATACATTGGTGTCATCACATACCATTGAAACTACACATTGTGCAGCATCAACTGAAGATAGTTCAATTCTGTCAATGAAACTTTGGGTGTTTTGTAGCCTGCCAATAAAGTTTTCAAAAGATGGGATAGTTGAAAGGGAAAGAATTACAAGTTGATCTCCAAAAATCAGATTTAGTAAAAAAAAAGATTCAGGTTGAATTCTGATTCCGTTGACACGACTAACCAACCTTTGGAAGATCCAACACACCACCAACCATGAGGAAACTCTGGCAATTGCAGGTTGTAAACTCTTTCATCATTCATGTCATAAAAACTTATGTGTTTGCCAATTTGGCCTTGGGGAAACATTAGCCATGGAATCTCAACATGTTTTCGGATTTCTTGGCTCATTAGAAGCACTCTCTAGAACTTGCAAACACTGCTCATTCGAATGCGATCAGTTAAAGTTAATCGCTTTACAATCATCTCCTTTATATCTATAGAGAGATTATGCCAGCCACTCTTTAGTAATAGTGCAGTAGTCATCCCTGAAAATTCCCTAGAGAGAGAGAACTGTGTGTGACAGATAAGTGTTTGATGAGGTGAATATATAGAGGATTAATGGGCAAAAGCATAATCCCAGTTGCAGAAGGAAAGTTTGGGAGGTTTGTGGCCTAGTTGGAGAAGGAATTACAAGGCTTTATTGGGTAAAGACAAAGAAATACATACTTATCATAAAAATAATAAAATATAAAAATTTTATCAGTGTCGTATTTTGATTGATAAAAAAATAAAAAACAATATCAAAAAATAATTTTTCGGTATCTTAGTTAGATCCATATTATATAATTAGGTTCGTGTAGTGCATACATCGTGTTTAACAAAATACTTGTTATGCATAGCCAGAATCATATCCATGTATGCCTAACTAGACTACGAATATATTACTTGAATTCGATTAATTAACTCTAAACTCGCTAACTCAATATTGATTGTGTGTGCTTGTGAGTGGTGTCTAGAATTGTTACCCAAATTAAATCACTTGTCACTTTTAATTGATTATTCAAATCCGAACCCAAATTCATTATATCATACTTCACGGATTCAGAATTGGATTTATCAACATTTGGTTCAACTATAATCCCATGAGAATTTTGTATAAATATCTCTCTAATTTTACAACTAAAAAGTTGAATTCTCAACTTATAACATCAAAACAATGATCAAAATTGATTTAATTTTTATCTATTTTGATCTAATCGTTCAAAATTCATCCCCAAATTTCTTTTTCCTCTAAAAAATATAATTTTTACTGCACAAACCCCAATGCCAAGCAATCCCACTAATTCATATTTACACTTCTCTTTTCTTTCCCCTACCTCTCTTATTTTACTTTTTTTCATTTAATTTTAAATTGCATGATTAAAGAGATCATCCAAAAAAAATTAGGATTTTTTTCACTTTGCACCCCAAAAGATGTCTCAATTTTTACTTTATACCCCAAAAGATTATTTTTTCCATATTGCACCTTGAATGTCATAAATTAGTTCCAATGTGGCCCTCGAACTAACATCTATTTCAAATGCGATTAAAAATTGATACACTTGTCACCCACGTGTATTGCTTTTGGACAAAAATGTAAACTCACCATTTAAATTTTTGGATGGCATGTGCATTAATTTTTAACGAAATCTGAAACGGATTTCATGTTTGTGTCAAATACAAATAACTTAATTTTGATGCGATTGACACATCTAGTGGCACTGTATGATGAAACTACTTCTTTTTTTGAAAAAAAAAATTCATGATTTTGTGATTAGGCATTGTATGAATCCTTATATATTTATATGTTTTTTTTAGCTACTTGTTTTTGCTACCATAAAAGGGGAAGTCTATGGTACCAAATTTTTTTTTTTGTACTAAAAGTGATAATTTTTTATGATAAAATTACACCTTTAAAAGGAGAAGTTAGAACTAGTAGAAGGAAGGTCATAATCGATCACAAATACCCATGATCAATCATTAACTTCTCTTGAACAGTTGTATCTTCTTTCTTATGGGTTGTAACTTAACATTTGAAAGTTATTATTTAACCTTGAAAGTTATAATATTTGACATCAATCACTTCTATGATCAATCATGTCTTTTATGAGTTGTAAACTTATACATTAAAAAATTATAATTTAATCTTAAAAAGTTATAAATTTCGATACTGTACCAATAGTGGTACCATAGCTTTTCCCTCATAAAAATCGATTTCATTTTTAGTTTATGAGGCCAATGAGTGATTAGTTTAGTTGATAGTAGTCTTGAATTTTTGGTTTATGGGAAATACATGTCAACCTGAATGTGACACAATTAATAAAAAAAATGTTAGGTTAGTGTCGAGACATTTAACACAATTTATTTAATGGGTCGAATAAAAATTAACTAATATTCGGCATGAATTCGATAACCATCCAAACACAAGACACCACATGTACATGTATATTCAAATAAAAAGTTTTATCAGCAGAAATTGAAGATGGGCATTGTTTCATTAATTCTCAACTAGAAGGTACAAACAACTGGGTTACATGACACTAGAATAAGAACCTTTTTTCATATCCACAACTATAAATTTGGTCTAAACCACAACATTTCTTCTTCCATCTTTTGACTCGGAATACAACGTCGAATTCTTCGTTCTTCTAGGTGGAACACACCAGATTCACGACACAAAATCGGAGCATACCCTTCAAAGGTCGAAAAATATGGTGATGCAAAATAAATGCAGTTTCCATTATATTCTTTCCCCGAAAACGATAATGAACCGTTCTCTGCCAAAAACAATGTCCTATGATCGCCTAAATTATCTAACCTATCCCAATGGCCATCGTTGGGATTAATCTTGTGTTGGAAGATGTGTTACAAAATAGTAAAATCACCAATTGATATTTCTGATATTATGTAACTTAAGTTAAACAGAACAATAACAAGAATATGCAAAACAGTTACACAGACGAAAGAGTTACACAAAAGAGTTACAGCAAAGAAATACAGTAAAGAGTAACAGCAAAGAGTAACAGTAACAAACTTTCCACGAAAGAGTTTCAGCAAACAGTTTCGCATATGTACTGTCTAAATAACATAAACACTGACCCGTTTGCAGAGCAGGAACTGTGTTTGAACTTCAATTAGATCAAGGCTAGTGTTTGACACTATGTCCTTAAGACAGATTTCGCCCCCACACACGGTGCTTATGGAATCACGAGCGTCTGCCTCCCAGGATACAATGATCTTTACACGGGCAAAAGTAGCACTCCAATCTCCCCGTCCAGCGAACCAAAATTGTGTTGTGTACTCTCCAAATGTCACTGCCTAATGCCGAAATGCAGACTGTATGTCTTAATGCCAAAAATGTGAAGACTAAATTTCTAGTTGTGCAGAATGAATGTCTGAGTATTTTTATTTAAAGACATTGGTGACTTTCCGGACAGTCACCATAAAAAGACACACCCAGAAACTAAATGCAACAGCCAGTGGACATCATTTACATAACTGTTCTTGTATGAACAGACATAACCGTTCGGTTTGGAAAGAAGCTGCCCATTTAATTAATTCATTTGTTTAACTGAATTTTTTTTCCAAAAAAATAGGCAAGCCCACACCCGAGCCCGGCCCGGCCGGGCCGGGTCGTGGTCGTGGCGAGGCGGGCGGGCGGCGCGCGTGTGGTTAAACCAACGGCATGTAGGCGCTCGCTCCGCTCACAAAACTGTGGTACCCCTTGGGGCCCAACCCATGGAGCAAACTTAGACTATATATGCCCATATTGAGCTTCTTCCTTAACCAATGTGGGATTGGTGTCACATCCCACATTGCACTTCCTTTATTTCCACCTTTTCAAGAGGGTCACTTTGGAGCCTATTTTCTCATTCATTTCTTACTCGATTTGAGCAAGTGAATATACTACATTATACTCCTCACGGAGTAGAATATGAACCCACGAAAATTTATTCAAATTAACAATTGGGTCCCACTTTAATTTTGGCTCAAAGTCGACCAAAAACCTGTTTTGGTCCAACATCTTGTACACTTCAAATCCGTTTGTCTGACTATATCTAAAAAGGTTGGGGTTATCTACATGGTGATTCCAGTAATCATCCTTCAATGCAAAACAATCCATGATTTGTTGGGCAATCAATAATTCACTGTCGGACTCTACCAAATATTGCCGTACAGCTATTCTCTTGAAAATCCTAAAGTGTTCAAACTCGACAAGCTCGATTTGATTCGGATCTAGATAACCCAAGTAGGGGAATGTGATCAATCTCAACGTCACTTCACAATTTGTCAATTTAATGGTACAATTTTCAGCACCACTCTCGCTGGAAACCATGACATCAAACACATTGTTACGAAATAACATGTCAACATAGAATTCATCATAATTACTTTGGAAGATGTTCCATCTCTCATCTCCTGCTCGACAGAATGCTAGTACATTGTGGTAATCACAGATCATTGCAACTATACATTCTTCCCCCACATCAACTGAAGATAATTCGATTCTGTTAATGAAACGTCAATTTTGTGATAAAGGGTGAACGAATTTTTCGAAAGATGGGATAGTTAAAAGGCAAGGAAGTCGAAGTTGAGTTCCAGAGATTGGATTCAACAAAGAAAGATTCGGGTTGAATTTTGATTCCTTCATCACTACCAACCAACCTTTGGAAGATCCACAACAAAACCATCCATGAACAGACTCTGGGAATTTGAGATTATAAACTTTTTCATCATTCAAGTTATAAAAACTTACTTGGTTGTCAATCTGGCCTTGGGGAAGCATTAGCCATGGAATTTCAACTGGTTTTTTGATTTCTTCATTCATGAGAATCACTCTCCAGTACTTGCAAACACTGCTCATTCGAATGCGATCAGTTAAAGTTACTCGCTTTACGAACATCTCCATTATATCCATAGAGAGATTATGCCAGCCACCCTTTAGTAATAGTGCACTAGTCCTCCCTGAAAATTCCATAACGAGAGAGAGAGAGAGCTGCGTGTGATGATGTGAATATGTAGAGGATTGATGGGCAAAGATAAAATCTTAGTAGGAGAAAGAAGATCGAACACACACAACTCTGAATCCGAAGTTGTATTCAATTGAAAGTTGTTTTAATTACAATCCTAATCCTGTTTATAAAAGGAGACACCTAGAATAATTAGGAAATTCTAAGTTGACACAAAGTAGAAAACTAAAATATCGTAGATTAAAACAAAATATTTTAAGAAAAAAATGAAAACAAAAATAAAAATATAGAATTTTTTTGTGTCTTAGTTGGAGAAGGAATTAGAAGTCCTACAAGTATCAAACTAGGACCCATCCTATATTCCTAGGCGAATTGCACTTTGTACCACCCAAAAAAATTAGGTTAAATGTAAAAAAAAAAACCCCTGTACTTAGAGTTATTTGCACGTGACATTATCATAGTTTTAACAGTTGTACTAAACCCTCGTCAACTTAAAAATAAAATGTCACAGCGTATGTCTGTTACAAAATTTATAAAAATACTAAAATATGCTAATTTAGCCATTTAATTTTCATTCCAATACCATTCTTCTGCCTCAAGCCGATTGACAGTGATTCATGGGGTTAGGAAAATTGCTTATCAATCCTAAAATACAAATCGACTAAAATTATGGAATCATTATCAGAAAAGAAAATTTGAAAAAATTGAAGCATATCCAGAATCAAACCCTCCAAATTAAAGTAAAATTAATTTGCTACCTTTTGCACCATATGCGTTTTTTATTTCTCAAACCTTCAAGTTTCTTGAACAACAAACTCATATCCGTAAACCTTTAAATTTCTTGAACAACAACTAAATAATCACATATTTTTCAAATAAATCTGAATATGATCCATACATATGCAAGAATCTAAGAGAGACTCAAAAAGAGGGCCAAAAGAAGAAGTGATGGAGTTTCAGCTGGGTGGACCAAAATAAATCTGTATTGATTTTGTTGGGGGAGTTTTGGCAGGGGTGCGCTCGATAGCGCGTGATTCACACGCTTCATTAAATTAGTAATATTCATCCATTTTTGCACTTTGTTTTTAAGTTGAGGGGATCTTAGTACAACAATTAAAACTATGAGAACGTCACGCGCAAAAAACCCTAAGTATAGGGTTTTTTTTTTCCATTTAACCCAAAAAATTAAGAATTATCAATTTGTACCCTTGAGAGATTAGGTTTTTTATATTGTACTCTCATTGTATTAAAAGTATTGCAATATGACATTACCATTAACTTCCATTGCTTATTCTATCAACGCAAATGGGCTAATTTTTGATGGAATGAGTAACAAAAGCTAACGACGTCACAACATTGCATCACTTTTAACATATTAAAGGTGCAACGTGAAAAATCTAATCTTTAAAAGTTTTAAATTAAAATTATTAATTTTTTTTGGGTATAAAATGTAATTCTCCCAATATTCCAGCAATTTTTTTTTTGCTAAATTGCATTGCCCGACTGTCCACTCTATAATGATTTTTGAAGTAAATGGGTCAGATTTGTGTCAAACATTAATAACCTAATTTTGATGCGATTGACACATTTAGTGGTACAATATGACGAAACTATCAATTTTTTCCCCCTAATTTTTCTTGATTTCAAGATTAGGCACTGTATGAGTCCTTATAAATTTATATGATTTTTTAACTTTTTTTTCCTACCTTAAAATCAATTGAATTTTTAGTTTATAGGGCCAGTAGGTTTAGTTGAGAGTAGTCTTGAATTTTGGTTTATGGGAAATATTTGTCAGCCCAACTATGATACGATTACTAAATAGGTTTGGTTAGTGCTGCAATATTTGACATTTTTTATAATGAGTCGACATATGATTAATTAATACTCAATACAAATTCGACAAAATCCAAATACAACACCGCCCTTAATCCCTAATGTGTTGTTTTATCTAACCAGTGTGGTAGGATTTGGAGGAATATAAAAGCAGAAAAAGTGATTACGTTACTGTAATTAGTTTCCAAGTTCAATCAAGAACGGTCTAACTTTTCAATTTTCTTATCAGAATAGCAAAAAATTACAGCTATTCAAGACGGGAAAAAGAAAAAGAAAAAGAAAAAGAAAGTATCCGACGTGGTTATTTATTGTAAGTCGAACAACTAATTGAGAAAAAGAAAAAAGAGATTTTTTAGAGAGATGGGTATTTTACAACAAGAGTAGAGAGACAAATATATATATATATTCATGATTCAATATCATAAAATAAAAATAAAAAATCCTTTGGTTATGAATCAATGTTGTTCTTGTGTAGAAAATATTGGTATTTTCTATTTTCAACTAAATATGATCTATTTTTCCTTCAGTTTTCCAATGAGTTTCATTATTAGCCGCCTGTTTTGATCTGTTTGGAGAGAAAATTAATAAATGTGTGCGTAAATTATCACGAACATCTTTAACCATATAACAAAAAAAATTAGTTTCATTATATGGAAGGAAATTAAACAAAATTCTCTCTTTCTTGTAACTGCCTAACAACAGTAATATTTCCATGAACATTGCTAATAGTGCCATTAAAATATGATTGAGTAAAACAAAAACCAAAATTGCACAAAAATGATTGAGTCATAACCTTGCACGATTAAGTTGTAATTTTTGGTATGGTACTAAAAATTGATCCTTTAGTCGCAATTAAGTCGTAGAACTGGCCGGTAACATTCAAATATGGACATGTAAACATTAAATCTTTCACTTTTATAAAGTCTTAAGAGCATAAATTGAAGATGGTCATCGTTTCATCAATTCTCAACCAGACACTACAACTTGGTTACATGACGGTAGTAAGAAATTTTCCATACCCCCTACTATAAATTTGGGGTAAACCATAACATCTCTTCTCCAACCTGAATACTCGGAATAGAACGTCGAATCCTTCCTTCTTCTAGGTAGAACACACCGGATTCATGACACACAATTGGATCATGCTCGTCAAAGGTTGGAAAATAAAACGATGCAAAATACATGCAGTTTCCATGGATCCCATTGTATTCTTTGCCCGAAATCGATAATGAATTGCTGTTTGCCAAAAGCAGTACTCCATTATCACCTAATTTTTTTAACCTATTACAGTGACCATTGTTGCGATTGATATTGCATACTTGAAATCCACTTGTTTGGCTATATCTAAAGAGCTTGGGGTTATCTTCATGGTGATTCCAGTAATCATCCTTCAATGGAAAATAATCTTTTATCCGATGAACAATCAATAATTCACTGTCCGACTCTACTGAATATTTTTGTGCAGCTATTTTCTCGAAAACCCTCAAGTGCTTGAGCTCGAAGATCTCGATTTCATTCACATCTAGATAACCCATGTGAAGGAATGGGATCAATCTCAACATCACTTCACAATCTGATAACTTAATTATGCAAATTGCAACGGGACTCTCTTTACCTGAAATTGAGACATCAAACACATTGTTACGAAATGATATGTCCTCGTAGATTTGATCAGCACCATGGAAGATGTTCCATCTTTTCTCCCCTGGTCGACTCAATACCAATGTCTTGCAGTTATCACATATTATTGCAACTATACATTCTTCAGCATCGACAGAAGAAATTTCAATTATGTTAATGAAAGTACGGATCTTTGGTAATTGATGATGATCCACAAATTTGTCGAAAGATGGGATAGTCGATAGGGAAGGAAGTCGAAGTTGGGCTCTAGTAATCGGATTTAGTAAAAAAATATTCGGGTTGAATTCTGATCCTGTGATCATGACTAACCAACCTTTGGAAGATCCACAACACCACCCTCTATGAGCAAACTCTGGCAATTTCAGGTTATAAACTTTTTCATCATTCATGCTATAAAAACTTACGTGGTTACCAAGTTGACTTTGGGGAAGCATTAGCCATGGAATCTCAACAGGTTTTTGGATTTCTTGGTTCATAAGAAGCACTCTCCAGGACTTGCAAACACTACTCATTCGAAGGCGATCAGTTAAAGTTAATCGCTTTACGATCATCTCCATTATATCTGTAGAGAGATTGTGCCAGCCACTCTTTAGTAATAATGAACTAGTCATCCCAAAAAATTCCATAACGAGAGAGAGAGAGAGAGAGAGAGAGAGAGAGAGAGAGAGAGAGAGAG
>CM042194.1:27721887-27767289 GCA_023539305.1 Ilex asprella
ATTCAGAAGAGCACAGTGTTGGTTGTTGCTTTACAATGTTGGTTGTTGCTTTACAAGAGCGTTAGGCAAGTTCTAATATAGTCCTTTTTCGTAAAATTACCTGGATGCAAGATCTCTGATGGTTGGTGCATATCAATTATACAGAGCATGTACTTGTGATCAGGTATCTGCCCCCATCTGATTTTAGTTAAAACTTGTTGTGGACATATTAAAAGCAGTTAGTACTATAGTTGCTGAGCTAGTAGTAAAATCAACTTATATACTGTTACCTTCTTGTTTAGATGGCACATATCTGTCTTATACTTTTGCTTGCTGCTACCTTTTGTTTTTCCCTGGGTTTGTAGGCCAATATTACTCCTCTAAATGCATATCTGCATTTTAACTTTACACAGATTAAATTTTACCACTTCCCTTTTGATATCCCGCAAAAGGTTGGAGTCTTGTCTGCTTGATACGACATTTTTTTAATTATGTGGGGATGTTTCGGATCAGACATGCAACCGGACTCTCTTCATCGGAAATTAAGACATCAAACACATTGTTACGAAATGACATGTCCCCATAGATTTGATCATCACCATGGAAGATGTCCTATCTTTCGTCCCCTGGTCAACTCAATACAAATACCTCGAAATCATCACATACATATTATTGCAACTACACATTCTGCAGCATCAACAGAAGAAACTTCACTTCTATTAATGATAGTGCAATCTTTGGTAATTGATCATCCACAAATTTGTCAAAAGATGGGCTGGTCAAAATGAAAGGATGATGAAGTTGGGCTCCAGTAATCGAATTTAGTAAAAAAGGGTTCGGGTTGAATTCTGATCCTGTCATGATCATGACCAATCAACCTTTGGAAGATCCACAACACCTCCCTCCATGAGCAAACCCATGGATAAAAACTGATGTGTTTGCCAATTTGGCCCTTGGGCATCCTCCAGCACTTGCAAACATTACTCATTCCAATTCGATCGGTTAAAGTTAATCGCTTTGTTTTGTGATCATCTCCATGAGAGATTATGCCAACAATTTTATGTAACCCACTTCTTCATGTTTGGTAATAATGCTGTAACAGTCATCCCTGAAAATTCCATAACCAGAGAGAGAATCCCAAATTACCTGAGATGAAGAAGGAAAGTTTGGAAGGTTTGTGGCCTAGATGGAGAAAAAAATACAAGGCTTTATTAGGTACAAACTTAGAAGTATGTGTGTATCAAACTAGAATGAATCTTATATGGAATGTACTGTAATATTGTATCCTACCGAAATTTATTGTGAATCATTAATTTTGTTTATATGGATTGTACTTTAGTTGACGTTTTATTAATGAAACTATATTTTTGTAAAAATTAGTAATTTTAATATTTATATAGTTTGGCTTGTCCCCACTGGAGAAAATGTTTGACTCTGCTACTACATGTCGTGCATACATCGAGTCGGGTTTAACAAAATTTGTAGCATGTGTAGCTAAATTTTGTAACAACCCATTTGTTAAGTGGGTCCAACATAGTGATCTATTTACTACTCGAACTCTTCAACATTAAGTCTAAGCTGCCTAATTCCATATTTACTTTATGTTACACTCATGAGCCGTGTATGAAATCGTGTATGAAATCTTTAGCCTTATTAAAATACCTCTCACTTTTAATTAATTATTCAAATTTGAATCCCAATCCGTTCTATCATACTTCGCTTATTCAAAATTGAGTTTATCAGCATTTAATTCGACTATAATATAATTCATATTTTATCTTAATATATAATTTAATTTCTGTATTATTTAATGAAATTACTTTGAAATTTGGTTACAATTTGTTAAAATTAACACAATTTAAGTTAATGGGATTGAATTAAACATCCAATTTTAATATAAACCCTAAAAAGATTGTCAAATAATTAATTGAATGGGTATCAATTTTTCAAATAAAATTTGAATTCAGATGAAAGTGACTAGCGTACATATTACGAGAAAATACTATCCCCCCTACCAAAAAAAAATATTGGGAGAAGGGGCTAATTCACTTTATACCCTAAAAGGTGCTTTAATTTTTAATTTGTACCTTCAAACATTAAAATTCTCGATTTATACCCTTATTGTTATGAATTAGTAAAAATGTATACCTTGACTAGATCACAGTTCAATTTTTCATCATAAATTGAACCACGTGGATTACAAGGGTTTTGGTCATGGATTTAGGTATAAATACATAGACTGTTGATGTTTCATGTGAGTTGCACATGATATATTTATCTTATATTTAATTAAGAAAACCTTATTTTTGATACGTAAAACGATGTGAAATTGATCGCAGAAGAAGATCTATAACGATGAACACACCTTATCTTCATGCCCATAGCACTTGTAACTCATATTCTCCAATTTATGATTGAAAACTGAAGTGCAGTCTGGTCAAGATCCATGTTGCTACCAATTCATAACATTGAGAGTATAAATTAAAGTTTTTAATATTTAAGGGTACAAATTGAGAATCGATGTATTTTTTAGGGTGCAAAGTGAGATTAGTCCCAAGAGAAAATATACAATTATCGGTGCCACGTGGCATCAAGACAAAGACAGGTGTTGGGCTCTCTTACTGGATGTCCCCATTCCACTATTTGTTGGCCTCTGGTACTACCCCGGAGAAAGCCATGAATTGTGAATCCAACGTTAGGGTTTCATAGCTCGCCATGGAAGCTCTTGGAGGTCTACAAAGATCTTCACACAGTAACACCACCAAGCCTACTGATGAAGAAGAAGAGGTCTATACACTTATACCATTCCTCTTAGCTTCCCATTATATGTGATCACTTTAATGTGACCACACCCTCTTTGTTCAATCATTTGTTCATTTCATTTATTTAGTGTGATATTGTTTGTGTATGATTGTTGACAAAGCAGGACAAAGCACAGAGATCAAACAAAAATTTCGATCTTTTTTGGTAAAAGAGAAAATCAATCAGTTGGGTTATTGTGTTAGTTTCCCATACTATGTAATTGGGTTATTGTGTTAGCTTCCCATAAATGTAATCACCTTTCTTTTTGACCTTATCTTTTTGTAGTAATTGCTGATTCCTTCTTGTGACAGAACAACACTAAGCGCAGAGATCAAACAAAATTTCCTTATTTTTTTTCGAAAAACAATAAGAGAAAGTCAATCAGTTGGGCTATTGTTATGGGTTCAGTTGATATTAAAGAATTGCAGTTCTTTTTTTTTTAAAAAAATCTGTAAGTTGTTAACAGTAGTGTTGTTATA
Source organism: Ilex asprella (assembly GCA_023539305.1). Taxonomy (NCBI): domain Eukaryota; kingdom Viridiplantae; phylum Streptophyta; class Magnoliopsida; order Aquifoliales; family Aquifoliaceae; genus Ilex; species Ilex asprella. The sequence goes on from CM042194.1 coordinate 27,725,148, forward strand.
ATTGATTATTCAGTCTTGTGAGAGTAACAACACAAAGCGCAGAGATCAAACAAAATTTCCTTCTTTTTTTTTGTTTTTTCATGTTGTCAATAAAGAGAAAGTTAATCAGTTGGGCTAATGTCATGGGTTCAGTCGACGTTAAAGAATTGCAGGAACTTTTGTTCTTTGTTTCTTTAAGTTGTTAGCAGTTGTGTAGGGCTATTATTTGGCGTGAAGGTAAAAGTGTGGGGTTAACATAAAGACTGAATAATGAGGGCAGATGCTTTGTTGTTTTATACTTCGGTCACCTCTCCCATCACTAGGGCATTTCAATGGCATAGGCCACTTAAGCAGTTGCGTTGCCTAATGCCACATTGATCCCATGTTTTTTAATATGAATGATTAGTTTTTCGTTTTGGTAATAGACTATTAATGATTACACAAAAATAAACTATTATTGATAATGTATTTAAATTTATACGTTATCTAAATTCAGCCCTCTCATGCTCCCAAGATAAAGGATATTACTCTTCATGTAATGCGTTGTTGCCTTTATAAACACATCCCATGTGAAGACTGAGATTTGTCTCTAGCTGATAGAAGAATATCCTCAAAACGCTAAAAGCACACATCGACTCTTTAGTTATCTAAATTTATACAAAAATAGACTATTATTTATAATGTATTTAAATTTATACGTTATCTAAATTAAGCCCTCTCATGCTCCCAAAATTTATACGTTATTTAAATTTACTGTTCAGGTAATGCGTTGTTGCCTTTATAAACACATCCCATGTGAAGACTGAGATTTGTTTCTAGCCGATAGAAGAATATCCTCGAAATGCTAAAAGCACACATCAACTCTTTAGTCTTCTCACATTCTTTCTTTGGAGTCTTCTTTATCTAGTCTCTACAATCACAAGCGGCATGCACTATATCTCCATTATCTGCTCAATGATTTCAAACACTATTAAAGGTATCAAACACTTGGTCGATCAATCTTTCGTTACTCTCAAATACAACATTTTCATTTCCTCTGTAATGTGGGTTTTTAATTATGATTCAATTTCAAATTGTTTTATTTCTGGATCTCGTAAGCCTGGCTGGATGATATCTAATGCCTAAGGCAACATCTCTAAATGAGGATTTAATATTGTTATGGATAATACTTATTAACTTTCTATATTTTAGAATATTTTTACTTAAATTCATTCCTCGTGTTTTTTGAGATGCAAAATAACAAATTAAGGCCCTGTTTGGTAACCGTTTTTGTCCCGTGTTTTGTGTTTTTGTTTTTAATTTTTATCTTCAAATATGCTCTTCAATTTCTTCATATCACTTACCAAAAAAAAAGCATTCATATCCAAATGCATGCATTGCTTTATATTGAAGTTTTTTCAAAATTAAAGTTGCTAAAGACCTACTTAAGATTGATAATGTCACAAGAAAGTCCAAGTGGATTAGCTATCTCAAAAAACAAGAAGATTGGATTTTATGTAAGAAATTTTTAAAAGTTAGTAAACAATATTTGCACAAACATTTAAATATGAGAATGCCTCATTTAAAGTTGTCTTTCTGAAAAAAAATTAAAAACTTTCCAAAAGCCTCATTTAAAGTTGTCTTCTTAGGCCTCAAATTTCATTGACTTGGCGTTGCCCATCAAACCGGAGACCAAGCTTGGTAATACCCTCTCTCACTAGTGATTGTCTAAAACCTTTTTATCGCTGCACTCGTCCATGATGTGATTTGAACTAGTGTCCATTTTTTTAGTAGCTTCGGCATTATGTCTAGGCCAAAGCATCAATTATTCATAGAACTTCTTGTATTTAAAAGTTTTGATTCCTGACCAAAAAAACAAAGTTTTGATTATTTTTCTCTCATTCCATTTTTTTAGGCAGCTAAAAGAATTAGTGACTTTGGGTACTAGTTATGGGCATAGTTATCAAAATCGTATGATTCAGTTGGATATAGGCACAAAACAATTTGTATCTTATACGAGAATTGTTTATTAGAGTTGAATCTCACCTGAATCGTACGATTTGTACTATTTAAGTCATATCGCACGATTCAAACATTTTTTTTTAAAATTCAATTTTGTTTACAAAACGACGTCGTTTTGTCCTCTAAAAAGTAAAACGACGTTGTTTGTTTGCGGAGTAACCCACGTCCTAATAAAAACTCACTCTCTTTGTTTGTTCTCTCTCGCTTCGTCTAAAGTTCGACTTGCGTTGTTTGAAGCCAAAGGTAACGGCTAAAGCTCTTGCATCATCGGTTGAAAGTATGTCTCCTCCTCCTCCTCTTCTTCTTCTTCTTTTTCTTAGCAGTAAGCAAACCCTAGCATGCATTTTTTCTTCTTTTTTTTTTACATTGGATTTTTCTATATCCTGTCACCATATTTTTGAATAAACTTAGATTTTTGCTCTCAATTCTTTCATGGATAGTTTGTTAGGTTCGAATTTTTTGTTTCAAAATGTTGGTCTGTATGTTCTTTCTCAATTAATTTTCTTATTTGTTCTTTTTTCATATATTTTTATAACCTAATTTGTATTGGGTGTCATTGTTTTAGTTCTTGAATAGCTATGGTTCTTTAATGAATTTTTTTTCCAAGTTGTTGACTTTGAAAATGGTTAGGCAAAAGATGAACATGAAGCAAAAAACTAGCATCTTTCCATTTAGACGACGTTATTATGTCAATTGATTATTTTTAGAACGTAATAATGTTCAATATTCAATACCTTGCCTATTTTAAATATGTAGATATTTTTTATTTTTGTTTAAATTTTGTGTTGAATCTTACGATACACGATTCGATACGATTCACGATTCCGATTCCGATTCCGATTTACGATACGAATCACAATTTGACAATTACGGTTATGGTTGCATCATATGTGTTTTTACTTGCTTCTTAGATGGCAAAATAATAGATTCTGGGCTTCTTTGATGGGATACTTGGTTTGGATTTTTATAGTTCTTATTGGAAGGTGTAGACGGATATTTTATAATGAAATGAAACTGCTTGCACTCATTTATTTTTCTTTGGCTACTTGAAAGTTCAGGAAAATAGAAACCTCAGTATGTTCTATTTGTTAAATATCATAACAAGAAGTTATGGAACAATGGTTGCTATTTGTCTAGAATAGCACAACTTTAAACTTCCATTGAAAATCTTAGCATAGGATGGTGTGAAGATTGTATGGATGGTTTGCAACTTGCTTCTAGTTCTGTTTAATTGCTGAAGTGCCAAAAAATTATCAAAGATTAATATCTTATACTCATATTTTGTTCCTAAGAAATGACAGAAGCTGACATAGTCTAGCACAAGAATTGTGTCAAGCTAATCTGTAATTTTCTTTTATTGGGAATGGAAATCTACCTAAATGACACCAAATTATTTTTCCATGTTTCCATGGTTTTTTTGTAAATGGAAAGGAGTCTCTAGGCTTCACATTGACAGGAATTACTTGAATCAATGCAAAGGTCTTCACACCCCCGCCCCAAACAAAACAAGAAAAGTTAAAAAAAAAACACCAAAAAAAAAAAAACACAATGGCTGGAAGTTGCAGAATCACTTTTGAACAATGTGATAACAGAATTAGAATGGAATTATTGTCGAGTGTTTTGGGTTCACCTTGAAGACTGGTTTGGATAGTTTAAAGACATGGCCGTTATGCTATGATAGCTTTTATAAAATTACATGTATTGAAAATTAACTGAAACTTTAGCATATAGAGTTTGGTAGAAATGAATGTGGTTGTGATTTGGATGTCGGGAAGTGCCTTGTTGGATGTTGACAGTCCACGTTGACAGCTGTTCGTAGGAATTTTATCAGCATATCTAAGTATTAGCAGTCTTTGTGGACTAAATTAATTTTAAGATATTGTACCATTACATATATGTAAACTGCAGCCAATTATTGCCTCTCAGGGTTATCTGTTAAATTGTCAGAGTTGTATGGAGCAAATCAGGGTTGTCGTATTGGTCCCAAATAGATTACCTTCAAATAATAATTCTTTGAATTCTTATGATGTTTTATCACAGATAACTATATTCTTGAAAATCATCAAAACTGTGGCCTTAAAAGTGAAGAGATCCGAGACAGTTAGAAATGCTAAAGCATTGGTATGTGACAAGGAAAGCATATCAGAAAATCTTCAGGAGCTATTTTTCACAGGTGAATGGCTGAAGGATGACCAAAAGCTAGCTAATTATGGTATTCAGGACAACTCCACTATCCATCTTTTTCTCCAAAAGTCAGTTGCATTGCCGCTATTTGTCTACATACCGTCCAAGCAGAAAACCATTGAGGTCGAAGCAAAGACTCGTGATACCATTCAGAACTTAAAATGCCTGATTCAGGCTAAAGAGAGGATCCACTTGGATCAGTACAACCTTATTTATGATGGTAAGCAACTTGAAGATAGCATGACGTTGGCCTCTCAAAGAATTCCGGGGAATTCAACCCTTCATTTGTTTTTCAATCCAAGAGATGTGTTATCGTTTTATGTAGAAATGCAAACTGGAAAGATCCTGAAACTTGAAGTTAAGGTCTTGTACACTGTTCGTGATGTCAAAGCAATAGTTGGAAGCATGGTTGGCTTCTCGGTCAGTGATCAGAGTCTAGTATATGCAGGAAACATCCTTGAGGATTCAAAAACCTTAGCTTGTTATGATATCAAAGAAGAAGCTATCTTAAAAATGCTGCCTTCCACAATTCAGATATTTGTTAAGAAATGGAATGGGGTAACCATGACGCTTGATGTGTACCAACAGGACATTGTCCAAGATGTGAAGAACAAGATTTTTCATAAAGTAGGCTTGCCCGTGAATGTCCTGAGTCTTGTGTATGCTGGAAAATTACTAGAGGATGGTCGAGATTTGGCTAGTTACGGCATCCAGAAGCACTCCACTCTCCACCAACTGTACCGTCCATCTGCTTTACTGCGCCAGATGAAATTCTCTGAAATTACAGAGTTTTTTCCAAATTTACCAGATTGCACTACCATTTGTAATCTAAAGGTTTTGATTGCAACTGTACTGAAAAGCCCGGTAAAAGAAGTATTCCTCTGTGGGAAGGCACTCCAAGATCACTTTTGTTTGGTGGATTATGATATTCGGAAGAGCACAGTATTGGTTGTTGCTTTACAAGATCGTTGAGACGTGTTCTAATATCATCCTCTTTGGCAAAACTACCTGGATGCAAGGTCTCTAATGGTTTGTGATCAGGTATCTGCCCCCCTCTGCTTTGAGTTAAATCTTGTTGTGGACATATTAAAAACAGCTAGTACATAGGTGTTGAGAAAAAAGAAAAATCAACTTATGTACTGTTTACTTTGTTGTTTGGGTGGCCCATATCTGTACTTCTACTTTTGCTTGCTGTTGCTATCTTTTGTTTTTCCTTGGGTTTGTAGGTCAATATTGCTCCTTTTCTGAATGCATGTCTGCATAGTAATACATGTTCTTTTTCTCAATTTATCCTTCAACTCTTAACATTGATTTAATCCATCTCATTAATTGACGGGAGATGCAGCATATGTACACACACAAACATCAAATGCGCACCACCGCCAGGCTGCTCCACCACTACCACCCTCTAAACCTCTTTGTTTCCCTCCCCCTTTACCTTCCCATCTCTGTGAACAGATTGAACTTTTTTAAGTCAGCTGGTGGGCTTCTCATTGCATTGTGCATTTGCTTTTGCTTTCAAATCCCTGCAACTCAGTCCAACCCCCACAATAGAAGTCTGCTTATGCTGCTTTGACGAGGAAGCGTGTTGTTGGTAATGGAAAGAAAGATACCACTACTTTGCCACCTGAACTACAACCAACAATTCTACTCAAACTCGAACAATACTGAACAACTGATCTTGGCCAGAAATGACCTGCACAAATGGGTCTATCGCCGGACTCACCCTGACTCTGGCCGAAGCAGCTGCATTAGGTGTTTTTGTTGGTGAAAATCTAAGTTTTTTTGTTGGCCCAAGTATGATTCGTTAGCTCAGCAGGTTTTTAATGTTCCCAGAATTCCAAAGGAGATTGGTAGGGCCCATAGTAATACACTGTGGGACGGAGTAAGGGCCCTTCTCACCTCCTACGAAAGACTTTCTGAACAGGGTAAAAGAATTTGGGATCGTCGATCTCTTCCTTAAAGTTAATAACACTTAAACATTAGTAAATCAGTTTAAGACTAATGTCTAACCACAGTAACTATGGAACCAAGTCAAATTCTTATACAGAAGTTCAACGTAGGTTTTGCCAAAGCTGTTACATCAGACAACAGTGCTGCCTTTACTTTGAAGTTTCAGTTTTGTCATTTTGGATTCGTATCGAGTGGTAATCAACCATAATCAATCCCAAACCGTTCTCGTTCTTGACAACGAGCCCCGGTGCTATCTATGTCAACGAAAAAGTTACTTTTCCTAAATAAAATAAAAAATAAAAACTTGAATCAGACAAATATATTTTAGTAAAATTTGGAAAAAAAAGCATCAGCATAAGTAATTGAAGGGCTCAAATCCAAAATATGAGTTAACACACACAATTTGAAGACATAAATTATACCATTGGAGGTTGCTTAATCTAACTTAACTTCCAATTAACATATATGATGTTCACTTGACGCTTTTCTTTTTCAAAATTGTTGATGAATTTTGGACAAAAGGGTACTTAATAGAAAAACAACTTAAAAGTTTGAAAAATCAATTGTTTCTGCAAAAAAAAAAAAAAAATACAGTTCAAGTACCATCTTCAAGTGTATAAAATATAATTTGCATTAAACTAATACCACTCGTTTTTTAATCGATGGTTATAAAGAGAATCTTATACATTGGATATGATTTTTTTTTCCTTCTAACCGCTTTGAAGGATGTTTTGGGTTCTAGTTTTTTTTTTTTTTTTGATATTTTTTGATAAAATATTCACAAATAATAATTGACGATTTACTTATATACAAAAGAAAAGGGTCCTACTCAAAGTTCACATGGTTAAACTATGACTCTCTTAGGTTTGTACCTGGTCAAAAAAAAAAACTATGACTTTTTTTTAAAAAAAATTTACCCCCTAAATTATTAAAGTTTTTGTATTGTCTCCTCAATTACTTCGATTATTTTACATTGCTTAAATTACAAATATTTATTATTTTTTGGGATGAAAATTACTGACGAGTTAGGGCAAAGTGAAAAAAATTATATAGTTCAAGAGACAAAATACAATAACTTTTCATTAAATATTTTGGTAATGTGAAAGTAATCACATGATTGAAGGTATAATATTAAAAAAATAAGATAATTTAGGGGACAAAGTGAGAAAAAAATTCATAATTGAAGAGGCTAAAGTGCAATTTGGTCATTTAGCATAGATAATCTGCTAATAAAAAATGGGTTAATTGCAATGAAGGTCCCCAAAGTATGATGTTTGTTTCAATTTGGTCTCCAATATTTCAATTGCATCATTTTGATCCTTAAAGTATTGAATCTGTTTTTATATAGTCCCTTAAACAAACATCGTTCAGATTACTAACGATTTATTACCATAAACTTGTCACATGATACTTAAATATGGACAAAAAAATAATTTAGATAATTCTTAATCAAATTTCTAATCAAAATAGTTACCCAAATTACACATTTTTTATCATGAACTACCCAAATGTTGATCAAAAGCTATCCCTATTACACAATTTTTGTCAAGAACTACAAAAATTTTGTTTGAGAGCTATTAAAATTATTTTTTTGACCATATTTAGGTATTATGTGACAAGTTTATGATAAATTTTTTTAATAATTTGGACGTTATCTGCTTGAAAGATTATATAGAAGCATATTCAATATTTTAGGGATTAAAATAATGAAATTGAAATATTAAGAACCAAAATGAGACAAATCTCATACTTTGAGTACTTTTAGTGCAATTAACTCATAAAAAAATTGAATAGAACACGTATGTTTTGGCTCATTGGGAAGGCCAAAAATTTGTCGACCTCTGGTATGACACAGGAGAAATAGTTCATGCATTCTTCCCCGCTAATAAGCCCATGAAAAACCTTTCATATTCTGGAGTCTGATCTTCAAAACTTGTATATATATCTAGATTTTGGGTTTCATAGCTCTCAATGGAATCTCATGGAGGTCGACCAATATCATCAAACAGCAGCAACAGCAACAGCAACAGCAACAGCAACATCAACAATAACCCTACTGAAGAAGAAGAAGAAGAAGAGGAGGAGGAGGAGGAGGTCTCTGCTAATATTCCTTTTATATGACCTCTGTTTTTTTGTTGGTTAAGACTTTGTTTATTCATTCTTTTAGTATAGTGTTCGTGCATGGCTGCAGAGAAAACAAGACATTGCAAAGAGAGATCAAACAAGGGCAAACACTTTTTTTCTTCTGAAGATTTAAAAGTCTTGATTTTTTCTTTCCTGTCATTGCATTTAATTTTCTCTAACCAAAAGAAATAGTAGCTTTGGGTGGAAGCTTTTGGGTCATCATATGGGTTTTTAGTTGTTTCTTAGATTGAATAGTTGTAGATCTTGGGCTTCTTTGATGGGTTAGACTGATGAGACAAAAACAAAAAACTCTGCTCAATCAGAACCCTTATGTTAGTATGCGAATATGGTATTAATCCTTATGGAACAATTGTGATCATTTGTTGGAAATATCAGGCAAACATGATCACGAGCTTTTGTGGCATTGCTTTCCATTGAAAATCCTGGAATAGAATGGTGTAAAAACTGTATGGAATGTTTTTCTAAACTGCTGTCATTCTGCTTAATAGTTGAAGAACCAGAAAATTTTTGGAGATTGTGATCTTATACATAAACATAATAGTTGTTCCAAATAAATGAAAGAAACTAACACAACTATCAAGTCTAGCACAAGAACTGTGTCAAGCTAAGCTGTAATTTTTGTTCCTGAGAGGAATTACTTGGATGATCAATGCACTGTTCTTCAACACTAAAAGCCCCCAAACAAAAAATGGCAAGCATTTGCAGAATCATTCCTGAACTGTGTAATATCAGAAATTAGGGTGGAACCATTGTTGTGTGGTTGGGGGATTGCCTCTGGAAGGCTGGTTTGGTTAATTTATGCTGTATACAGCGTAGTCTGCGTTGTACATGATCATAAAACTATTATATATATATTATGATAATATATGGTTGCGAATTAGAAAATTTGCCTAAAGATTCGGGTAGAAATGAGGTTTTTTTTTGCTATATGGAAGTTAGAAGTTCCTTATAGGAAGTTGATAGTCCACATTGCCCATAACAGTACTTTTATCCAAACTAATCATCCTTGTTTGTGTGAATCAGATTAATTCTAAGATATTTTTCCATTGCAAATGCATAAACAGCACCTAAGTATTGTTTCTCAGGTTTGTTTGTTTGTTTATTTTTCTGATTAGTATATAGAAAATCAGAGTTTTCTTATCGATCCCGGGTTAATGTGCTTCAATATTATTTTGTTTCTATTAATGTTTTGTTGCAGATAAATATATACATGAAAATCATCAAAACTGTGGCTTTCAAAGTTAAGAGATCGGAGACAATTAGGAATGTCAAAGCATTGTTATGTAACCAGGAAAGCATATCGGAAAATCTTCAGGATCTATTTTTTGCTGGTGAACGACTCAAGGATGACCAAAAGCTAGTTGATTATGACATTCAGAATAGCTCCACTCTCCATCTTGTTGTCCAAACTTCAGTTGCATTGAGGCTATTGGTCAATATTCTATCAAATGAGAAAGCCATTGAGGTTGAAGCAAAGCCTCATGATACCATTCAGAACTTTAAACTCCTTATTCAGGCCAAAGAGGGGATCCATGTGGGTCAGTACACCCTTACCTATGCTGGTAAGCTACTTGAAGATAGCATGACACTGGCCTCTCTTGGAATACAGGGGAATTCAACCCTTCATTTAGTTTTCAATCCAAGAGATGTGCTGTCATTTTCCGTAGAAATGCCATCAGCTGGAAAGATCAATAAACTTGAAACTAAGGTCTGGTACACTGTTAGTGATGTCAAAGCTATAGTTGGAAGCATGGTTGGGTTCTCGGTCAGTGATCAGGTTCTAATATATACAGGAAAGATACTTCGGGATTCAGAATCTTTAGCTTGTTATGACATCAAAGAAGAATCAATCTTAAAATTGTCGCCTCCCACAATTCAGATATTGGTTCGGAGATGGAGATGGGGATTGTTTAACACTATTGGAGATGTTAAGAACATGCTTCTTGATCAAAAGGACATGCCACTTAAAGCCGAGAAGCTTATGTATTTTGGAAAACAACTTGAGGATGGTCGAAGTTTGGCTAGTTACGGCATTGAGAATGATTGCATTCTTTACATGACCTGACTCGAATGACTTCATCAACTTCACTACACTCCAAGAAATTGTGTGAAACTGGAGATTTCAGTCCAGGTATATTCCAAATTCCACTACCATTCATCATCTGATGCATATGATTGAAAAGAAAATGAAAAAAACAGTTAAAAGAAGTGTTCCTCCTAAGAAGTCACTCCAAGATCACTTTTATTTTGCCCATTATCATGTTCGGAAGAACACAGCATTGGTTGTTGCTTTAGAAGAGCCATAGACATGTTACAATATTGTCCTTTTTGGCAAAAGTATCCGCACACAAGGTCTCTAATGGTTGGTGCTTATCGATTGTACAGAGTATGTACTTATGATCAGGTATCTGCCATCATTTGATTTAAATCTTTTTTGTGGACATATTATAAGCAGGATGCTGAAAAAAAGTAAAATCCATGTATGTACTTTTGGTTGTTGAAACCTTAAGTTTTCCTTTTGGTTCGTACCAATCCACAACAAATTGAATGAAACCTGGCGAAAAGGAAGTGAACACTTTACTGAGCTGGTATTACTTCTTGTCTAAATGCATATCAATAGAATAATAAAGAATAAAAAAAAGAATACATGAAAAAGTGATAGAGAGGGACATAAGACACCAATGAGAAGAAAAGCAAAAGCTACTCATAAGGAGATCTCTCTCATCATAAAGCTTTCATACTGTCCAAGCCAACACTACCCTGCATCCAAAGAATATGTATTAACCAAAACTGAAATTCCTATTATAAAGATGTCTTTTTTTTCCCCCCACAAATTCTTGTATTATCTATTACTATTATAAAGGAAGAGGGGAGGGGTTTTGTCGAATGTAAAATACCCATAGTACTCTTATTTGTTTCCATTTTAACTACCCACAACTCTCTATTAACTGTATTCAATAATCTATGTGGTTTATCTCTCTTGGTCTCTCACTTATATATTTCTCCCTCACCTCTATCTCACTCTTTTATAATCATGCACAAGGGTGACCATGTGCAGAATCCCCCAGTCATAATTTAAGGTGAACCATCCCCTCACGTGCATGTGTTGGTTGGGGGGGGCGGGGGGAAGAAGACTTACACACCCAACAATAAATCTTTCTGCTTGAAGCCACTATAGAAGTGGAGCCATCTGTCTTTAAACTATACAATGTCATAACCACATAACTGAGTCTACCTTGACCTGCTTCTAAATTTCCTAAACTTCAAACCTTCCAGTAATTTAAAACTCAACATTATTATGAATTTTGGATTTTGAAAGAAGGTTCAACAGCTTCAAGCATCTTACCAGAAACTTGTGGATATCTCGAAGAAGTGGTGAAAAGTTTGTGCTAAATTTTTCCATATCAGAATAGATATCCCCTGTGCCCCTGATCACTTCCAGGAACTTCTTCCTATCTGGAACAAGCTTGATACAAACCTGTGATTGTATGGATACAAAGTCAAAAGGTCTTAGTTAAAATATAAGTGTTTCAATTTAAAAAGATGCAAATACACATGTAATAGTACAGGAGATAAGTGATGTCATGTAATTCAACCAGCAAATTCACTAAGCTCTTAGAAACACTGACTGACAATTGAAGACGTTCAAAGGATGCTAATGTTTTTTGTATGAAAAATATGTTACACTGCAAAAACAGATTGATGTATTAAAACTTCTAAATTATTGAACATCTTTTTCTATTTAGAACTTGAATGATTTGATCAAGAAGGCTGGCTTTACAGTGAAACTTGAATAAGCAAGCCACCCATGCCATTTCTTCAAAGTCTTGCCATAAGAATCGGTACAAGCATGTGCCATTGTCCAATCTTGATTCTGGGCTAAGTTACGAAACAGCTCCACTTGGAAATCCATTGATCTGCAGAATTATGAACATGGTATCATATATCTAAACCTAATACCGGAAAAACTATTCCAGTGAGTAATTGACATTGAACAATTCCGGAAGGTATTGACATTGAACAATTCATTCAAAGTTTGTTTGCAAAAATTCCCGAATACTTTATTATCTCAGCAACATGGTATTGCATTGATGTGCACTTCTAACTCTTAAGGCACTCATATCTTTAATGGTACTTTCCATTCTTTAATCCCTTGAATATATATCTTGGCATTCATACATGTGATAAAATATAAATGGTTCAGAAACAGAACAAGCCCTTTTCTTTTTGTCATGTACCTTGTCAACCATAGAAGACCATTTGTACAGCTTGATGATGATTTTGCTGTGTTTGTTTCAACTTCTGCTTGTACCAAACTGTACAAGTAATGGAATCTGGATGGATTGGAAGAATACTTGGTTTCCAACCTCTGCAACAAAAAAAGAGGGCAATTTACCATATTTTACAATGAAAATGATTAGATCTGGAATAAATAGAAATAATTTATTGCTTCTAAATGCAGGTTAAGATCTAAATAACAGTCAGAATAGACAAAACAAAAGGTATCGAACATAGCTCAAAATATCAATATTAAGCTGGATGAGTGCCTGTGAAGACAGTTCAAACATGTCCGAGTATTAAATAACCCAGATTATTTCAAAACAGAATTACGACGTTTCCTTTCTTGTTTTGATATTTTCTTAGCAAACCTTCACCCAAAGAACGCAAAAAATAATCACTGTAATATGGAACTACTCTCTAAAGTTACCATTGTGTATTACGGATAGAAGTTTTTCAAACCAAACTTCATTTCTGACGTGTGCTGCTTGGCCTATAACTGTTATGTTGGTTCCATCTTTATCATCTGTATTCATCTTCAGTCCTTCTTACCATTCTCTAAGGTTCAATTGTTCATGTTTCAAGACCCACATTTATCCCCTCTTCATAAGGAGGGCTGGGATGACTTCAAATTAGACATAGAATTGCATATAAATCTATTCTTGATGTTGTAAGAAAACTAAAACCTCATGTATTGGCAAGGTTAGCGATAAAATTTGTGTCTCTCGTCAAGCCAGCCAGACGATACTAGCCTCAGATTGTTGTACATGACCCGGAGATGTGCAGTGCAAATTCGATAGACCTGAAAAGGCCAACATCCTTTGTGTTTTTCTCCTGATTAGTCTTGATTTAGCAGAAACCGAATAGGAAATCATGGCTAGGCTTAAGCATGTTATCTGCTGAATAGTCAGTGTATCTGGATTTGCATCCTCACATCACTTCTGGGGAAGTCTATATGCATATATGATAGCAGCATCACTTTACCTTGGATATTATGAGCACAATTTAACAGGTTGTAGTGACATTTTTGTTGTGATTCAGGGAATGCAAGTCAAATTGCAAGTGAAAATAAATGAGAAAAATATATCTTTACCGATATATTACCACTGACGTCTGATTTCACTACCGTCATAGCAGCCCCACATTTATCTGATATCAAAATTTAAACGAGCTCAATTCATTGCAAAATCCAAGCCAAAAACTAACAAATATTAAGGATGACAATTGGTAAATGTTTACATGTTTGTGAAAAAAGAGAAACAATTTGAATTCTAAAAATCAACAGGGGGAATTAACTAAAAATGCAAATTGATTCCAATATAACCATAGAATTTTCTTTCTTCTTAATGAAGTGTTAGCTTAAATAAGAATTTTAGGATAAAAAAGATCAACAACAGCCACAAAGCTTAAAGATTTTTCAGACCATCTTGTAGTGATAGGATAACAGTTTTTTTTGGTAGGAATCAGGTATTCCACTTCCCCATTATGCAGTAGCTGAAAGTAGGATACTACTATTGGATTCGGATATTTGTCAATATACTAGTCCTTGATTTCATTCAATAATAGATCACCCGCAATGTGTATTAAATTCATAGTGGGAGATTGATCATTGAACTAAATTGAGAGAATGTATAACGAAGGAGCTCTTCGTTCAAGTCACTTTGTTTGAAAAATTGCAATGAAAACACACCTAGAATAGGCAACAAGTGTTTGCACACATCCAAGAAAGGCTTGGTTTGCATTTCCCCTTGGTTAGACTTGACATGCTTCATACCCTCCAAAGCAGGAGTAAACACAGTTCCTTCCATTTTCTCAATTCACTGCATATAAGAATCAAAATTCACAAACAAGTATCGTGGTATAGATAAATGGCAACAAGATTGAACCGATTCCCATTCTCCATGAGCCTTTATGCTTTAAAATGAGATGAAAAAACCATAGGTTTGTAAATAGAAACCGTAACACAATCAAGATTGAGGTTAAGGGGTCAATTCTTGTCAAAGGTAAATGACACTGAATTCTCGGGGTTCAATTCTATCTTTTTTTCGGATTCCTCTCCACCTCTTTTGAGTGCTTTCTTTTTCTACTCATATTAAAGATGCATTGTTGGGTGTTATAATAGTTGATTTCTTATTGTAATTGTGGTATAACATTGAAAATGAAACACAACCAAAATATACATCAGCACGGCGTAAAATTAAAAAATCTTTTACCATTGATGACCAAAAACAAAAATTACCATACAGTTTAACCCGAATTTATAAGAACCCTAATAATTTATACCAGAAAACATTACACAAAACCCAAAAAAATATTATTTATTTACATTGTAGCCCAATCTCTAATATGCAATACGCATACAATGGAGAAACAAATTACAAATAACACAACTTATGAACACATTCATATTTCTTTATATGCATGCATTTATAGGTTATACTTGGGCATTCGGAAAACACTTTTTTTGATATCATACCTCTTTTTTTCATCCAATCTTGATGACACGTAGTGAATTTTTATTATTTTATTTCATTTTATTATTTCAATGATCAATCCCTAAAACGAAAATCAACGCTCAAGAATGATTTGTTGGAATCGAACTACTTTTAATATTTTTCGGTACTATAGTGTAATCCGCAATTATATATGAAAAAAAAAAAATAAGATGAGAAACATGATAATGATTTGATCATTCCTAAACACTTAGCTGCAGATGATATTCAAAACAAAACGGATCTATCAACATGCAACAATGGCGTTACATTGACGTAAAATAAGACAAAGGAAAAAGGAAAACAAGAAGAACATATCATGCATGGACGTTACACTCACAAACTCAGTGATCTAAGGGAGAAAAAAAAAAGGATTTAAAATGGGATAAATGTGTATAAATTCGAAGAAATTGAGAGGAGGATGATGATGAAGAACCTGTGATTGATACGTGTCCAGAAATTTGAATCTCATTAAAATAGGGTGTTAGAAAAATTTGGATATACTAACAACCGCTTTCGTACAATGCACGGAATTTGCACACCTCATTTTTTTTTCCTCGCCCTCCTTTCCTTTTTTTTTTTTTCTATTAGCATCATACAATTTAAAGATTTAGATACAAAAATTATGAAAATTTAAGGTGATAAAATAATTATGAAAAGTATTAAATAGTAGGGTAGCGGGATAGTTACATGAAAGGTGTTAGAATATATTTGATTAAAATTATGTGTGATATTTAAATAATTGAAAATTCTAAGAAAAAAAGAAAGTGGAAGGGAAGGCTTTTCAAGCCATCTCCCACCTAATTTACCAATTAAATAATTAAAAATTCTAAGAAAAAAATTTAGACTGATGTGAGAGAAAAATAATAGAGATGTGAGTGTAATAAGAGATAAATTTTGGGGGATTATTTGTAATTATAAATAATTACGGGTAGAGTTAATATAAAAAAGAAAAAAATATTATAAATATTTAAAATATGGACATCAATTCTTTACTTTTACTACTAGAGTAGATTTATTTTTTCTATTTTTTGCAATATCTATTTGTTTATTCATAGTAAAATTACGAGCACAATGTACAAAGATTGTTTTTAATAAACTGTTAATAAATATAATTTGTTTATGCATCTTGGCTTTTAAGAAAAACCTATATTATTATAGAACTCATATTTTGAAGAGACGGTTTCAAAAGTTTTTTTTTTTTTTTTATACTTAATAAAATTTTAAATTAGTTAAATACAAGTAATAAATTTTATCCAATCATATTCTACCAATTATCTTGAATAACTAAGCATAAACTCTCTCATGATTAATCATTACTTATTTAATATTTTTTTAAAGATTAGTTTTTAAAATTATATTATTCCTATTATTTTTTCAATTTCTAAAATACTGAGATGGAAAATAAATGGTGAACTTGAAAAAGGAAAAAAAAATTATAAAATTCACATATCGCACGGATTGGATGCTAGTTACTATTTATTTAAGTATAATATTCAAAAAAAATAAACATTAAGCTATTTAATAGAAGTGCAAATACTGCCAACCCATGAACTAGCTCAATGGGGCCTAAAAATGTAAGTTAGAACTAGTGATCCTTAAATTTTATCTAAGAGTTTAATTTAGTCTCATTTGATCAAAATAAAAATATATAATTTAATATTTAAAATGGATCAAATTGAATTAGTTTCCATTTGATCACTCGAGCGCTAGGGTGGGTTGAAGGATAATTCAAACTCAATCTAGGATGTAATCCTTTTAACCCTAGTCCAATCTAACTTGAATTTTAATTCGAGAAACTTCAATCCGAACGCAGCTAGAAATTATATTTATGAACTTGGGTTGAACTCGGTTTAAATAACTCGGATTGTGATTTGTGTTTAACTCAAATTGTATTCGAGTTTCTTATTAATTAAAATTAAATTAGAAAAAAAATCGGGTTCAGTTTTTTATTCATCCCTAAAATTAAAACCTAAATTTGATACAGGCTCAACCCAATTTCATAAATTTGGGTTTGGGCACGGGGTAAAATACCAACAACCCGAAGTTCCAATCTGAATATTAAGGCCAATTCAAGTATTAAAAATCTTAACTGAAAATTTAATTGGAATAGGGTCGGGTTTGGGTTAGCTCCACCAGAAATATTTAGTCCATGCATGCCCAAACCCGGCTAGAGATACTAACCGCTCCAAAACCCAACTCCGTTCCACACTCCTATAAAGATGATCCCAAAACCCTAGCGCCCACAGTCTCTCCTCATTTCATTCTCTCTCTACCCGCCTCTCTGGTCTCCAACTCCAGACCCGAAAGATGGTGAGATCTTCTGCAACTCTTAACCTTCAATTACGCCTTTGTTTTTCTATCCTTCATCTGTCAAATTTCACCATTTCAGCCATTGATTGAATGATCTGTGCTTGTGGGTTTTTATTTTGTTTGTAGCCGTTCAAGCGTTTCATTGAGATCGGGAGGGTCGCCTTGGTGAACTACGGGCAGGACTATGGGAAGCTCGTCGTTATCGTCGATGTCATCGACCATAACAGAGTAATATTTATCTCTTTCTTTACCATTCCTGTTTGGTCGCTGAGAAAGTTTGAGATTTGTTTATGAAAATTGGAAATATACATGGCTTCTAGCTAGAAAGGTCTCTTAGGATCAGTTTGACTGGACTTGGCAAATTTTTCTTGGTTTCCGAGGAAATTCTGGAGATTGAATGAAAATCGTGGACTTAAATTTTGTACTGTTATGGTTAATGAAAATGGAAATTAAAAACTCGGGCCTTTTTTTTTTCTATAAGTATTCAGGATCAGTTGCGTGTACGTAAACATCATCTCAGATTTGAACTGTCTTTTGGATCTTTTTCGTGTTCTTTCATTGTAGAAAAATGTAAACAGTTGGGCTTTAGCTAAACAGTGCTTAGGCTGTTTATTGTATTGATACGATGCATGGTAAACTAGTATTTCATTAATCGAAAATCTGGGGATTGGTGTTGCAATGCCTTTATTTTGTTCGTTAATTCTATGGGTTTAAAGTATGGTTGACTCTTGATTAGGATTGTCAGAATCTTCTATATAATTGTGGCATTGAAATAGTGAGCATCTATGATGGGCATTGAGCTGTTACTATTTTCTATCATGTTTTAAAATTCAAAGAAAGATAATGTTCTTAACTTGTGCTGATAGGTGCTAACCATCTAAATTGGATATGATATTTGATTGTTGTTCCCATCGTTTATCCTTTCAAGAAAGCACATTTATTTCTCTTATATTACTTGTTGTGATACCAACCAAACAACCAACCAAGCTTTATGTTCGAATCATTTGGGGTCGGCTATATGAGTTTGTATTCATCATTTATTTGAGTCATGTGCTATACACACATTTAAGTTAAATATTTTCATATTTTTTCTTATTTTTTCGCCCAATATTAATTTAGGTCTACCCCTTCTCCTAGTATTATTAAGAGAAATTTTATCATTTTTTCTAACCGGTGTCTCCATTAGCATCCGTTAAACATGACAAAACTATATTAATCTATTCCCTTTTAACTTATCTTCAATTAGAGTTACTCCTATCATTTCTCTATTACGGTCATTTTGTATTCTATCATTTCTAATTTTTTTACACATCTACCTTAACATTCTCATTTCTAGTACATTTATTTTGTTACTATGTTATTTCCTAGTTGCCTAATATTCCGTCTCATACAACATTGTTATTCTTATACCTGTTTGGTAAAACATTCATTCCAATTTTGTTGGTATCCTTCTATCACATAATATGCTAAGGACTTTCCTTCACTTAAGCCAATTGGGGTTGATTCTATGAGTTACACCATCCCCAATCTCTCCATCATTTTTATTGATCGATCCTAGATATTTAATCGTTTAGTCATTGGTATTTTTTGATATATTACTTGTTATGATATATTTGTATTTTGGCATATGCCTCCCTCTTTATACAAGCAATTTTGAACATTGAAAAATTTACTGCCACTGCAAAGTGTATGTTTGTCATCTTACCTGGAAAATTTCATGTTAAATCTTCACAGGCTCTTGTGGATGCCCCTAACATGGTAAGATGCCAGATGAACTTTAAGAGGCTGTCACTCACAGATATCAAAATTGACATCACGAGGACCCCAAAGAAGAAGGCACTGATTGCAGCGATGGAGGCTGCAGGTCTGTAGTCATACTTGTTACAGTGTGAAAGCTTCTTTGTGTGTATTATGATATGTAAGATTTGGATGTGTTTTGTGATGGCAGATGTTAAGAACAAGTGGGAGAACAGCTCTTGGGGCAGAAAGCTGATTGTTCAGAAGAGAAGGGCCGCTCTTAATGATTTTGATAGGTTCAAGCTCATGTTGGCAAAGATCAAGGTTGGTTTGATTGGATCCCAAAATATGTCCAAAGATTCACTCTCTGCACTTTCTTTGTTTCAGTTTACGTTGTGATTCATTTTAGCTGATATTCTGCATAAATATCTATGTGCAGAGGGCTGGTTTGGTCAGGCAGGAGCTTGCGAAGTTGAAAAAGCAGAGCGCCTAGGTATAAGATTTTATGGGATTCCGAATTCTGTTATGAAATTTGCCAAGTTATTCTCCAGCACTGATTTTGGCTGATTTTACTGTTTCATAGTTTTAAGAACCAGGTTAAGAACTAAGTTTTGTATTCTATGAGACATAAGTGTTCAGGATTAGTTTTTGTTGAGGGTTCTACTTTGATTCTGTGACTCATTATTTTGCCACATTTCGTTACAAGTTCAATTTCGGTTCTTGTGATTCATTATTATGCTGCATCGAATTCGGATGGCCTCTTGATGTACCTAATTTTTTAGGATATGTGAAGGGTGTGCCTAATCTACACTTGTGCCCGACTCTTTTTTTGATCTTGGGTGAGTTTTGTTTGTTTTTATCTTCTTGCCGTGCGGTGGGGGGCGGGTGTGGCCTTTTGTTTTGCTTTAATTTGCTTAGGGTTTTGCCATGGTTTGGACTGCCCTATGATTAGGGGTGTCCATGGGCTAGGCCGGGTTAGGCCTGTGAATTTGTTTTGGGCCGAGCCTGAGTTGAGTAGTGTAAACTTAAGTCCGAGCTATCGGGAGGGTTGGGCTTTGAGTAGGGTAAGTTACATGCAGTTCAATAAACCAACCTATTAGGTGGGTTTGTTTGTGGTTAATTTATATATAATTATATTTAAAAATAATGAATATTTTTGTAACTTAATATTTGTATAAATTATATTTTTGAATCAAAAGTGGAGTTAAAATGGATAAAAATAAAATAAAGAATAATTTTATTTTTGATTAGAGGATAAATTACATTTAATAGAATAAATACATTTCAACGAAGTTGACATTTGCTCATTTATTTATCATTGCTTTACTTTACTTTTTAAAAATTGTATGTTTAATACATGGAAAAGAAAAAAAATGTATCTAATTTTTAAAACTTTAAATTTTGACATTTAGAGATTTATTTCAAAATTTTAAATTTAATATAGTCTATAAATTTTAATTTTTTTCAAAAGAAGGATGGGTGGGCTGGGCTTGGATGGCTCTTGGGCCAAGTTTTAATGGATTTTTTTGGGCAGGCTATTGGGCCAAACTTTGGGTTGGATAATGAGTTAGGGTGCAAATCCAAGCTATTTTTTAAAAATATTGGTTTCGGGTGGGCTAACTATTAAGCCTGTCGAATTTTGAGTTTATTTTTTGGGTTGGATAAAGGGATCAGTGGATAATCCGGCTGATTGTTGAGCTCATTTCTGATTGTTCTCTTTTGGAAGCTAGCTTCAGTGGTCCTCGTTTTACTTGGTCTAATAATAGGCCAGACAATGCAAATGTTCAAGAAAGGATTGATCGAGTCTTGCTGAACTCTCTGTGGTGTGAATCATTCCCTTTTACCCAGGTTATCCATGAAGCTCGAATGGGTTTTGACCACTGTCCTATTGTGGTTAATTATGGACTTTCAACTAGGAAAGGCCCTTACTACTTCAAATTTGAGAGTATGTGGTTGGAGGATCCCGATTGTGAGGAGGTTGTTAAGGTTAACTGGACACATGGTTAGCTGCGATCGCCCTTTCTCACTGTCACTAATAACCTTGAGAACTGTAGATCTTGCTTAATGAATTGGAGTAGACAAAAATTTGGCAACAATCGAAAAATTATTCGGGAGCTCGAGAATGAGTTAGTTCACTTACAATCATTGCACCCCACTGAAGACTCCCTGTTGTATGAGGCTGATTTATGTTCCCGTATTGATGCTGTCAGAAGCAGAGAGGAGAATTATTGGAAACAAAGATCGAGGATTCAATGGCTGAAAAGTGGGGATCAAAATACCAGATTCTTTCACTTATCTACTATTCAGAGGAGGATGCGTAATAATATTGTCAGACTTAAATCCGATGATGGTAGTTGGGTTAAAGGCGAGGAGGAGATTACGTCTCACATTCATGACTATTTCCATTAGCTGTTTGAATCTGATGGCCCTAGAGACTGGTCTAAACCTCTCTCTGTGGTCCATAATAAAGTTACTACTGAGATGAATCAATCTCTCCTGAGTGAACCTTCCTTTCTTGAAGTGAGGGATGCAGTTTTTGACCTCGGTGCCCTTAAAGCTCCGGGACCTGATGGCTTCCCTGGTATTTTCTTCCATCATTTCTGGCACATAGTTGGGCGGGATGTTTTCATGATGGTTAAAGATTTTTTTATTGAGGGCCATTTCCCGGATGCTCTTAATCTAACCAATATTGTCCTAATCCCTAAAGAGGCTGCCCCCGAATATATTTCTCAATTTCGACCCATTGCCCTTTGTAATTTTGCGTACAAAATAGTGTTGAAGGTCATGGTCAACAGGTTAAGAAGGTTGTTGTGCTCCATTGTGTCTCCTCACCAGTCGGTTTTTGTCCCAAATCGTCTCATTCAGGATAGCATTTTTATTGCCAATGAGGCTTTCCACCATCTTAAGGGCAAGAAGAGAGGTATGATTCCAGATATGGCTATCAAGATGGACATAAGCAAGGCGTATGATCGTGTGGAATGGGATTTTCTGAAAGCCACAATGCTCTCTTTAGGCTTTGATAGCCATTGGGTCCGATTGGTTATGCAGTGTGTTTCCACTGTTTCTTACAATGTGGTGCTGAATGGAGCTTGTATCTGTGGAGTGCGACCCAAAAGGGGCCTTAGACAAGGGCAAAGCGCCAATCTCCTCAAGTCGGGTGTTATTTTTTCTGAGAATGCTACTGATGATCAGCGCTCCTTTTATTGTGGGTTGTTGGGAATGCAGCCCCTTCCTCATCATGCCAAATACTTGGGTATTCCTACTTCTTGGGGTTGTTCTAAGAATGAGGTATTTGGTTATTTATTGGAACGTGTAGTGCAAAAACTTTAAGGGTGGAAATGCTCCTGTTTGTCTCAAGCTGGTAAGGAAATTCTGATTAAGGCGGTTATTCAAGCCATTCCCAACTATGCTATGTCGGTTGTGGCGTTTCCCAAAAACGTTTGTAATAAACTGAATAAATATGTTCGAATGTTTTGGTGGAAGGGGACTGGTGAGTCAACTGGTATTTCTTGGAAGAACTAGAAAAGCATGATGGAGTCCAAGTCTTCTGGCGGTCTGGGCTTCAAGGATTTTTACCTTCTGAACCAGGCTCTTTTGGCTAAGCAAGGCTGGAGGCTTATTTCCCATCCTGATTCTTTTTGGGCTAAATTTACTAAGGCCATTTACTTCCCCAATGTGGATTTTATGCAAGCCTGTCGTGGTAACAGACCTTCTTGGGCTTGGAGTAGTTTCCTGCATGGTTGAGATTTACTTGTCAAGGGTCTATTTTGGCGTATTGGGGATGGTAGGCTGGTTGATTTTTGTACTGATAAATGGATTCCTATTCCTCCTTCTTTTTCTATCCAATCCCCTTATCCCTCTGACTACAACATTGCTAAGGTGGCTGATGTTATCAAGGATTCTCCTCTTCACTGGGACTCTTTCTGTTTTGCACCTTTTGTCACAGCGTCGGAGTTCAAGGCCATCAGTGCTATTCCTTTGCCGGTTAGGGGTGGCGACGACAGACGTGTGTGGAGGCCCAATATAATGGGAAGTTATACCGTCAAATCTGGTTATTTCCTGGGTTCCTTATCTATGCGTGTTCCTGAGGAAGTTTGCTCATCTTTTTCCCCCCATCCCAAGCTCTGGAAATCCATCTGGCATATGAAGGCTCTCCCTAAGGTTAAACACTTTTGGTGGAGGGCTTGCCATAATATTCTGACCACACAGGAGAACTTATTTAAAAGAAAATGTGTGTCTTCTCCCTGCTGTATCCTCTGTCTGAAGGCACCCGAATCTATTGAGCATGTGTTATTTGAATGTTGTTGGACCAACCGTGTGTGGTTTGGAATGGACCTTTCTTTCGGGTGGGAGGCTCTCTCCTTTTCTTCCATTCTCCAACGTTCCTCATGGCTCTTGGATTTGTTTGATGATGCTCAGCAACGACTTCTGGTTCTGAGAAAAATGGCCACTGTGGGATGGGTTATTTGGAAAGCAAGAAATTTGAAGGTCTTCAATGATATGGAGGTTGATCCTTTTGCCTCGGTTGTTCGTGCTCAACGTCTTTGGAGTGATCTTTTCCAGGTAAATCTTAATGCCCACTCGTCTGTCGATTCTTCTATGGCCCAAGAGGCTGGTTCTTCTTCCTCTGGATCTGACCTTCTTGTCTGCTGCGATGGCTCCTTCTCTTCTATTTCTGGTCGGGCCTCTTCGGGTGTGGTGATTTGTAATGAGTCTGGTGAGCTGGTCTTCGGCGCTGCAAAATCTTTCCCTGCTGTCTCTTCCATTTTCGCTGAAGCTGAGGCGGTTCGCCATGCTTGTTTGCTTGCTGATGCTCTTATGCTTTCTAATGTAACTATTATGAACGATTGTTTAAGTATTATTAAGTTAAGCTCTACGGAAGATGTCCCACCGTGGGGTATCAGCGTTATAGTTGATGATATTAGGTTTTATGCGAGGTTACATAACCTTCGCTTTCTTCACAAGCCGAGAGCCTGTAATAGGGCTGCTCATTGGGTGGCAGCTTCTACTCTAACTATTTCTCTTCCGTTAGATTGGTTAGGCTCCCCCCCTCCCGAGCTTAGGGCTTTTCTTCTTTCGGATTGTAATCAAAACTTTTCAACTTAATGCAATGCATCTCGTCTTGTTTATGATCAAAAAAAAAATCTGGCTCATGAACACCCCTACCGATGATAATATTTGTGCGTTTTACGCTCAGGGTTATATTAAAAGATTACTCAGCATCATCTCTTTCTCCTTTTTGGAAGTGGATGAGTAAGATAAACAGACTTTCACTGGCCTGGATGTGCTTTTCAACAGTTGGTAATGAGCAGAGCTTATAAATATGGCTGATGACGTTGATTGCAGAAAGTGAGCGAGTGATTTCCTTGGTTTGTACTGTGTATGAGTATGACTCTCCTATCGGCGCCATGCCGGAGCAAAAGAATTCTCCCAAGGCATTTTCATCGGGAGCTTGTGGACGATCCCATTTAGTTTGTAAGTGATTGTATGCATAAAAAATCTATGCAATAAACACGAAACCAGAAGACACATTTAAAAACTTCACACTGCTGTCCAAGAAAGTAATTGATTTTATAAGTTCGTTCTTACATCATTCTAATCCATTATAGCGAACCAATTAGTTGGAAGAGTAGTTCTTCCTTCTCTATTAATTTTTTTTTTACTATAAATTCCGTGCATCGTACAAGGCGGGCTAATTCTAGCTTAAGTCAAACTTTGCACTATGCCCCTTCCTGGAATCAGCAAGCAGCCCCCCAGCACCGTCACGCACGGGGTTAACTTGGGCTGACTTGTCTGTATTATGCTTCGAGTCTACCTGGGATATAATCAAACAGAAGACCTTAGTCAAACACGTCCGGGCATAATTCCAACATAATATACATTTCTATCTTGCGTATGCGACGTGCATATCGTAAACTAGATGATTGCTCCTGCAAAAAAAATTAGGGTATGATATCGAAAAATATATCTTAATCGAAGTAAAATTAAAAAATATAAAAAATATTACACGTGTCATGTTCTGATTGGTGAAAAATAAGTGGCACGTGGTCAGATTTGATCACGGTCGTTGCGTGAGAAGTGGTTGGATGCAAATTGACAATTGGGTGAAAAGACTAAGAAGACAGAGTGATGGTTAAAAAGGTCTCCAACGTGTCTAAGGGATTTGGTTCAATGTAATTAGTTGGTCACCTAAAACAACATGTCACATAAAGGAGGATTAGAGGCATTTCAACAAAAAAAAAACATGGAAAATATTATATATCATAGATTTGTAATTTAAATTTGCATCCCAAATGAAGGGAAACAGTTGGATGCGTGGGTTCCATCAATTTTTATAAATGAGACTCACTGATCCAATAATTCCCTTTGATTTGGAATGCAAAACTTGGATTACAAATTTAGGATACATAACGTTGTTCAAACAACATACGTACCCAACACTTTTGGTATTATACCAGGCCATGGTCAAGGGTTCTCTCTCGTACCTAAGTTTGATGGAATTTTATAGAGGGGATCACTTAAATCTAAATTTAATAATTTAGGGACTAAACCGACATAATTAACACATTAAAGAGCAAAGTACGATAAAATGCTTATATTGGAGGACCTTTACCGTAATTATTCCCTAAAGTAATTTAAAGGGTAAATTACATTTTATTTTTTTGAACTATTACCTTTATTTTATTTTATACTCTTAATTGTAAAAAATTTCACATTGCATTCTAAAATATCAATTTTATTTTATATCACTCCAACTAATAATAAATGCCATTTTTTTACGACAAATGCGCATGTGAGTGATTTGTGCTACAAATAAGTAATTGCATATTGCAATGTGCTGGTTAAAATCAAGAAAAATGCTTATTCATTACTTTGTACTTTCTAAGCTCTAATTTTTTTTTTTCCTTTGGCCGACTATCTTTTCTTTTTCAACAACTATTTGATTGCAAAAGAGATAAAATAAAGTGGTACTAAACACTTGAAGGGAAACTTTTTTGGGATTTCCCTCCCTCATTTGGCAGATTTTTAAGTTTGTCGTTATTTTTTGGAGTGATATAAAATAAAATTGATACTTTATAGTATAATGTGAGAAATTTTATAATTAAGAGTATAAAATAAAATAAAGGTATATTACCCGCATGCTTATCAAAAATCTTTTTGGGGTTCGGTTTTTTGTCATTTCTCTTTGACGGGATACAAAAGATGACTTTAGACTTTCTAGAAGCTCTTAATATGCTCAAATTAATACATTTGAAATCATTTTTGTCTGAAAAAAGGGCGGATATTTATAAGTTTTAATAGCTTCAGACTTCCTACTAGCTTCAAACAATATCTCAGATCCCCCCCCTCTCCCTCTCTCTCTCTCTCTCTCTCTCTCTCTCTCAGCTCTGTTTAATTTTGGCATTGTTAACGTTTTATCTTATTATCATAATCATCGAGACACCAATTAAGAACTTATTTTGGGTATCCAAGCAGCTTACAGCATAAACATGGGATTCAAGATTCTTCACCTGAAGCTCAAGGTAGCCTTCTCTCTCTCTCTATCACACCCCCCCCCCAAGCATGTACATCTTAGGTGTTTGGACCCTAGGAAGTTTTCATTTCTAACGAGCCATTAATCCAATTTGAAGGAGAAACTTGCTCTTTCTTTTATATTTTTTTGAATCGCCGCCCATTATTTTTTTAGGGGCTTGGAGACCTTTGCCTCTCGAGACTTTTAGGCCCTTGCCCTTGTATAAATCTATTTCTGAAATGCTAGTTTGTAATAAAACAATGAACTGTGTTGTAAGGCATGCAAACTTATTGAAATGTATTGTAAGGCATAGAGATATACATATATGTTCATATGTTTAATCACTTTCTCATCAGTCATCTTCTTTGAATAGTTGTTTATGAGCCATTCTCGAGAAAATATTGTAGTTTTCACCTATTGGGATATCTCGGATGACATGGGGTTGCGTCGGAAGTCTTCGTCTGCTTAATTGAACTTTGAAACCTGTCTTCGTGCATTCCTTCGCCGTCGTCTAAGAAGGATTCTTTCTGCTTTATTGAGATTTCTGTCTTTAGTTCGGTATTTCTTGATGGCCCATAAAGGGAGTCTCGATTGCCTAGTCTGACTCTGATTGACCCAATGCGTGTAATTTGCTAGTAATTTGTGCATCCAAAGTTTACGTATTACACACGCACGGGCACAAAAAAATATGCATCATTTAAACACTTCTAACGGAAAATGACGAAGTGTACTACTCATGTGACACAAATGGCTGGAGTAAACTAAACATACATCTTTGTGTCAATTAAATCCTTGATTTTTTTTGTGTGTCAATTGAATCCCTAAATTTTCTAATTATGTCGATTAAGCCCTTTTGTCTTTTTATGCCATATAGTCATGCAAGTGACACACTCTAGCAGAGAAAGAGAGAAATGCTCAATTGACACAATTAGAGAGTTTAGATGCTCAATTGATACAAAATAAATAAATAAATAAAGGTTCAAGAGATTAATTAATACAAATGTCATAGTTTGAGGGTCACATGTGTAATTTACTCAATAATTAATTTGTTGCTAACTTGACTTATTTTATTGAACTGGGGCAGGCCTTTCGGCTAAGACGATTCCTTATAGGAGATGGTGGGAACAAGAAAAGAGAGGCTGAGATCAATGGAAGGAAGCCTTCATGGATGTTTCCCATTTCTCATGGGTATCATGTTGTGGAGGATAGGTCACTGAAAGGTGAGTCAAGTGAGTTGGACTCGGACTCAGTTGTGGTACAGAGAGAGCAAATTGAAGAGCATGAAGTGTGGTTTTTTGGAGTTTTCGATGCTCGAATTGGTGACGGAATTACCAAGTACATGCAATCACATTTATTTGATAAGAAGCTCAAAGAGGTAAACGAGACTTTTACTTGTTTTATTTCCTATAGTTACATCGATATAATCGTTGTTAAAATGTTCATGACTGACGGATATAGATCTTCTCTAATTCAATTTTTATAATTCTTTTTGTAAATAATCTTACTTAAACAGTTTAGGGTGTCTTTAAAAAGTTGAAAAAGTTTGGAGTGACTGTCTAGTTTTTTGCCTTTTTTGTGTCAAAATAAAAAAAAATTACATATATGTATAGATTATGCATAATAGTTTTTAAAATATGAATTTTAAAAAATTTTACGTATATAATAATATTTTTTGAATATAATAAGTTAAAAAGTTATGTGAAATCTACGATAAAACTCTAAAAAACCGAAGAAAAGTTCATAAAATTAGCTTCTTGAATCACCTAATAAATCTTTTGGGTTAAAAAATCTGCTGCATAAGCTGGTAAAAAAGACGAGGTCGACCAAATAAACTTGATTTATTTTACTCCAAAATCTTTAAAAATTACCTACTTAATTTAGTTCTAAACAAACTCATTGTAGTTATTCTAGTATTGTAAAAAATAAAAAATTGAGACACAATGTATTGGCTGAAATGCAAATCACTGCATGACAATCATGCCATAGGCCAAACAAAGTTATTCTTGTAATAACATGGAATCGTTGGTCTATCATCAAAGAACAAGAAAAAACATTAGGGATTTATTGGGGGGGGGGGCATTTCATAAAATCAAGGGACTTAATAAGTAATTTTAGAAACTTAGGGGGGAGGGGGAGACCATGTTCATTATCTTGACTGTTACACAATGTCTGGCAGTCTCAAATGAGGAAGAGGAGCAAAGAAACAATGAGAAAAGCATACATTGGTGCAAGAGCAAAAATCAGAGAAACACAGAAGCCAGAAGAGTTATGGAAAGTGGGTTCAGCATCGGCCATTGTTATCAATGGAGAAAAGCTTGTGATTGCTTCCATTGGCGACTACCGAGCTGTAGTTTGCAGAGATGGTGAGGCTCATCAAATCACCACAAGTGACCAGCAAATCACAAAGCGACTTTGGTCACGTAGATTCATTCAAGGTACGTCACTCTTTTCCCTCCAATTCGTGCATGAAATTTCATCAATACATCTAAATTTTACAAAAGAAAAGGGTTATTGTCTGGTGCAGTGGTAAAAGTACCAGATTAACAATTTTATATTTGTAGATTTGAATTCGATAGCAATTAGTTTGTATAAATAACATTAAAGATCGGATGTGTATCTAAGTCTGAATTCATTACCCAATTCATCACTCCTTTGGACCTTGATTAATGGACACCAAACTAGACAATAACTCAACCCTTTGTCTAAATTTTGTGAAAGTGGTTTCTATTTCTTGACCTATTCTCCCCGGACAATGACAAAGCCAATTTTGTGGCCTAGGGAGGCCATGGCCCCTCAAGTTTTGGAAATTACACTTTTATACGCCAAAGTTGTTTTTAGTTTTATTTTAGGATAAAATACATTTTTCATTCCAAACTATATACTTTGTGTCAGTTTGATACCCAATCTTTTAATTTTATTAATTTGGTCCCTCAACTTCTCAATTTATATCACTTTGTTCCAATAAAAAAGGCAATTGGAATTACTAACGGAGATCATCACGGAATCACACTTGGCACACATTCTTTGAAAACTTTAGGGACTAAAGTGACACAAACTATAAATGTGAAGGAACAAAATGATATAAGTTGCAAATTTGAGGAACCAAAGTGACCCTTCAAGTGTGGTCGCTTGAACGTCTTCGTTGGTCAATTCAGACGGCCGTTTTTTATTGGACCAAAATGACATAAATTGAGAAATTAAGAGACTAAATTGACACAATTAAAAGATTGGAAACTAAACTAATACAAAACACATAATTTGGAGACCAAAAATATATTTTACCCCTTTTTTTACATGACCCTCAAATTCTGAAAACTATATCTTATTTCCTAGAGCTTTAGTCCTTGTCCCCAGACAATCCTGTATATCTTACTCCTACAAAAGGCCCAACAATTTTTAAAGAGTTGCGAGGATTTTAGAGATCACTGTCTGGTGCAGTGGTATAAGTGTTGGGTTGACGCTTGTAAAGTTTAAGTTTGAATATAATGATAGTCACTTCGCATGAATAACGTCAAAAATTAGATTTATATCTAGCCTATTCATCTCAACGATAATTCCACTCTTTTTTTTTTTAATTCTATTATGCTTTTTGCCTAAAGTACGTATATTATCCGGATGTGCTGCAGGAACCAAGCCCTCTAAAAGCTCAGAAGTTCTTGTCGGATCTGATAGAATTGATCAAGATACTGAATTTCTCATCTTAGCAAGTACAGGCATATGGGAGGTAACAAAACACTTCAAAGAACTAATAGTTGTTATCAATTTATCATCACTCAGCCTCTTTCATTCTACCCGGGCACAAGGCCAACTAGTACTTGGGGTCCGAGATCCAGGGTAGGGGGAGAGGAGTTATTGTTCAAACTAAGAGTGCCAATGAATTGAACCGAGCTTGAGTAGTTTGTTTACAAAAAAGTTTTCAGGATCCACCCGGAACTTTGATGAATTTCAAACATCTTATTCAAGCTTGAGGCTTAACTTTTTTGTCTAAACTTAAGCTCCACTCATCTAACCAAATGATCCAAGCCCAAGCTTGTGTACGAGCTTAAACATGGGCTTAATATTAAACAAATTAGCTCGTTAATTCACACACATGCTCACATATCTATATATAGGCTAACAAGAGAAATCGCTTGGGATCGACTTGTTTATTGAATGAACTATAAAATTGTTCTGAAACTCAGTTTGTTTGATAAATAAACTATTCTTTATCCATATTGATCCCAAGATGTTCATGAACTTCTAAGTTTCATTTGCAACCCTAATTCAACCTAGCGTCCATTCATGTCTACCATTCTTATTTTCGACAATTGTTAGCATGAATTGTACAAGTGCACTGTATGTTCTTCATCCAATATGATAAGGTCACAATCTATTTCTTTATTTTGTGTTATAAACAGGTGATGAAGCATCAAGAGGCTGTGAACCTGATCAGGAACATAGACGACTCACAAGAAGCTGCTGAGTACTTAGCAAAGAAGGCTTTAACTAGAATGAGCAAAAGCACCATTTCTTGCTTAGTCATTCGGTTTGACTGATTTAATTTTGATATATACCATCTCATGTTTTCTTCAACTTGTTATATAGACATCAATGAAATTATGTTCAACGTAAAATGCATCAAAAAATTCCATCCACCCATCCGACACACCTTTTGAGTCGAGAATCCTATCTTTATAAAACGAAAAATAAAAATTGTTTACTATTTACTTCTCTCAATAGAGGTAGGAGATGTAAATATAAACTAAATACAACATTTTTATGGTTTGCAGACTTGTCTTCTCTCAAAAGAAAATATGTTTAAAAAGAGAACTACACTAATGGAACGTAATTTGATGACCTAATGCATATGTCTAATGGTTTATCAATAGATTATTCCAGCATCGAATGAAGACCATCGTGAATCCAAAGAACAAGTAACATAATGGCCCCCAAATGCTATTTGGGAACAATAACATATTATGTCCCTAAATTAGGTACAAGTAACATTGTTACAAAATAGCCTCCCAAACCATATATAGCTTATGGATTATATGTGAAACTTGACCTTCTTTCTTTATTGGGAAAGGGAAACAACAAAATTCGAACTTTGAAATTGTACAATTGGAGATTTCACGTGGGCACAAATGTAAGTGTGGTGGTGCTAGATTATTTTGGCAAAAATTATTTTCCAAATTGCTTCCCCAAACCTTGTAATGACGAGTTTAGAAATCTTATATACATGTTTCTCGTGTAACCTTATAATTTATTATCTCATAGAATATTGGCGATCCATCTTTTTCTTCATTGTCTTGCCAACATCAGAAAGACTTCTATAGGAGACTTTCCCATTATCACAGCTTGATGGACTAAAACCAAGCTTTGAGCATATCCCACTTATAAAACTTTCTGGCTTTTCCATTTCTTCATTTTCTTCTTCTTCTTCTTCAACCTCAAGTAAACCATCATCTTCTTCAATAGGAGGACAATCCAATGGGTGTGACCCTTCAACATGCTGGCTAGTATTTGGTGAAGTATCAAGCTTTTCACTTCTGAGTCCTCCTTGTGAATAGGTTTCAATGACTTCTTTTGTGGGTGTTGATAGTTCATTTTTGTTTAGCTCATGATCTATTTCGCTCCACGCAGAGCTAGCGCTTGTTGTAGAATATGAGCCAAAGGATGATGATGCTGAGAATCTCGACGTCCCCGAGGACGATGATGCTGGTGAAGGAGAGAGTAATGGATTCCCAAATCCTTGGATTTCACTTGTGATTTTGAGAGCTTTGAAACGCGCTTGCCTAAGGGTTTCCCCTCCCTTTAAAAGCTCTAGTATCCTTTCTGATTTTTTTTGCATGTTAAGACCCCAGTCGAACCTACAATGAAGAACAATATCTAGTAAGAACATAAGTCAACAGAGAATTAATGAACTTATGATTAATAGCACTTTTAATCTCTAAAGTATAAAAATATATATTTTTTATCAATTTAGTCGTCATTGTATTAATTTTATCAATTTGATCCCTAAAGTATTCAATTCATGTCACTTTGTTCCTTACATAGATGGAATGTCAAGTTTTTTTTAACGGAAGTTACCACGTATTATTTTTTTAGATTTTATCACTTGTTCAACACGTGATCATTACATCATAAACTTAATGGTCCGTTTATGTAGGGAGCAAAGTGAGATAAACTGAATACTTTATGAACTAAATTGACAAAATCGATACAATAAGAACTAAACTGACAAAAATATATATTTTAAGGACGAAAAGTACTATTAACCCATAAATTTAATGTATCAAAACATTGAAGGAGTATGTAACCTTTAATAATAATATTTTGTGGTAGTTTTATTTAAAAAAAAAACAATTTCGTCAAAAGCCCATTATTAAAATTAATTACTATTTTACAAAAGTAATCTACATGCATTGTAGTACGCAAAGATTTCATTCATATATGCGCATATATATCTACAATTATACATGCCATTAAGCTTAGATATGACAGCGAATCTGAACAGAGAAAAATAAATAATATAAAACAAATACTAATCTAAAAATTACTCAAAAAAAAAGCATTATCAAAAAACATTTTACCCATTTTCATCTTTGTGCTTAAATGTTCCAAGCTCTTGAATGACATTGATATCTAATTGAAATTCTTCGGCAAAGTCTGCAGGACCATGAGTAAGTAAGAAATCAAGCAGTACCATGGATTTGTGGGATTGCCTCCATCTCTTCCAATCAATGCTGTAAAACCTGCATTTGTTTTCGAACACTAGACAAGTCATTCGAATATTCAAATTCTTCGTGTAAAAATATTCTATTATTTCTAGTTATGAATAAAAAACGTAGGCGAATTTAGATCAGAATTACCTTCTGTGGAGGACATCCACAATTCTCCAGTAATCATCTATGTCAAATGATGCTTCAGCTATTTTGGTCATTGTTTTGGCATCAGGGCTACATGGTTCCTCATTTGTCGCTTCCTCGATCAACCTTAAAAGAGACGATGAATGTGAAAATGAATTTAAAATTTGCTAAAATTTCTCATTTTGAAACCAAGAATATTGTGTGAAAATACTTACAATTCGGCTTGAGTAACATCGGCCAAGACCAGCCTTGCATTGTTGTATTTCTCACGTAGAAAAGAAGATGCCTGCCTTTTAATCTCATCTAGTACCATGCTTCCTACAATTTCTAGAAAAAAAAATAATAATAATAAATTCTATTCAACTCTATTTTTTACCAAAAACTTTAAAAAAAAATGCCATCCAACTTAATGAATGACAAGATCATCGGATGAAAACCCTAGTTTCTCGTTTCTCAGTTGGAGGAGAATGTTTCATAACCCCACTTCCTGTGACAGAATAAAGGATTTTCTCATAGGAAATATAGATAACTGTGGGAAGGAGAGAGAGAAAGAAAACATTATGTGGGTACCCATAATTCTTGCTGAGATATTAATGGGAATGAAACTAAGAAATAGAGATTCAAGTTGAAGCCACATTATAGACCACTCATTACCCATTAATGCTTCTAATTGTCTGATTAAACAAAGTAGGAAGATCCTATTTGATGAGTTAGGTTAAATTAAACAAGGAGAGATATATGGGTGTGTATTTCTTCCATTTGTTTTTGACAAGAAAATTCATATAATTCAGAGCCACATGACATTGGATTATTGGACAAACACGTGTAAAATAAACTCCGAATACTAACAATTTAATTTTAGTATGAGATAACTTTATTAATGGAAATTATATTAATTACACATATTTTAGATTTATACTTGTTACATAATAAAGAGCGTGACAATTTTAAATTTAAAGTATTTGCATCTATACATTGAATGATGTCATTATCTCTTTTTTGGAGTAACGAGCAAAATGTATGTGAAATCGATATGACAACATTAATACAAAACGTGACAAGTTTTAAATCTAAAGCACATGCGTCAGCACATTGATTGATGTCATTATCTCTTGTTTATTATAACAAGAATCATCTCAATTATATTAAAGAGTTTGCATGGTGTTTTCCAAATATCCGATAGTTATATTAATGCGACGCTTAATTTTATTTTGTGTTGTAATCATAAAACTTATTAGTTGTGTGTTAGCACGTTGACTGATGTCATTATCTATATTTAAGTAAAGATAGGCGAAATGCGTGTGAAATCTACATGACTGCGATGACTTGCATACACCTTAATTTTGGTATATATATATTTTTTTATAAAATGAGAATCATCTTAACTACATGTATTTTAGATTTGACAAATAAAGAATGTGACAGTTTTAAATCTAAACTAGATTGTGTGTCAGCACATTGATTTAGTAGAGAGTATAACGGGCAAAATGTATGTGAAATCTATATGATGGCAATGATAGAGATTGGGACAATTTTGAATTCAGAGAGTTTGGTCAGCACATTGATTGATGTCATTATCTCTTCTTAAGTAGAGGCATTAACCACTGAAATGTATGTAAAAACAATATTGCAGTAATGATATACGTATATACTAATTTTGGGATGCAGTTATTTTCTTATAGTTTGAATCATCTCAATTACACGACCTCAAATTTAAAACCGTTACATAAAGAACGTGTATATTAAATTTGAATTTTATAAGAACCGTCATGTTGACTCAACACGAATTGTCTGACAATTATACTGGGATGCCATTATTTTTTTATAGCGAGAATTATCTCAATCACATGTATTCAAATTTAAAACTGTTACATAAAGAATGTGTATGACTGTCAAACAACACATGTTGAGTCAATATGACATGTCTTCTAAATTCAAACTCAGTATCTGATGATATTAATCACTAATATCTTATTATTCAAATTAATTTACGCGGTTTGCAATGAGATATATTATTCTAAAGAAAAATTATTACAAATTGCATCTTGCTTTCATACTTAGTTATTAGAGCAACGAGAACAATCTATTGCATGCAAGATGTAAACCAAAACAATGAAACAACATATAAGAAATAAAGAAAAATCAGATAACAAGCTTCATCTTCTTAGTTCTAAAGCTTCAAGGATAAATCAAGCTTCTTGCTAGCAGATTTGCTGCTCAAGCTCTCATCATCACTGTCAACAATCTCAAACACCTCTTTGATTGGTTTATCCAATAGCTTGATAAATGGCTTTGTGCAATCGTTAGAAGGCTCAGTCATCACTGTCCGATCATCTTGTCGGAAAGGCGGCACCGGATGTGGTCCAAGGGCATGGTTCCTTGTCACCGGTGCAACCACCAACGGCGGTGAAGACAGTCGAGGTGGCTGCAGCCGGAATCTATGGTTTTCCCCAATCACGGTTTGCCACTGTGGTGATGGGTTTGCAAGTGGCAAACGGCCAAATCTACGTCCCACCGGTGGACGCGGCGGAGGAGTAGCAACTATTTCTTGGGTGGCACCACCCAAAGTAGGGTTTCTAGCCACCTGCTGCAGTGGCAGACGACTATTTTGGCGAGAGACCCAGATTTCTTGTGGCCTGTTTTGTGATTGGAAAGTAATTTGGGGTGGGTTTATAATTATATCATTTTGCCTTGTTGAACGAATCTCATCTTGTATCAAGTGAGACTCATAGTGGGTTACAAGGGCATGAGCCCCCATGAACACCTGGTTACACAGCCGGCATGAAAACTGGGCAGCCCTGTTTGGCCTTCCTCTCGTATCCTTATGCTGATGCATGTTTCTATATCGCAAGTGCCAGGCATTCCCAACCATCGTGATGTTACTATGAGAGAGAGAGAGAGAGAGAGAGAGATTCAGGGCTTTCAAGTTAAGTGATTTATATAGGATTTATTAGAAGCTTGTAGGTTTTGTAATCTCATCCGAGCAATTCTATAGAATTGAAAAACTTACTAAAAAATCTGACTTGATGGTGTGACTATTATATTTGTCATTGATTTAACTATATGTTTCAATATTGAGTTATGCTAGGGTGACCAAATTTTGGGACCAAATTTAGAGCCCAAATGACATGACAACTGATTATTTGAAGTTTTTATTGGGACCCAAATGACATGACACCAAAGAAAGAAATCCAACTCAACTGCCATGTCATTTGGGCTTCAAATTTGGTCCCAAAATTTGGTCACCCTAGCATTACTCTTCAATATTTGTTGAAACATACTATCTATTCAATGATAGTGATTCACCGAGAAAATATTCATTACAACGGTGATACCACATAATAATGCTGATATGGTATTGCTAACTAATAATACCAAAATAAATAAGCAAATGAGCTCCACTAGAATTAATAATCAATTTTCCATGTAAATAAATAATTATTTACTCTATCTCCATATAAGCAAATAATTATTAAAATGGGGTTCACCTTGTCAACTTGGTGTTTTATTATTAGTTTGTGATACTTCATCAGCATTATTGACATGATATTACCGTTATATTTAATATTTACTTGTAAGTCATCAAGTTAAAATTTTAAATTAAATTTTTAAGTCTATTTAATATTTTTCATCCCGTTAATGGGAAAGCCAATCAATATTGGTCAAATGGTGACGAAGGTATGTGTAGACAACAATATTGTTCTTATCAAATTTTCTTATTAACTTCTTTCATTTAGTGCAACTATAATCATTAGACATTAATATAACATAGTGGGGTTCACCAATCCAACGGTCGGCATGAGCTGTAAAGCAGTTATTGTATTTTTTTTTCAAGAAAAAAAAAGGTAGGTTTAATTAATACTATTCAATATTTGTAATTAAAAATCAAAAGTCTAATGACCAAGTGAGAGGATGAACTCGTACCACTTTTTGGAAGATGTTCAAAAGACAGAATTGAGGTTTCCATGAGAAAAGAAAAAAGAGTAACATGAGAACTTACTGCCCAAGAAAGAAAGTTCATAATAAAAAAAAACAGAAATAATAAATTTGCATCTGTAACAACAGTTTCCAACTTTCCATTACTTTTCATCCATATGTTTTTTTTATCCAACAGTCGAGATGTTCAGGTTAACTTATGTGCATCTTAACTAATTTTTTTTACGATCCACTCAAAGACAGACTATCAACATCGGAACTAGAGTATTCATGTGCAATAAATTCTTCATGACCTAACTCTAGAGAATTACCAAGATTCGAATTTAAAACGTCTGTGTTTATAACTCGTCCATGTTATCACTTAAGTTATCCCTTGAGGTTAGGTGACCATAATTGGCCGAGCATATCCGAGCTTTGTCTCTGTCATTAATGTATTGAAGAAGGGTAATGATATTTAGACCTAAAATATGATTTAATTTATTGACCTAATAATTTAGCTTTATTGTAACCATTAGATTAACACTAGGTTCAATGTTTAATGAGATTCACAGTCAATCCAATGATTATAGTTAATTAGGTCAGCAAATTAAATAAACAAATTATGTCCAAATAATATTGCTTGTTAAAGAAAGATGAACAATTTTTTAAATTTTCTATTGCCACTAAGAGGAAGAGATATTCAATGTAACGGTCACACTACGTTAATATTATTCATCATTTAATAATAAGTGAATACAGAGGTATAATTATTTAGTAAGAGTATCTCTCGCAGAATTGTTGACAAAATTATAAGTTGGAAGACAAAAACAGGAGCAAATCAGCCCCTTAACACCACTGATCTGGCAAGCAGCAGTTGAAAGGTCATTGATGTTTGTCTTTGAGTCCTATGCGACTTCACTGTACATTTGTGGGTGATTACCCTTGTATGTCTATTTTATTTTAATACATTTTGCTTACCGAGAACACGGAGGCAACCAAAACCCAACAAAATTCTCCATCCCTTAAAAATAACAACCATCATATTTTAAAAAGTGGGGTTCATTTTATCTCTTTTGGATGTGATACAACGTGATATAATCCCTACATTGAATATTTATTCCATTAGGAGCCACCAAGATGTTATCATTAGATTACATAAATCCTACATTGATGACTTCCACTAATAATGGACAGCTAAATATAATTGATGTTTCATTAATTTTTGTTGTTATTGATTTTTATGCTTAATAAATGCTAATAATATTAATTATATCGTAAATATTTGTTGTAAAGAAAGACTAACAATTCTTACGCCAATTGTCAAAAAACTTCTAAAATCGAAATTCAAGTGAAAAAGGGCAAAAAGTTTATTTAGCAACAGAAAAAAGATAAGAAGGGAAGGGCTAGAACTAGTTTAGAATATCGACCAAAGCGCGTCTTGTAACGTTCATGTCATATTCATGTAATCCATGAATCAGAAACTATTGAACTAGTATTCTTTTCTCTCTCAACCCAATCCACCATGAAATTGGCGTTCTGACCAATTTTTTTTTAAATAAATCAGTTTACTTTTATTTATTTATTTTTAACTTCTTATGAGCAAAGATATAATTGGACCTCTTGGCTAACTATTCTTGATTACATACAAACTTCTCATCCTAAATATTTTAGCAAATTACTTGGATGAATATCTAAAGGAAGGGCCCAAAATAAAATTGAACTTAAATATTATCTCTACCTTCTAATTTAGAAACTTAATCTATCGTTTAAGATTGGTGTAAAGAGGGAAAAAAAAAGTCTATGGAACGATGTCGTATTAGTTATATTTAATGAACATAACAACGTCATCATTCTTATCTTTTTTACTATTCAGTTTTCCAAAGGTATTTTCTCATTGCAAAAACCCTATTTTTTCTCTTTCGTTTTCTCAAACTCTCTTTTTAAATCTCGTAGAGGTGACAGGGGATATGTTCTAAATCTACTCGAGTTATTATCACTAGTATCTACGTTCGAGGGAGTAATTGGCATAAACCCCGACATCTGTAGCAAAAACCAAAAAACACTACTTTGGCATAAGCAAGTTGATAAGCATTGAAATATGCCATTGAGCACAAGTAAGCCTTATACTTTTTTTTTTGCTTTTGTTACTGTTTTCTGCAAATAGACGTTGTAACTTTGAAGAAATTTTTGTTTAGGATTCAATATTTCCAATCTAATTTTGACCATTACAGGAACTCTATTGAATGTGCTTCATCAAATGAGCCTAAGGTTCTGTTTTTGTCTTACGAATGCTTGGTCCTCAAATAAATTATTTGCTCGATTTGATTTCTCCCCTAAATGGAATCTCAGCTCCCTTATAGTTTTCCTACTAATTTTCTCAGATTACTCATTCAAATGTACTGATTGATTTCACTATGATAATGTGCCACTCATTTGAGGTGGATAAATGGGCAGAGGAAGGAAAAGGAAAAAGAAAGATGCATGTGCCGAACACGTGCATTTTCTTCTTCCTATTTTATTTGAGGGAGAGAGTGCTTGGAATAGTGGACGACTAATATTCAATATACAAAAAAGTCAATAGGACTAGTGAAATCTTGCAATCTTTAATGTGGATAATATCCGATTGGTTTTGCTTTTGGGTAAAGATGTATTCCCTACCAAAAGTAAATGGGTCACTTCAGTTGTCAGGTCGAATAATAGGTTGCTAGAGCTCGGGCCACAGCCCCGCAAGAGGGTTTGGGTACATTGGAGATTTTCACTGTACATCAGATAGAGGAGTTTTATATTCTTTTTTTTTTTGGAAGGTAAATGTATTAAAATAAAACAGATATACAAGAGTAATCACTCACAAATTGTACAATAAAATCACGTAGAACTCAAAGATAAACATAAAAAAATCCAAAAAATCAGGCTCAAAACACGAGTCTGTATGAGATGCCCCAAGTAAGAGCATCTCTCATAGAATTGTTGACAAAAGAATACATTAGTAGGCAAAAAACAGAGCATTAAGCCAATTCATCAAATACGATCAACAAAATTGAACAAGGACCAATTATGCCCCTAAACCCACTGATATGCAAGATAGCAGACCAAGTTCGGCTAGAGAACACAAACCCAAAGAACAAGGGTTCATGTGATCCATAAGCAAGCCATTTGCAATAGTAAATATCAGCACCAACAACTCAGCCAGTATCTTACATCACCATCCCGACTGCTCCAGCCATTTGCATCAACTCAAAGAACAGTGCTGGCAGTCCATGAATAAAAGAGTCGCAGAGAACAATTTTGCCTTTCACTAAAGTTGGGTCGAATGAGCACTTTTATCAGGATTGGATAATCTAAGAAGTTTACCAACATTTGATATATTAGATTTACTAGAACTAGGTTTTCTAAGGATTAAGATTATTAACTTATGTTGATAAATATGTTGTAACCTTTTGGATTTTGATAGTATAAGGAAAAAACCGTTCTTGTTTAATTTCTATTGAACCATGTAAATCTTATGTTCTTGTTTTTTTAATTATTTAATTCTAATTATTCACCATATTGCCCTTTCACAACACACAAAAAAAAGTTTTTTTTTTTGTTGGAAGAACAATGAGAAATAAGTGGTTGTGTTAGAGGGTGGCGGTTGGATTGCGGAGAACATGCATTACTTTGGAGGAGGTTGGGCATTCAATAGCTTGTCATAAGAATTGGGGATCGGGGGTTTGGGTCTAGTAGAGGTGGAGGGTTTGGAGACTGGTGGTGGTAAGGACTACGGATTTATGTTTTGAGGCTCATGTTTGGCAAAAGTGACGCCCAAGAGAAATGTGTATCTATGTTTCTGAGTGTGTTTGTATGTGTGTACATAGAGAGAGAAAAAATGAAGCATAACGACCCTGAAAGATCATGAGTTTCGTGAGGTAGAGGTGGTGGTGGTAAGAATTTAAAATGGTGGTTTGTCAAAGTTGCATGAAAACTAAGTGTAGAAAATGTAATCATCTCAAAATGGCTCCGACAATTTCAATGCATTTTGTTGTTAGGCTCCTCTGAGAAAGACACTTTCACGAAAATGTGTAAGTATTGGTTACAACATTGATATCATGTTATTGTTAACATGTATGGTGTACTCACATATAACAATAGTAATTTTCGATATGACTCATGGCACGACACCGTTAGATTGTCACTCTTGTCACATGTGCATATGCGATATTGGAGTTCACCATGCATATTTTTAGCATCTTATAATCGGATTATAATACAACACGTCCACAATAATGTGACTTTGATGTTGTATTTTGAAAGATGTGTTGCTTGTAGGGTTGTTAGATAATTCAAAAAGTTCAAGATTGGCTTGGATTTGACTTTATTTAAGCTCGGTCGGGCTCATTTCAATTATAAGATCAACCAAGTTGGATAATGCACCTAAGTTCATCTTGAAAATGGGTAGAATCTAAGTAACATATTGTTCAACTTGAATAGGCTCAAGTCGCTCAAATAGATCAATGTATATTACTAATTTGAATTACAATACCAGATAATCCTTGTCTGAAGGGTGAGAAAACCAAACTTATCATTGTCCAGCTCTAGACTATATACACTTTTCTCACACTGTCTTATTTAATAATTATTGAGAAAATTGAACTTCTATGGTGCATTTGGTAACGTTTTTTTTTATTTTTTATTTTATATAAAAAAAACTAAGTTTTGTTTTTTTTTTTTGATAAAAATTAAAAATATAAACATGTTTAATAGTTATTTATACTTAAAAATTTATGAAAAAAAATAAAAAATTTGTT
>CM042194.1:27777289-27792562 GCA_023539305.1 Ilex asprella
TTGGTGATCACACTGGGTTCAAGTCGGGGATTTAGGGGGTGGGGGGGTGGGGGGTGTCCACCACCACGTTTTTACTTTAGGGGGCAGGGACTTGGGTTCAGGTTGAAAATTTTTCATAATTTTACATTTTTATTTTCCTAGTGTTTTTCCCCAATGCTAAAATGAAAAACATCTCTTACTTCACTACATTGAACTGCAACACATTCTGACTAAAAAAAACTGACACCTCGTACACCTTTGTTTTGAGCTTCGACGGGAGTCTATTGGTCCCTACCAAAGTCAATCATTAACTACCTGAGTAGTGGATAAATTAATTATAGAGATAGAATCAAAGAATCATATGAAATGTTTTTCAAATTAGGAAAAGGGTAAAGAAACACCAAGGCCATCTTTAGTCTTAACTCAAATTTGTTGAGTAAAAAACTTACTTTGATACAAAACACTCTAATGGAAAAACTCAAATTTAAAAAATAGGACAAACCTAAATTTAAATGAAGGCAAACCCAATTTCAAAGGAGGATAGAATATGACCACTGAATTTTCAAAGAGAGTAAAATCTAATCATTCAAGATTTGAGTCTTCCCGATTTGAGTAAAAAATTGAGTCT
Source organism: Ilex asprella (assembly GCA_023539305.1). Lineage (NCBI taxonomy): Eukaryota > Viridiplantae > Streptophyta > Magnoliopsida > Aquifoliales > Aquifoliaceae > Ilex > Ilex asprella. The sequence continues at coordinate 27,777,897 of CM042194.1, forward strand.
TCCTTCATTTGTCATGTGTTTGAGTATTCCTTCATTTGGTATGTGTTTGAGTAAGGACCAGAGGTTGTTTTTAACCTATTTTTACTCAAATTTAAATTTGAGTAAGAGTTAGGGTAAGGGTTAGAGATGCTCTAACTTCAAACAACATAGTCTTGTGCAATTGATTTTTAAGGAGAGTTGGCAGAAGACAACTTGCAGGTTTAAGATTCTAATACAAAGAATGTAAGCTTAATTAAGAAAGGCTTTTTTTGGAACAAAGGGTTTTAAGTGTCGAGATAGAAGCTAATAAAGTATGAAAGTATTTTTCGTTAAAGATGTAGACCTTCCAAGTAGAGAATCAATGGTGATAGAACAACCCCATCCTAACCCTTATCTATAAAGTTGTGTGGGCTTCGCACTCTCTTCTCTACAGATATTAACATTTTTACACAGAGAAGAAAGGAACGAATAGATAGCCCAACATGCTATATTGGGAATAACCAGCTCAGATGCACTAGTTTCTTAAAATTACTTGGGCCATTAGGGTTCAAAGTATCGGCCGAGTTCGATACTACTCGGTCCTTTCAGATCCAATATCGGTACACGATACACAAATATTACGAGTCGCAATTGAACCGTTCTTGATTTGGTGACAAATCGGACAACTCAACTAGACTCGAAGTCATCTTGCTGGAATCGAACAATTCGTAATCAAACAACCTGATACATGGTAGAATCCTCCACAAAACACACAACAAAAAATAAAGATGCATAGAGAGAGCGAGAAGAAGAGCATGAGGCCCACACCTATATTTACCAATTTCATGCCATTTTTGAACCCTAAAAACACCACTTTTTGCAATTTTACAAATAAAAAATTGAATTGGATGATTTTGTAACATAAACCTGTAAAATCAAAGTTGAAGGTATTGTAGCAAATATAGATTACTGGGAGTCAAGGTTCAGCAAGCCAAACGTCGTTGCATCATCTTTTCGCCTCTGGCTTCATCTCTTCGATCACATCAAAGAGACGATCCTTTCATCTCATCTATCGCCCCCCCTCTCTCTCTCTCTCAGTAAAACTAATTGATAAAAAAGGTCAAAAGAGTTTATCCATATTTTAAGTGTCGGTGAATTTATGTGAAGTGTTTCCTGCTAAATGTATGTTATAATATATTTTAATAGAATATATATATTTAAAAGTTAAATATGCTAAGCTATCTTTTTAATACGCCTAGTTCGAAAAATCTTTTTAATATACAATTGAACATATGATAGACATATATATCAATTGGACACACATATCGACTTCATTTTTTTAAAGTTTAATTTTTTTAAATTCCTTAAATTAAATATTAAAGTCACATCTATAAGATATTTAGATTCAAAATACCTTTTAATTTTTAGTATAATCATATTTCCGATACGACACTTATATTTTATTTTTAGTATTTTTAATGTACTATATGGTGTTTTTTAGATATATGATATATGAATTTGGTTGTTTACATATTCTAGAAAATTTCATGAGTTTTTAAAAAAAAATTGAGACTTCTATCTATCATTTTGTGTGTATCGGCCAATACTGATCCACGACGCCGCAATCAATGTGCATCAATACCCTCCGAGCATAGTTGTTAAATTGCGTATTGAAAAGTGTATCGTTTTTCAAAAATAGTATATCGTATCGTGTATCGTAAGATACAAGCAATTTTAATTTTTAAATAATTATTAATAATATATATATACCTTTGTAAAAAAATCATAGACTCATAATAACATAGCATTTCATTAATATTCCATCAACTATTCAAGTTCCCAACATAGTTCAGTAATATCAAAATACAAAAACCTCTAATTCAAACTTCTAACATCAACTGTTTGAATAACCTTATTATTAATTAGGAATTTCGAATTCAATTGAACAACATTAATACGAGACTTTATTTTATTTTTTTTAAATCATAACCACTGAAACGACATTATTTTACTAGTTAATGATTTAAAAATAAGTCATAGGATAAAATAATGTCATTTTAGCCACATAAAAAAAAAACAGAATCGTCACATATCGGACGTATCGTATCTTACATATCGTATCATGTATCATACGATATGGTGCAAAAATGATACATAGACACGATACGTATCGTTTTTCAGGTGTATCATGACAAATCGTATGATACGTATCGTGTATCGTACGATGCTAATAACTATGCCTACGAGTTGATGAACCATACCATGACCTTGAACCATAGGGGCCACCCTTAAAAAATCAAACTGCCAATTTTGCCCAAAAGTGCCAGTGCCTCGGTTCCACTAGTCCAATCAACTAGTTGAGTAGGGCCAGGTCTAATAGTCCTACTGACATTCATTAATAACTAAGGAATCCATGCATATAGGAACATTTCTAAACTTCCCACTATTCTCAGTTATATAGAGAACAACACAAGCCTAAGGCAATCTCTTGTGTGTGAGCTCATATGTTCATATTGAGGTATAGTTATAGGTGGTGGCAGAAACCATTACATCATACTCTCTAAAAATGTAGAATCACATCTTCTACCTGTACGGTATGTGTTTGTGTGTTTGAAGATCCCTATACTTTTTTGCGAGCCCATAGTCAATTATGTATACCTGTTGCAAAATGAAAGCAGAAAAAAGTTGAGTTGCAACTTCATAGTGAAAATATCAGAACAAGTTGCATATTAAATTTAATAGTGAGAAGTGCAGAACATTTTTAAGTATGCATGCCTTCAGATTTTCACAAAAATTACTAGTTCCCATTGGGCATGAACATTTACCAACCACTAGAAAATTAACTTCTGATTAGACAAGGGTAAACCAACCTATGCCTACATAATCCTTTTACTCAATGCAGACTTGAGTTTTATGAACTTCTGAGAGACTGGAGTTTTATGGTCCATTTGGTAGGAGTCCGAATTTGGAAGCAAGGGGGAGCTAGGAGGGATGCACAAGGATATTTTCGGAAAGTGAACTTTCACTTCTTGTGTTTGCTCAAGTATGAAATACCTAAGAAATGAAAGAATGCCTATTACTCAATTTGACCATTGCAACGTAGTCTGAAGAACAAGAAAGTACTTTGGCAAAAAGATTAAAGAAAATGATCACTATTCTTTTCACATCCAATTCTACTTTGGAGGGAAGATGCATCCAAACTCTCCTTCCCCATGCCTTTCACTTTCCTTGTCCACTTTCCCCCAGTTTTGTGTACCATATCAACAACTCTTATCATTTTAAATTTATGTTGTATCTTATCATGTGTAAAATCCATCAATTCGAAGTACACTGGGGCGCCTCAATCATGGCATCATGGAATAGTATCGACCGATATACACCAAAAGATAGATAGAAGAAGTTGGTCGTAAGAAAGATTCAGGCCAGGCTCACAGTACATTACCGGGTGGTACATTGGGAGTGAATGACGACAAGACGACCAAGATGTTCCGAGTCAACAAGTCGAGTGAGACTCGTGATTTACTCGTAAAGTGAATCATTACTGGAATAGAAAGGACTGAGTCGGAGACGAGACTCCTGGTTACATGTAATGTGGGTACCGTATTGGAACGGAAAGGGCCAAGTGGATGCGACTCAGCCGAATCATATCAGACTTAGTTAGCTCTTTGAACCATTAAATAACACATCATGAATAATGAGTTTAAAGAAAAAAAGACAGCACTATACACCAGCCAAACAAGGTATCTCACAGTATTTTCATTCCTAATAGTTAATAGTAAGTTCAATCAATAGAAAGTCACACAAGAATCTTTTAAAGAACCAAAATTGGTCTAGATACATCCACGTAAGAGAGGGTGGATACATTTTAGCACCAAGCATAAACAAACACAAAAACACTTCATAGAAGAACATACCTGATTTGCCTTGCGCCCTAACCCCATTAAAAAGTTGTCGGGCTTTATGTCACGGTGAAGAAAACCTCTTGAATGCATATATTCAACTCTGTTAATCTACATGAAACATCAGAAAAAGCTTAAGTACAGCAGCTACAAGTAGGAAAAAAATTCTCTGATTCAGTAGCATACTTACTAATTGATCTGCAAGCATTAAAACTGTTTTCAACGTGAACTTCCTATTACAATAGTTGAACAAGTCTTCTAGACTTGGCCCAAGAAGGTCAATGACCATGGCATTGTATTCGCCTTCAACTCCAAACCATTTGATGTGGGGAATACCAGCTTCATTCAAAGAACAAAGACATGGGTAGACTGACATTAATTCAACAACTTAACCAATCACGTCCAATGTCATACAGAGAAAAAGCTAGAAGCGAAAAACTCACTTCCTCCCTGCAAAAGCATGTACAATTTTGACTCATAGTGAAGCTGAGGATGCTTTGTCTTGACTGACTCCTGAAAAGAAAAAGGAAAATAAATTGGCATAATGATAAATAAAGTCTAAAGAGAAATATTTGATGGAATATAACAAGAGTGGTAACATGTTCAATAGTGTAAAAGAGATGATATTGAGGGTTAAGAAAGTACTTACTCTACCATAGCATACATGTAAATTCACTACAAGGTTGAACAAGCATAAAACAAAAAAAAAAGTATATACATAACCATATTAAGCATCTAATATTTCTATCAGGTCAACATTCTACAATAATGCAGCTGATATTTTTATCTGACGAAAATTTTGAATTCTATTATTCAATTTTCATCGAGCAGAGGTAAATGAGGTGGGAAAATAATAGATTTTAAAGTCAATTGCCCATTATAACTAGGTCGCACCTGATATCTCTAATTACTAGAATATTATGGAGATGGAATAAACTTAACTTAATTGGTTTTAACATATCATAGTGCAAAGAACATCTAAAATGTGGTAGAAAAAAGTCCCCAACCCAGATGTCCAGATGATGAATCAAGACAGTTTGCTACGCAAATAACATTGTCATGGGCCCTTAGTGTCCGACCTAAGGCCAAGAGAGTGTCCCACCTAGTGAAATGTTTTAAGAAAAATGATCCAATTTGGTAACCTCGCGCCTATTTACTAGCTATTTAGTCCATTGCTTTATTATAAAATATATAGGTAACTTTGCAAAAACAATCATTCATTATTAGCATTCAACACCTAACTTTTCATTCCAGTATTCCCTCCAAACTAAATGTTTGTATATGTGTCTTACACTTTTATTTTTTGGATAATTTTTCTTTTTGTAACTGCCGAAGTACAGAACATTCATCGGTACTTAACAAGCTACCTAGGATAAAATACCCAGCATTCTAATCCAAACCCTCTACTTAAAGATCCCATTGCAAACCAAAACTAAACTAGTAAACTGGCTTTAGTAAGCCAAATACTAAGCCCCAGGTAAAAGGGCGTCCAAAATTGAAACACATCATATTAGAGATAAGACGTACTAACTACATAGCCATTTTTTCCATAGCCAAGTATACATATGATTCTGATAAAAAAAAAAGTATACATATGACTCATTCGACACCAAAGTCAAATTCCAGAGATGAAAACCTCGTATACATACCAGCTTCACCGCAACCTCATCCCCAGTTTGTACATTGACTCCTGCAAGCACCACCAATATTGCATCATACCCAGAAAAATCAAAACCAAAGAAACACATTAAAGCACTTAAAATGCAATTTGATTATACCCAAATAGAGCTCGCCGAAGGATCCACTACCGATCTTCCTCCCAAGCTTAAACTTCCCACCAATCACATGATCCATAATTGGATCCCCAAAATCAAAATTATCCTCGAAACTCCAAAAAACACAGTAATTAACTCTTTCTTATTTTCAAATTTCAACCCAATAATTCAACATCTCGAAACAGAAGTCTCACATTCTCAATCAATCATCCTCAGCTTAGATCACCAAATCCTCGGATCCTTAGAAGTCCACCACTTAGATCATCCAAACTCCCAAATTTATTTGGTAAAATATTTTCCTCAAAGAAAAACCCTAATCCCCCTTATCATGTATCAACAAAATAATATTTATATACTGAATATAGATTTATAATTTAACAAGAAGAAAAAAATGAATTTAATGAATGAATTAAAACCCTATACGCTATATCATCAGAAAAATGAAACCCAAAATCTGGGACCATTGGAAACCCTAGTTTTCTGATACATTGGTGGAAAAGCTGATAAAACTGTGATGTAATACACACACACACAGAGAGGCGGATTATGGGGCAATCACAATGACGGGAAATGCAATTTAGAAGTAAGAGATGGAATCTAAGGAAAACGAAATCCACGGGGAAATTTTCGGTGTAGATTCCTGCTGCAGGATATGCGCCAGGAAGAACAACAGAGAGAGTTGCTATGGAATTGTCTTCAATCAAAATCTTTAAAAAGTGAAGAGAGAGAGAGAGTGAGAGAGTGAGAGAGATAATTTTACAAGGGAAAAAGGCTGTGTTGAAACTACAATGGGGGTACTTTTTGCTATTATTGTATTTTTCCAACAACCCAAAACCCGTTAAACCGACCCGAATGTATGAGTAGGGGGGACAGTAGTAAATAATGGGCTCTATCTGTATTGATGGTAAATGACCGACCAATAAAATTCAATGAAAATATAATGAAGATGGTCTCGATGTGAATTTGAGATTTGAGAATTGAGAATTCCAACTCAAATAGTATCCAAATTTCAAGGAAAATACTATTTAAATTAATTTGGAAACTTAATTAATTGTAGCTGATAAATTGAAACCGGATTTAATCTAATATTGAAAGTTATAATTATTTTAATGATTGTATTGAATTAATTATGTGATTCGGTCCTAAATTAAGTCATTATAGTTAGGGCTATTAATCGAACCAAACTACTCGAGTTCGGCTCGGGTTCGACTCGTTTTTAGCTCGTTTAGACTCGACTCATTTAGAAAACGAGCTGAACTTAAACAATTTTTTAGGCTCATTTGAAAAACGAGTCCTAGGCTGTATTCGAACTCGACAAGTTTGACTTGTTTATGTGCAAATACTCATACTTGACTCGAGTTTGGCTCGTTTTAGGCTTGACTCAAACTCATTCAAGCTAATTCGACTATCAGCTCTAATTATAGTATTGCTCGAATTTAAATTAAATTGAAACTTTTTTCTTTTGCTCAAAAACTGTATAATTACTAAATATTTTAATTTAGGCTCGAGTTGGATTCAGGTCGCGTGAAAACAAAGACAAGTTATAAATTTATATGTTCTAAGTTTCAAACTTAATAATTCTCTTAAAGTTAAGCCATGAGAGATTTACTCCTCATAAAATTTTTAACGGGAAATTGTAAGGGGATACAATAAATTAGACTTAATTGTCAGAAGTACACAGTTTTTAATGTTAGGTAATTAAGTCTTTTTTTTTAGAACTTAATTGTATCCAAGTACACAATTTGAATTTTTTCTTATTTTTCTTTGACATACTTGTCCTCCCTTAAATCATGCGTTCTTTTTCAGGTAGTTAAGTTGAGTTTTAATTTTATTTTATTGTATTAAAGTTTTCCTAATATTATGGAAGATCTCCCTTAAATCGTACGTTCTTTTTTTTGGTAGTTAATTTGCGTTTTATTTTATTTTATTGTATTAAAGATTTCATAATATTATGGCAGATTTGTAACGTTCGTTTATTGTGTGTCTCAACTATTTTTGAATTTAATTTTTTTTCACATTATCGTTGGTTCTCTTTTTCTTCTTCTTCTTCTTCTTTTTCTTCAAAATACAAAGCTATTATCATTTGAAAAAGTTCAAACATAACATTATTCTTATTCTCCAAGAGACATTATTAGGCTTGAATTTATGCCCTCATTAAGTTTTTGTTTAATTTTTTTGTTCATGGTCCTCGTAATTATTCTATTTTCTTTTTTTCTTTTTCAGAGTTCTTTAGTTGATCTAGGAGCACCACAGTGAATGGTATCTTTTTGTATCGTCCTTTTTTTCTCATAATTCTTTTGTTTTTGTTGGTTTCCCACCTATGCGTAGACATGACCTCAGGGATGTTTTTTTTCCCATTTCTTTTTTAACCAAGGAACACCATGTTGGATGGTGTTACTAGTTTGCGTCATGATTTTTTTTCTCAGTTTAACGTTATTCCTGTTCATAAGTTTCTTATTTGTCAATGGCCACACTATGTGGTCCACACATGGTACATGAAACATTTTCGATTAGATATGTCCCCTGTGTTTTTAATTGAGAAGTGTTTCACATGATTCATTCATAAACAACAATATGAGACATTGAGTTGTTATACTGTGGAAAACTTGTTGTATGAATCTGTGTGCATTGTTGTTCCACACAGATTCATGTTGGATAGTGTCTGGTGAATGGTGTCTTTTTGTATCGTCTGTTTTTTTTTTTCATAATTCTTTTGTTTTTGTTGGTTCCCATCCATGCGTAGACATGACCTCAGGGATGTTTTTTTTCCCTATTTCTTTTTTAACCAAGGAACAACATGTTGGATGGAGTTACTAGTTTGTGTCATGATTTTTTTTCTCAGTTTAACGTTATTTCTGTTCATAAGTTTCCTATTTTGTCAATGGCCACACTGTGTGGTCCACACATGGTATATGAAACATTTTCCATTAGATATGTCTCCTATGTTTTTAATTGGGAATTGCTTCACATGATTCATTCATAAACAATAATATGAGACATTGAGTTGTTATATTGTGGGAAACTTGTTGTATGAACCTGTGTGCATTGTTGTTGCACTAATTATATTACACAATCTTTAATACATTGTAGACAGTCATCAAATATACTTAGAATTAACCTGAGTTCCATTTTGAAAATGATTTCACTTGATTCATTCATAAACAACCGGGGAAAGTTGTAAACAACACATATAATAATTTAGAGATGCAAGTATAGTATAGTATAATAGTGTAACAATAACAATGTAACTATTACAGTATAACAATACACTTACAAAAAACAATGTACTGTTACAGTTTATCAAACATATATTTGCATATGAATTCATTCAAACGGTCCAGTTCTGTTTGAATTTGTTACCACATGTACAAAAAAAAATTGATCAATACCAAAACACAACAACTGAATTTGAAGCAACATTGTCGTACTTCATTGGAAACATATTTTCAACCAATTGAAAAATCAATAATTATTCAGGGAAAAAATCACTAACTAAAAAATGAATTAATATATAAACATCTAGAGTTTACAAAATATATAATTTAGGGCTTTTGACTAAAATTAAAAGTGTACCACCTAAATGGCATAAGGTACTTTGCATTTTACCTTCTCCATTTTATATATTACGTTTTATGTCCACATTGAAGAAGTCAGAAAAACATGAATTGCACAAGCAACTTCAAAAAAAACCCAAATCAAAATCAATATTTGGATTCAAAGTATAACATGACCTTAGATGAATTAGCAACATAAAATCAACACCTAACAATATCAAAGTTTACAGTATTATACGAAAGAACACTATCAACTATCACCAACTCGTTTTGGTCTAGAACCGGCAACGATCGAACAAATCTTCAAATGGCGAAGAACTTGAAAAAGAATAAATGTTGACGAACTGACATCAAAATGGTAGACCAACAAGTTTTTCTTTCAATTTTGACATCCTATTTTTAGAAAACGAATTAGGGCTTTTGGTGAGAAAGATGAAGCAGCAAAGGTATCCGAAGATTAAGCATTTTGCACTTGAATGTTCCTTAAAAATAGCGACTAAACATTATCACTGTGCATCTAATTAATTTAAAGATATTTTCCTAAAACTATTTTTAGGAAAGTAAATTTTAGAAAAAGTGCAGTTAACTCTTTGTATCTCACAAGTGTACTTTTTTACAACACATTTTTTACTGTGTATTTTTCACAATTAAGTCTAATTTAGTGCACTGACTTCCAAATTAACCATTTTTTAATCCCGTCGATGGCCCAACAACCACAATACCAAAAAAAGGTACATATCCTAGATACCATGCATCAATAACCTCGTAACAGGTTCAATTTCACCCCAAGTTTGTAGTATATGATTGCAACATTTAAAAGATCGTTTTAAAATTAGTAGGAGAAATGATAATTCAACTAGGTAATCTATGACACAACTAAAAGTATCATTTTCTTCTTCAGTGTGTCGTGAAATGAGAGTACAACCAACTAACAACTAGTCCAAAATAATCATAATAGTAGTCATAATAGTAGGAGGAGGTTGGTTCAAACATAGCATGGTGTGTGGGTAATTTTCTCGTACAATAGTGAGATACCAACACTTTGGTTGACACTCGAAGGTAACCTTGTTGTATGAGAGTGACGAAAGACCTGAGGATCATAGAAAAATGTTAGAAGGAAGGTCGAAGATGTCTCTAGCGATTCCCCTCCAATGCTTAAGTCAGTTTCTGAAAAAGAAATGAGACAAAGTTAAATGTTAGGATTGAGGAAGTGTTGAGCGTACCTCTTTCTTTCAACTAAAAAGTGTTATTTATACATTCCTAGTAAATGGGTGTTTCTATCAAGGAAACCTCGTATGATTCCTCATGGAGGGAGGCTTTTTGATTGGTTAATCCTTGGGACAACAAGGGTGTCTTGCTGACCTTGTCAGGTGGCTGGGCATCGAGTTAGATTACCCTTGACCTCGATTTCTAATCCTTTTATACGCATTCACAAGGCGTGCATTAATGACATTAATCCTTCGGTGTCTAAGTCTTTGTCAACCATTAATTGTAAGATATGACATTGGAAAACTCCTCTTAGAGTAATAAATGTCTGACGCCACTAGGTGTGCCGAAGGGTAAATGCTTCGTATCCATTCTCCTCTAGGCATTAACTATCTGTCGTGTGCTCATGAGGAGTATTTATTACATATTGTCATAGTTTCAAGGGTCTTTCTCATGATTGACTGCAGTGTGTCACCATACTTGATCTGACAACATGAGATAATGGACCCATGCTTACTAATAGTTGAATACGGATCCTCGTAAATCGTTTTCCTCGTTTATCCCTAAGTAGACATCTCCGATGCATTCCCAACAAACACAATTCCCCGAGTGATGTCATATACAACCTAGTGATGTCACCTCTGAAAGGACTCATCCATCATTACAATTTCTCTCCCGAGCAATGTCACATTACCCTAAGTGACATCACCCTCGAGGGGACTCTATCGTCCTTTTATCATTATCACTTCTCTTCTAAATGACGTCATTTCCAATCGAGTGACGTCACCGCATGCTACTGTAAGTGCCACATATTCATTTCTGACAGGTCTAACATGTCACATTTTGTCACATAGAATGAGATTAGATAATTAATTTTTTAGGAATCTAAGTAATCGGGTTTCTACACCTTGAAAATGTTTTCTCGCTTCATGATTATCTCACATGATACTTGACTCATCCTACATCTCGTGATATTTGACTCAGTCTATATACGACGTTTGTGTTTATGATTATCTCGGGTAGGGGTGTCAAACGTATCAGGTTAAACGGTTACGTGTCGGGTTAAACGGATGACAGGTGAAAAACATGTTAACTTATACACAACTTGTTTAATAAACGGGTGAAAAACCTCAACATGAACATGAAACATTTAATAAACGGATAATACCACACGACTCGTTTAACCTGCTTAATTTTAATTTATAATTAATTTATTATTATATTTTTGTAGTTGTCACTAAATAAAAAAAAATTATGGCTATCACTAAAATTAATATATATATTTTCTGTGACTGTCACTAAAAAAAAATTGCCTAATTTTGTAAAATAATTAATTATTTATTATTATATTAATTTTATTTAAACAGATAAACGGATAAAAACTCAACCGAACACAACCCATTTATTAAACTTGTCTAACGGGTCAACCCGTTTACCACCCGAATCCGTTAAAGTCTCACTCAAACCCGTTTAATTCGTGTCGTGTCAAACTTTGACGAGCCTAATCTCGGGCCACCGAACAAGATAATCATCCGGGCTATACGAATCACAAATTGGGTGTAATGCCAAATCAAAATTCTGTAAGAATTACATACCAATCCATTTTGATACACAAACTTTCTTAGACATGTCCCCTGGGACCGAATCCATCATGATCCTAGTTGACATTCTAAAGTAGTTAATACAGAACATCAACTTCTTGATACAGTTAAAGAGTATAGTGCTACTTAGGGCTCACACAGTTTGAAACTGCAAACAAACAGCCTGGGCACTGATTCAAGCGCAAGCTTCAACCTGGTATGCCATATGGCAAAAGGGTTGGAAAACGAAAGAGTGCAACCCTGGCAAGTGGCAACAAATAACACGCAGAGAATAAACAGAACCACCCTCCACCAACGATGAACAATAGAAACCATGGCAAAGGAGCCCATAATCAATCCCTAGTAACAACTTAGTGAGTGTCTCAATTCTAAAAATCAATACATTTGATTTATTTGTTCTTACTTCTTACATCAAGCCGACCCAATAAAGGAACAGAACATATATTAAAACACGTCAGACAGAATTCCAGAGACCGATATACCCAGAATCCGCAAGGTTCTAGTTTGCACTTTGAGTGTGGTCAATCATCTTCTCTTTCTGGTGGGAGTCCACATGGTAGAAGCATTTTCTGCACAACATTTTCAATATAACAAAGTCATCAGTTGTTTTAAGATAACATGAATAAATTTGAATTTTCCGTGGCAAACACTAAGCATCATCGCTAGAGATACATGTTTCTCAAAATAGATAGGCACTTGAAGAAGTTGAACAATACTGTTTATTCAGCATACCGGGCAGACTAAGCATTTGATAACAGCATATCAAGCATTTGTTTCATTATGAAGCTGTGAGTACACAAACTTCATACGCATGCCTAAATGCAGATTCCAGTAGTATAGAATGCCACCTCATGCACATAATTAGGAGGAATCATGTGCAGGAGGTGGCAGCATACACAGCATGATGGCTTAGGCTTTTGTGACACATGTAATTTTAAGGTTTTAGAAGAAACATGAGACAATTTTTTGCTGCCTAAAAATCACTTTCTGATTTTTGTTTCTACATAAATCCTTAATAAGAGACCTCAAAAAAAAAAAAAATTCGACCAAGTTACAATTAAGTGGCCAGTAACCGTAGCAATCCCTTTACAAAAGGAAAATCCACAATTTGTTGCTTTGTCTCCTTGATCACAAATCATGAGACAAAAAATGAGAGAAAAAAGGACCATCCAATGCACAAGGCTCTAGTCAGGGGTCCGGGGCATGTCATACAAAATGTTAATCCTTTGTCAAACAAATTGCCCCAAAAGTGATGTTAATACTGCAGCATCGAACCACTACCCCATAATGAATTTTGAACATATAATGAAGCAATCCACAGTCATCTACACTAAGTTAAAATGGCTTCAGAAATATAACAGAAGAATTTCGCTATTCAAAATGCAAACACAATACACAACATTAACATCAAAGTAAGAAAGTTCCAATAAGTGATACCAAAGCACTTGCAAAAGGAACATAAACAGGAAATTAGTTTCAACAATGACTGCCATCAAACAACGGTTGTTTGAAACAAAATAACCTAGAGTGAAACAAATTATGATATAAGCATAACATGGACCAAACCTGCATAAAATTGTAGCGTTCTCTTCCAATTGACTCATTTTCAGCAATGGCAAAATATGCCAGCATGGGATAATGCCCAACATAAGATGCATAGCTGTCACGCTGAATATTCACTGCCCACTCACTACATAACCAAATATATATGTCAAGCATAAGAACAAAATTTTTTACAGAAATAAATGGTTAAAAACAAATTATTTTCAACAAAGGACACTTACAATCTATTCAAGTCAGCATGCCCAGTCCCAACATATTTTGCTTGCAAATGCTCGAGCTGAGAGTTGATATTAAACCTGTCACTTGCCTGCACAAAAATACAACAGCAATTATTTATTTAGACTAAAGTGGTGGAAAATCGTCCATGAAAATATATATAAAGCCCCACAATCATAAATATAAACACAACAACACAAGTATGAATCTTACTCTATTCCTTCCTAAAATCAGAAATAGGGGCCTTACCGAAACGTAGGAATGAATTCAATGTTTGTTATAACATAATCTACGCAAATACCAACACACACAAGGAAGAATTTTAGGTATTCAGAGTCATACCAACCACATCAAATTTTCTGATTAGACCTGTTTGGTTGCTAGAAGCAATTTTTGGAAAAAGTAAAAAAAAATCCTCAAGGAATTCTAAATCTCGGTTCTTTTTCCGCCTGAAAACTCATCAAGCAAATAAAATATACTAAATCAAATCGACTAAGACATCGTATTCATTAACTTCTTTATGTCCTTCTTCCCTCACTTTGTCGTATATGAACGGAGGGGTTTTAGCATTAAGATACGTAAACTCAGAAACAAACCTATAAGACCGTATAATTATAACAAGACGTGTATAAATTTAGATTAGTAGAGTCAAATTCAAGAAACGTTTGATCAATTTTAGGGTTTTTATACAGGCAGTGAGTTTAGGGTTTTTGAATTCAATGTTCACCACAACACATACTTTGAAATTGAAACTAACCATACATATGTTTTTGTGTGCTTATTTGAGAATTACCTGCATATTCACTTCTCAGACACACTGAGCCAAGTTCCAACAGAGAGAGAGAGAGAGAGAGAGAGAGAGAATTTAGGGTTCTTGGTTAAAGACTTAAAGGC